>CM076467.1:23536341-23561341 GCA_038419695.1 Scomberomorus guttatus
TATACACATTGGTACACACACAGGTACACACACTATATACACATTGGTACACACCACAGGTGCACACACTATATACACATTGGTACACACACAGGTACACACACTATATACACATTGGTACACACACAGGTACACACACTATATACACATTGGTACACACACAGGTACACACACTATATACACACTGGTACACACACAGGTACACAAACTATATACACACAGGTACACACAAATATACACACAGGTACACACACTATATACATACAGGTACACACACAGGTACACACACTATATACACACAGGTACACACAAATATACACACAGGTACACACACTATATACATACAGGTACACACACAGGTACACACACTATATACACACAGGTACACACAAATATACACACGGGTACACACACAGGTACACACAAATATACACACAGGTACACACACTATATACACACAGGTACACACACTATATACACACAGGTACACACACTATATACATATAGGTACACACACTATATACATACAGGTACACACACAGGTACACACACTATATACATACAGGTACACACACAGGTACACACACTATTTACACACAGGTACACACACTATATACACACAGGTACACACACTATATACACACAGGTACACACACTATATACACACAGGTACACACAAATATACACACAGGTACACACACTATATACACACAGGTACACACACTATATACACACAGGTACACACACTATATACACACAGGTACACACAAATATACACACAGGTACACACACTATATACACACAGGTACACACACTATATACATACAGGTACACACACTATATACACACAGGTGCACACACTATATACACACAGGTGCACACACTATATACACACAGGTACACACAAATATACACACAGGTACACACACTATATACATACAGGTACACACACAGGTACACACACTATATACACACAGGTACACACAAATATACACACAGGTTACACACACTATATACATACAGGTACACACACAGGTACACACACTATATACACACAGGTACACACACTATATACACACAGGTACACACAAATATACACACGGGTACACACACAGGTACACACACAAATATACACACAGGTACACACACTATATACACACAGGTACACACACTATATACATACAGGTACACACACAGGTACACACACTATATACATACAGGTACACACACTATATACACACAGGTACACACACTATATACACACAGGTACACACACTATATACATATAGGTACACACACTATATACATATAGGTACACACACTATATACATACAGGTACACACACAGGTACACACACTATTTACACACAGGTACACACAAATATACACACAGGTACACACACTATATACACACAGGTACACACACTATATACACACAGGTACACACAAATATACACACAGGTACACACACTATATACACACAGGTACACACACTATATACACACAGGTACACACAAATATACACACAGGTACACACACTATATACACACAGGTACACACACTATATACACACAGGTACACACTATATACACACAGGTGCACACACTATATACACACAGGTACACACAAATATACACACAGGTACACAATGTATACATACAGGTACACACACTATATACATTCAGGTACACACACAGGTACATACAAATATACTCACAGGTACACACTATATACACACAGGTACACACAAATATACACACAGGTACACACACTATATACACACAGGTACACACACACAGGTACACAATGTATACATACAGGTACACACACTATATACATTCAGGTACACACACAGGTACATACAAATATACTCACAGGTACACACTATATACACGTAGGTACACACACGGGTATACGCACAGGTACACACACAGATATACACACTATATACACACAGGTATACACACTATATACACACAGGTATACACAGTATAAACACACAGGTACACATATAGGTACACACACAGGTATACACACTATATACACACAGGTACACATACGGGTACACACAGGTATACATACAGGTATACACACTATAAACACACAGGTACACATTGGGGTACACACAGGTATACACACAGGTATACACACTATAAACACACAGGTACACATACGGGTACACACACAGGTATACACACTATATACACACAGGTACACATACGGGTATACACACAGGTATACACACTATAAACACACAGGTACACATATGGGTACACACAGGTATACACACTATAAACACACAGGTACACATATGGGTACACACAGGTATACACACTATAAACACACAGGTACACATACGGGTACACACACAGGTATACACACTATAACACACAGGTACACACACAGGTACACACACAGGTACACACACAGGTACACACACAGGTACACACACAGGTATACACACAGGTATACACACTATAAACACACAGGTACACATACGGGGTACACACACAGGTATACACACAGGTATACACACAGGTACACATACAGGTACACACACAGGTATACACACAGGTATACACACAGGTATACACACTATACAGTAACTACATTATTGATATGTAATAATAATATAATTAAAGTGAGTGAGGTGTCTTCAGTCTTGTTGCAGCTCTCAGTGTCGGTCGACCTCTGCAGTGTTTCAGTCCAAAGCAAAGTAAGACTCTTCTTCTGTGGTTTATTCTTTAAACTACAGTCTGTGTGCATGTATCTCTGTGCATTGATCAGGCTGGTGATTGATCTCTGTATTGATCAGGCTGGTGATTGATCTCTGTGTATTGATCAGGCTGGTGGTTGATCTCTGTGTATTGCTCAGGCTGGTGATTGATCTCTGTATTGATCAGGCTGGTGATTGATGACGGGACAGGTGAGGCTCATGTCTGGTTCTCTGCACTCTGGTTTGTCCTCTGCTGGGATTGGCTGATTGTCAGTGGGAGGGGCTTCAGAGAGCGCTCAAGGTCAGAGGTCACATCAGAGTGTATCCCCGGGGGCGGAGCCTGGTGAGTCACACCTGTGGAGATCATTAACCCTGTGTGTGTGTGTGTGTGTGTACACATGTTTACCTGTATCTCAGCTGTATGTATTTACCTGCCTCTCTCTCAGGTGTATATATTTACCTGTCTCTCTCTCTCTCAGGTGTATATATTTACCTGTGTCTCTCTCTCTCTCAGGTGTATATATTTACGTGTCTCTCTCTCTCTCAGGTGTATATATTTACCCGTCTCTCTCTCTCTCAGGTGTATATATGTACCTGTCTCTCTCTCTCAGGTGCTTAATGTACCTGTCTCTCTCTCTCTCTCGGGTGTATATATGTACCTGTCTCTCTCTCTCAGGTGTATATATGTACCTGTCTCTCTCTCTCAGGTGTATATATTTACCTGTCTCTCTCTCTCTCTCAGGTGTATATATGTACCTGTCTCTCTCTCTCGGGTGTATATATTTACCTGTCTCTCTCTCTCGGGTGTATATATTTACCTGTCTCTCTCGGGTGTATATATGTACCTGTTTCTCTCTCTCTCTCTCTCTCTCTCAGGTGTATATATGTACCTCTCTCTCTCTCAGGTGTATATATTTACCTGTCTCTCTCTCTCTCAGGTGTATATATGTACCTCTCTCTCTCTCTCTCAGGTGTATATATGTACCTGTCTCTCTCTCTCTCTCTCTCTCTCTCAGGTGTATATATGTACCTCTCTCTCTCTCAGGTGTATATATTTACCTGTCTCTCTCTCTCTCAGGTGTATATATGTACCTCTCTCTCTCTCTCTCAGGTGTATATATGTACCAGTCTCTCTCTCTCGGGTGTATATATTTACCAGTCTCTCTCTCTCTCAGGTGTATATATTTACCTGTCTCTCTCTCTCTCAGGTGTATATATGTACCTCTCTCTCTCTCTCTCAGGTGTATATATGTACCAGTCTCTCTCTCTCGGGTGTATATATTTACCAGTCTCTCTCTCTCTCAGGTGTATATATTTACCTGTCTCTCTCTCAGGTGTATATATGTACCTGTCTCTCTCTCTCGGGTGTATATATGTACCTGTCTCTCTCTCTCTCTCTCTCTCAGGTGTATATATGTACCTGTCTCTCTCTCTCTCTCTCTCTCTCAGGTGTATATATGTACCTCTCTCTCTCTCTCAGGTGTATATATTTACCTGTCTCTCTCTCTCTCAGGTGTATATATGTACCTCTCTCTCTCTCTCTCAGGTGTATATATGTACCTCTCTCTCTCTCTCTCAGGTGTATATATGTACCAGTCTCTCTCTCTCGGGTGTATATATTTACCAGTCTCTCTCTCTCTCAGGTGTATATATTTACCTGTCTCTCTCTCAGGTGTATATATGTACCTGTCTCTCTCTCTCGGGTGTATATATGTACCTGTCTCTCTCTCTCTCTCTCTCTCTCTCTCAGGTGTATATATGTACCTGTCTCTCTCTCTCTCTCTCTCTCTCAGGTGTATATATGTACCTCTCTCTCTCTCTCAGGTGTATATATGTACCTGTCTCTCTCTCTCTCTCTCTCTCTCAGGTGTATATATGTACCTCTCTCTCTCTCTCAGGTGTATATATTTACCTGTCTCTCTCTCTCTCAGGTGTATATATGTACCTCTCTCTCTCTCTCTCAGGTGTATATATGTACCAGTCTCTCTCTCTCGGGTGTATATATTTACCAGTCTCTCTCTCTCTCAGGTGTATATATTTACCTGTCTCTCTCTCAGGTGTATATATGTACCTGTCTCTCTCTCTCGGGTGTATATATGTACCTGTCTCTCTCTCTCTCTCTCTCTCTCTCAGGTGTATATATGTACCTGTCTCTCTCTCTCTCTCTCTCTCTCAGGTGTATATATGTACCTCTCTCTCTCTCTCAGGTGTATATATTTACCTGTCTCTCTCTCTCTCAGGTGTATATATGTACCTCTCTCTCTCTCTCTCAGGTGTATATATGTACCTCTCTCTCTCTCTCTCAGGTGTATATATGTACCAGTCTCTCTCTCTCAGGTGTATATATTTACCAGTCTCTCTCTCTCTCTCAGGTGTATATATTTACCTGTCTCTCTCTCAGGTGTATATATGTACCTGTCTCTCTCTCTCGGGTGTATATATGTACCTGTCTCTCTCTCTCTCTCTCTCTCAGGTGTATATATGTACCTGTTTCTCTCTCTCTCAGGTGTATATATGTACCTCTCTCCCTCTCTCTCAGGTGTATATATTTACCTCTCTCCCTCTCTCTCAGGTGTATATATGTACCTGTCCTCTCTCTCTCGGGTGTATATATTTACCTGTCTCTCTCTCTCTCAGGTGTATATATTTACCTGTCTCTCTCTCTCTCAGGTGTATATATGTACCTGTTTCTCTCTCTCTCAGGTGTATATATGTACGTCTCTCTCTCTCTCTCTCTCTCTCTCTCTCTCTCTCTCTCTCTCTCTCTCTCTCTCTCTCATGTGTGTATATATGTACCTCTCTCCCTCTCTCTCAGGTGTATATATTTACCTCTCTCCCTCTCTCTCAGGTGTATATATGTACCTTTCTCTCTCTCTCGGGTGTATATATTTACCTGTCTCTCTCTCTCTCAGGTGTATATATTTACCTGTCTCTCTCTCTCTCAGGTGCATATATGTACCTGTCTCTCTCTCTCTCTCAGGTGTATATATGTACCTGTCTCTCTCTCTCTCAGGTGTATATATTTACCTGTCTCTCTCTCTCTCAGGTGTATATATTTACCTGTCTCTCTCTCTCTCAGGTGTATATATGTACCTGTCTCTCTCTCTCTCAGGTGTATATATTTACCTGTCTCTCTCTCTCTCAGGTGTATATATTTACCTGTCTCTCTCTCTCTCAGGTGTATATATTTACCTGTCTCTCTCTCTCTCAGGTGTATATATTTACCTGTCTCTCTCTCTCTCAGGTGCATATATGTACCTGTCTCTCTCTCTCTCTCAGGTGTATATATGTACCTGTCTCTCTCTCTCTCTCAGGTGTATATATGTACCTGTCTCTCTCTCTCTCTCAGGTGTATATATGTACCTGTCTCTCTCTCTCTCTCAGGTGTATATATGTACTTGTCTCTCTCTCTCTCAGGTGTGTGACTCTGATGATGCCCTCCTGCACTACCTGTTGTGTGTGTGCAGCAGTGATGCTGTGTATCGCTCGCTCTCTCTCACCTGCAGAAAACAGACCAATCAGAGACCAGAAGGTAACACACACTGTTAATCACCTGCAGTCACTCATGAAATAACACACCAAACACTGATGTAGTTGAATCTATATTGTGACAGAATATGTGGAGACCTTCTAACACAGGAGGGGGGTGCTGTGGTTTTATAGTCTTCACAGAACAAAGAAGTCTTACAGGATTGGCTCCCTGCTGTTTATCTAAAGACTGTCAACCTATAGAAAAACTCCTGCATACAGCAGGAAGATCTAATTCTAGCAAAGGTCAGAGTTCAACACAGATATTAGCTTCTATGGAAACAGGAGACTCAGGGCCATCGAAGCAGCACATGAAAATCTCCAGACAGCACGTAGTAACACAGCTTCTCTGAGGTATAACAGCAAAGACATACAGCAATAAACAAACAATTACAAAGTGAAGAAATGATTTAATGCTTCATGCTAGTTTACTTTCACAACACACACAAATGTCTTTAAAACGTTCAAACAGCGACGCAGTCGGATCCTGAAGACATTCAGTCTGTTTGTTTCAGAGACGAGGAGGTTCAGTCGAGGAGACACAGACTTCATGACCAGGATGAGACGTCCTCTACAGCTCACCTGTCTGCACATCAGCACTGACTGACCTCACCTGTCTGCACATCAACACTGACTGACCTCACCTGACCTCACCTGTCTGCTCACCTGTCAGCTCACCTGTCTGCATATTATCACTGACTGATAGAAGAGACGTTTGAATGTAATTAAATGTTTACAGAAGATTTTCACCTCTGAGTGAAAGTTTAATATTCAGTTTTACAGAATGATGATGTTCTGTTTAAATTAAATGTTGAATATGTTGATTTAAGTTATTAAATCTTCATTTTGTTCTCCTGAAGTCTGTTTCAGGTTGATCTTTTACACTCCAGCTACCTGTTGTCATGGCAACAACAAACACTCCTGCACACAGGTGAAAAATAGTGAAAACAAAAGACAGCAGCAGATACAGATTTAAAAAAAAACCATGAATATATTACAGAACATTTATTAACATTTCACATCACAAAGTCACAGGACTCAGTTTTTACCTCAAGTATTTAAATATCTGCTGATTTATTTAAATTTAATACTAATTTAATATATAAGTTATGTTCACAGCTGATCTCATGTTAAATACATTAATTTAAAACAATAGAAATAGATTTAATGTTACACACATTTACATATAAAATCAGCTACACTTCATTAATACACACACCTGTATTTCACTGTTTATTGTACAACATGAAGTTACAGCTCAGTTATTTTAATATTTTATTTCTACACCTGTTTTATTCAGTTCAGTGTTTTATTGTATTAGTTTATATTATGTGATATGATATTTAACACAGCTGTAATATATGATAGATATGATGATGATGATGATGATGATGAGCCAACAGGGGGCGTCTGAGCTCCTTCAGTCTGCTGCTGTTCAACAACAAACATCTTCTCCTGGTAACTGATGACTCATCAGCAGCTCTGCTTCTGATTGGCTGAGCAGGTGTAAATAAACTAAAGGGACCATGAGGAAGCAGTTAGTTCAGGTGTGACAGAAAACTTCATATAGTTTAATATCAGAGACTCTATTGATCACTGTCATCTTATAAAGACAGAATTTATTTCATTATATTGGTGAAAATATTTACTCATAGAAATGAAACATTTAAAAATCTTTAAAAGTTTTTTGTTTAAACTAATGATTATTTTCATTATCAGTTAATGATTTCCTGATGAACATGTAAAGTTTTAGTGTGTTAAATGTTCCAGACGTCTGTAAATGTTTAAAATAAAATGATGTGAGTGATGAGAAGCTGACAGCTGATGATGAAGGATGAAGGAGCTTCTGACTCAAATAGTTTCCACTTATAGTTTGATGTTAATTGACTCATTAATTAACTGATGAATAGTTTCACTTCTGATCTCATTACTTTACTTTTAGCAGTAAAAAGTGTCTGAAACACATTTTAATGAGGTTTATTTTTATATTTTATTCCTGTTTATTATTATTTTGTCCTGTTGCTTCCAGTAAATCTCTGTACTGAAATAATCTAAGTGTTAGAAGTTTGAGAACAGGCTGCTGCTGTTCAACAACAAACATCTTCTCCTGGTAACTGATGACTCATCAGCAGCTCTGCTTCTGATTGGCTGCTCCCTGAACAGGAAGTGAAAGTTATGAGTCGGGACTTTCCACAGACGCCTGAAATGTTTGTGGTTCATTAAAAAAACTCTAGTGACGCTGCGTTCAGGTGTCTGATGGTAAACCGAACAACAAACTGCTGAACAGAGACGCTGACCTGATCACATGACTGAGCTTTAAACGTTTACCTGCACAGGTGAACTGGTTCTATCATAGTCAGGATAATAATAACAATAATATAAATATATATGAAGAACATTAAACGAGTGTTTAACAGTCAGAAGAAACACGAGCTCATAGAACTCATGATGAATATTTAGTTTTTTTATTTATTCAGGGGAGTTTCTCTGAGAGCAGTTATCTCTTTATCAGGAACACCTGATCACATTCACACCTGGAAGCTGCCCAGTACAACCACAGTCTGCCCAGTACAACCAGTCTGACCTGCTGCCACTGGAGCAGTGGGGGTTCAGAGCCTTGCTCAAGTGCAGCTCAGTGGTGGTAATGGGGGGGGGGGGGGGGGGGGGGGGGGGGGGGGGGGGGGGGGGGGGGGGGGGGGGGGGGGGGGGGGGGGCGAGCTGCTTCTTCACTTTCCCACCCAGATTTATCCTGCCGGTCCGGGGGATTGAACCAGCGATCTTCAAGTCACAAGCTCGCTTCTCTGACCTTTAGACCACCGCTGGTCTAAATAATGCAAAGATTTCTGAGCTCTAAGAGCTGCAGCTCTGAACACTTTGGACAGAAACATCAGCTCAGTGTGATGTAATAAATATAATTTACATCAAACATCTGAAACCTTCTGTCTAAAAACACATCTGTGTATCGTCAGCGTAGCGGAGGAGATGAATAGAGTGAATAACTGAACCTTATTCAGGTGTTTACAGGTGAAAATACAAAGAGCTGAATATAACCTGACTGAGAAACATCATTTTCTACTGAAACACATCAGATCTGCTGTTTTACAAGTGTGAGTTCACTGAAGTAAAGTCATGAATCACTGTAACGTCAAAGTAACTGAGTGTTGTTGATAATGAACACATTAACCTCGTTGCTGTGGAGGCTTAATAACTGCAGACTGGCTTCTCTCAGTTATAATAATGAAATATCTGTTTGATTCCTGACACACTTTAATGCAATATAAACATCGTATGTGTTTGGCTCTGAAAGATGAAACTATACAAGGTAGCCATTAATAACAGCTCACTCATAATAAATATAATAGCTGCAATATATCCAACAGGCTACAACACACAAGCTAACGAGCTAACATTAGACTACAGCATCCTCGTCACAGTGAGCTAATATAACCCAGGAGTTCACTACAAACCTAATAATCACTCAGAGAAACTGTATGCATCATATATACATAAATACATTATATACATCAAACAGTAAGAAACTATCAGAAGTAAAAACAAACATTAAAGGACCATTTCACCACGACTCATTCACACTAACTACAGAATCATAACAGAGTGATGACAGTGTATCTACATTACATTTCTCTGAACACAGGAATGAAAGTGATGGATCAACTGTGAAATAAAGACGTGACAAAAACAAACTGTATCAGACTGCAGCTGCTTTGCTCCTATAAACTACCATAAACCACCATAAACCACCATAAACTACCATAAACCACCATAAACCACCATAAACTACTATAAACCACCACAAACCACCATAAACTACCACAAATTACCACAAACCACCATAAACTACCATAAACCACCATAAACTACTATAAACCACCACAAACCACCATAAACTACCACAAATTACCATAAACCACCATAAACTACCATAAACCACCATAAACCACCATAAACTACCATAAACCACCATTAAACCACCATAAACTACAATAAATTACCATAAACCACCATAAACTACCATAAACCACCATAAACTACCATAAACCACCATAAACCACCATAAACTACCATAAACCACCATAAACTACCATAAACCACCATAAACCACCATAAACCACCATAAACTACCATAAACCACCATAAACCACCATAAACTACCATAAACTACCATAAACCACCATAAACTACCATAAACTACCTGTCTGCTATATAATCTTCAACATGTTAATACTCAGCTGAGATGATTGGTTGATTAGTTGATTGGCACCGTTTTTGATTATTGATTAATAATTAAAGTCATTTTTTAAGTAAAGATTCTCGTGCGAATATTTGATAGTTTTCCAGTTTTCCATGATACACACCAAAAATCACTATATTGACCCAGTTTGGATCAATACAGCAGCAACATCAGCTTCACTGTATCAATCAGTTAGTTTACACACAACAAGCTTTAGCTACAAACTGTTACCAGAAATGTTTAGTTTCTGGTAGGAAACGATGTGCAGACGACGTTCAACAGATAAACAAGTTATTAACAATCAATAACAAAGAGTCACATGTCAGTTTAAACAGAGCAGAGCAGATTATAACAAGCTTTAGTTTGGATCAATAATAAGACTGAAAGTGTCTCAGAACAACATTAACAGTTTTGTGTCGCTGCTGTTTTGATCCAAACTGGGTCAAATTTAAACTCAGTGACGTTTGATGTGAAGTAAACTCCAAACTAAAACAATGTTCAGTTGGGCTTCATATATATATATAATATATATAATAATGATCCACATTTATACACCGATCAATCAACGGATCATTCAAGAAGAGGACAGAATAACAGCAGCTGTCCCTCAGTTTGATCAAACACAACTTTACCACTAATGAGCTCAGTAGGAAGTAAAGTGTTGAAGTCTTCAAACAGAGTCCAGGAGCAGCAGATGGAGGATGGAGGACAGTCAGAGCTCAGACTGATTCAGCACATTTATGGAGGAAACCTGGAGGTCTGAGGCTGTTTGGTCTGGTTGGTGATCCACACTGATGTTGGTAAGTTTTGGTTTCACAGCTGGTGAAAACACATCGAGTCAGAAAGTTCATTAGATGAGTTTAATGAACATCAGCAGAACATTTATTCAACTCATCGTTTCACGTCAGAAGAACTCGTGTTTATAAGTTCTGACAGAATGAATTAAATGAACTCCACATTAATTGAAGATACATGAAGTTAATGATGGTTGATTCCACTAAATTCCTTCATGTTTTACAGAGCAGGACACTACTGAGCATGTGCAGGACATGTACTGTCAGGTGAACAGGTGAGTCAGCTCATAAAGGGTTAATAATGTAAACTGCTGAACTTGTTCCTTCTGGCTTCATCACATTATAATCTTCTCTCTGATTGGACGACTCACCTGAAGGTCCCACCTGTCCTGCTGGTTTCTACCTGAGTGGAATCAGACGGGATTCATTCAGTCACATGTTTCACGTTTTCTATCACAGCTGTTCATCTTTAGTTGTGATGATTCAACAGGAGACACTTCCACACCATGACCACCGGGGGCAGCGAGCGTCTGATGTGAGGACAGACCGCTTCCTGTTTAAAGGACCACTTCAAACAACAGTCAGACATGTTTTTCTTGCTGTAATCATTTCTCCTGTTCATACTGACCATTAGAAGATCCCTTCATAATGCACTTACAATGGAAGTGATGGGGGACAAAATCCACATGAAGCTAATATGAAGCTTCAGCGTCCAAATGAGTCAAATCAAGTAGATATCTTTCAACGTTACAGTCTTTTTAGTGCCAAAGTCCCTCTTTTTGTTACTATACTTCCACCACAGCTCAACAGGGAAACACTGTCTGAGGAAACACAAAGAGGGAATTTGATGCTAAAAAGACTGTAAATGTGGCAGATATCCACTTGATATGACTAACTCAGACTGCTGAAGCCTCATATAAGCTTCACATCTGCTTTTAAATGACTGTGTGGACACACTGTGGATTTTGGCCTCCATCACTTCCATTAAAGCACATTTGAAGGGGATCTTTTAATATCCAGTATGAACAGGAGGAATGATTACAGAGAGGAAAACCTCTTTCACTGTTCATATGGACACCTGACTGCTGTTTAACACACTGAAACACTGTGAACTGGTCCTTTAATGAGAAGCTGATCCTTCCTCAGCCGTCTGCAGAGCTCCTGGATGTTTGGCTGCTACCTCGTATTATAAACTGCAAACAACAACAAACTTTAAGTGACTTTCATGAACTGACCAAAGTCTAAAGTCTGTGTTTAAAAAGAGAAATGAAAGAGTTTCAGAGCGGTGATGATGAGGATGAAGACTGTGCAGAGGTCAAAGGTCGCCTCATGAGCCCATCAGCAGGACGCCGCTCCTGGTGACTGATGACTCATCAGCAGCTCTGTTTCTGATTGGCCGCTGGCTGAACAGGAAGTGAAAGTAACGAGTCGGGACTTTCCACAGACGCTGCTGCTGCTGCTGCGTTCAGGAGCTGCAGGAAATCTCAGCGTCTTCAACTTAACTGAGTTCCAGCTGATGATCAGAGTCAGAGGAGAAGATGGGAAACTCCTGCTTTCACACAGACACCTGAAGGCATCGTGTGGTCAGACTGGTTTGATGGGGAACACAAAGAATCCCAGTTCAGCAAACTGGAGTCAGACTGGAGACATTTCATTGTTTTTATTAGTAAAACCAGCTGATCAATAATGTGTTTGATAAGAGATCCAGACGATGTGTTAATGATGTTCAACTGTAATCAATCTGCATCAATAATCAGCTGCGAGCATCATGTAAAGTCATTTATTGATCCTTAGATGCTACGAAGCTACACATGGAAACATCTGATCAATCAGTTTGATTAAGATGAATTTATGTTTATTATTAATGTTTCAGGTTTCAACTCAGATACTTTACTGCAGTAAAAGTACCAGTAAATATCCACTATAGAAACTCTACATTAAGGCCACTGAGGGAAGGTTTGACCATATTTGGCGTTCTGGGGGCGTGTCCTTATGTAAATGAGCCTGTACCTGCACCAACAGGTGAGAAGTTGTGTGTAAATGTTCCTGAACATTGATCCGGCTCAGAGCTCTGATCGCTGTGTGATTATTGATGATCAGTGTGAAGCTGTTTTTCCTCTCAGAGCTGATCATGTGACTGATGATGATCAATCAGACTGAATCTGTCATAAACACATGATGGTAAATTTAATATCATTTAATATCATCTCTGTAATTGACCTTTAAAGCTGAACTGATCAATATTCCAGCTTGTAAAAGTGTGAACCTTCATTCTTCACTATTGATCTGATCTGTGTGGAATTAATGCAGCAGACAGACGACAAGATGAAGTTTATCTTCAAATCTGTGACAAGCTGTTTAAACTTCTGATCAGAAATAATCAATTTATTCCAGATTTCTTTGATTTGTGATCAATAATCACATTTTAAATCATGTTTATTTGTATTTATTTATTTATTTAGTTTCTTTCTCTGAAGTTCATTAAATTTAACAGAATAAACTGTAGTTTCTAAACTGTTTAATAACAAAAACTAAAGTTTGTTTCTCTTCATCAGTAAAAAGTTTAACTGACATTTATTTAGTTTATTTTCTCTCTTTACTTCCTGCTCTGGAAAAGACACAGTATTGATTATTGATCAGTGCATCTCCAGCTGTTTGTGTGTGAGCAGCAGCTGTCTGAGTCTACCTGGTCACTGATGACATCATGTGATCTCTGCTCTGTGATTGGCTGAGCTGTGTGTAAGAGCTCAGCTGCTGCTGACTTTCTGTCAGTCTGTCAGAGTGTTTCAGTGTTTCAGAGTGTTTCAGGTCACAGCTGCTGCTGATGAAGATGAAGGTGATGAAGGTGATGAAGGTGCGGGAGCTGCTCCTCATCCTCTCCTGTGTCCTCTGTGTCCCAGCAGACAGTAAGTGTTTGACTCTTTAAAGTCATTTCAGCTCTGATACACTGAGAGAAACACACACAGACAGACAGTGTTTCTGTTTTCTCTTCAGATCTACATGAAGATCTTAATATCGCCGGCTGTTCAGACTCTGATGGAGAGTTCATGTATGCACTGGATGGTGAAGAGATGTATTATGCAGACTTCATCAACAAGAGAGGAGTTTACCCTCAGCCCAGCTTTATAGATCATATGAGCTACGGGGAGGATGCTTTTCAAAACTCTCTGGCTCAACTGGAAATCTGCAAACAGAACCTGAAAGTAGATCTACAGAGCTATAAGAACCCACCACTGCAGCTTGGTAAGAGAAATATCAAACTTAGATATTATGTTACTTTTATTGGTATTTAAAGTACAGATAGTACATGTTTACAATGCTTAAATAATATTTCTGTATGGGCAGCGTCTAGTAAATCACACTTTAGACCACATGACTTTGTCAAATCCAACTGACACGATTTCTCTTTTAAATGTTTGTCAGCATGCTGATTGAAATCTGATCGTAGAAATTCAGATTTGTGATATAAACTCCATCTGTCATTATCTTTTACTGCATTTAACTTTCAGGTTGAGTTTGTAATAATTAAAAACTAAAAGACATAATGTGAGAAAACATTTTTATAAATACATTTATAAAAATGTTTTTATATCTTTCAGATTCATCCACTTTGAATCCATAAATCCATTTAGTTGATTCGTCGAGTTCAGAGGAAAAAAATACATTAAATATTGAAAATTTATTTAAGATTCCTGAATTAAAAGGAACATTTTTGATTTGAATGAAAACAAATAAAAAAATTCTCATATTTGATCAGCCATGTCAACATCTTATTAATGAACCCTGTCTCCTATTACATTTATATCCCAATAATATTTTCCCAAAAACATGTTTTCTCAAAAGAAATGCTTCTGGTACCACGTTGGATATCAGGTTGTTACCCAAGAAATGTTTTTCTTTGAACAGTAATTTAAATATTACAGTTGTAGATTCATCCTCAGCTCAGAATAAAATCTCAACATTGTTCTTGTTTATTTCCAGGTGGAAGTTTTTTTTATAACTGACTCTGTGTGTGGTGTCTGAACACTTCCTACTGCACATTACTGCAGTAAAACAAAGTATTCAGTGTGAATCATCACACACTAATCTGGATAAGTTGACATTGTAAAAATTTGAGGCAACTGATTGCAGAAGTAATCAATAATTAAGAAAGTGAAATTGACTTAAATGCTGATAAATAACAATTTATGTCTAATACACTAAACAAATATTTGTAGTATATATCTGCAGTAACCTTTTGCTCATCATTTGAAGTTACAATCACTCATTCATTCAAGTCAAATAATGAAGTTGAGAAAACCCAAAATGTGGCTCGTTCACTAATAAACATACATGGACATGATGTTTCCTTTTTTTTCCTGACACTCAGCACGACTTTCACAATGATGTATTTCAGTATGAAGAAGGTTTGTTGCAGCACATCAGTCAGGACTCAGGAGCACAGAAGCTGTTTGTTTTTTCTCATTTGTTATTCATTTTTAACTATAACTGCTATATGTGCACCAGCTGCTTTTCCATTTCTTAGAGGATCCCTGATTAACGTTCACACAGCTCTGTAGATACAGATTTAATTCGTTTGTGAGTTGTTTTCTGTATTTTTCTCAGTAACAGTGATGGTAGCAGGTGCTAACAGGCTAAGCTAACCGTGTGTTAGTAGCATTGCATTAGCAGCAGTCAGACAGCTGCGTGTGATGTCAGAGGAAAATGGCCACCGCACCACATTCGACTCCTGTTTTGACATCTTTACTTTTTCTTAACACAGATCATCTAGATACAGTGTAATTACTGGTGCAGCTGCACTAGATATTTGATATGATTTGTTCTGGTCACATGTCTGAAGCCCTGTTTGTTGCTGAATTATAAGCCTTCAAACATGCACAGGTCAAAGTTCAAAGGTCAGTATTTCAAAGCACTGACACATGTTACTCTGCAGGCCAAAAAGACCAACCTGTTCTCATTCATGCACAGGTTACTATTCACACAACTCCAGAGACTTTTATCTTTGTTATCTTGATTCTTGGTCTTTTTTTCTGTCAGCATGACGTACAGTAGCACATCCAATCAGAATCTGTTTTATTAGCCAATACAAGCATACACAGGAGTCTTGATGTTTGCTGCCAAAAAACGCAACACAGAAGAATCTAAAGTCCAGTTTGATGAAATATATGAAAGTGACAATTAAATTAAATGAGGGATGTGAGATGTAAAGTCCAGTTTGATAACCTCGTCTTCATCCTGTTTACACACACACACACACACACACCTTCAGCCACATATTCTTGGAAATATAAAATATAATATAAAATTAAAAATTTTCTCAATTGCTAAGACACATTTCTTGAAATTATCCTTCATTCACTCATCTTCACAAACTTCAAACTTCCGTGTCAAACACATCCATAAACACAAATTGTCACACAAAGCAAGCCTATGTCTAAGAAGAACTTTGTCAGACAAGCTTGTTCTGAAGAACAAAAGAACAAAACAGGTTGTCAGTCATGTTCAAATGTTTCAGCACCGAGGACAGCAGGCGGCGCTCTATGTCCATGCCAGGTGTTCTGTCTCAGTACCATGTCTGTCTAACACGGGAATAACATAAACATAAAGTACACACAGCGTCTACATCACTACAAGTCTATTCAAACATAAAGGAGACAGTCTACAGTTGCGTGTTAGTTGCGTGTTAGCTGGGTTTCAGCTGTGATGACTTCAGTTAATGACAATGAATGTCAGAGCTTTCTAAATGAGCACATGAGTGAAAACAGGAATAGTATTTATAGTTTCAGAAATGTGTCTTTTGGTAGATGGTGTCATGGTTTGGGTTGTTTGGTTAATAGGTCCAGTTATAGTGTGTAAGCCATCGAGAAAAACTGTAAATGAGCAACTTCACATTTTACAATCACAGGCTATAAAACACCTTTTCTTAACAGAAATGATGGTGTTTGGATTCGTTGTGGCGGACCGGCAGCAGTTTGAAATGGAATGAAGCCGACTGACGGCAAACAACCCAAAACAGTAGTTGAATGTGCCCACAACACAATGCTCTTCCTTAGACTACCACTATCAAAAACTGATAAAAAAAACTTTATTTCTCAGAATCGAAGGAGAAATAATTAAAACTGATGGCCTTCACATTAACCTGTCATACTGTTGAGGGTTGGGGGGGGCTACACTACCAACAGTTTCCCAGGCAACAATACAGAGGTTGACTCATGTTTCAGAACAGTGCCACACAGAGGCTCCCAAACGCTATTGATTTCTGAATGAATGGATATTTGGCCTTTTTTTGGCATTAACACACTTTTTTTGGCCTGGCGGCCCACCAGGTCTTCACAGTTATAGGGGAAACACTGCAACAAATAGGCCTCAACCTGAGCAGCTTATAACTAAAAAGAATGCCGTGTCCGTCGTTTGGACACATTTTGGCTTCAGTGAAGACGACACAGAAAAAAAAGAAGTCAAATGTAAACACTGCGGAAAAACAATTTTAGTGACCAAAGGTAACACCACCAATCTGTTTAATCACTTGGAACACAATCACATTACTGAATATGAGTGACGGCTCAGAGAACTATGAGAGCAGTGTAAAAAAAAACGTTCATTAATCATAATCAAGGTAAAAGTTTGAAATAATCGTGCTATTGATTTGAAGTCATATCACCCAGCCCTAAGATAAAATCTGGTGATTAAATGTTAAGTAATATAGCAGTTATAGTTTTTAAAAAAAAGGATAACAAATGAGAAAAAACAAACAGCTTCTGTGCTCCCGAGTCCTGACTGACAGACAAAAAACCTACTTCATATTGAAATATATCAGTGTGAAAGTCGTGCTGAGTGTCAGGAAAAAAAATGGAAAAATTGTGTCCATGTACACAAATCTGTAGATTAAATTTTGTGTCTGTTTCACAAACTGTTGTGAGGCAGGGTTGCACAGTTTTGTACTTTTATTAAAGTGTTATTTAAAATGACATAATGTAAAAACAGGATTAAAACACACATTGTTTGATTTTTACAGCTAACCTTTACTCAGGTTCAGCATCACCTGTTAAATGAAGTTACAGTAAAATGTTGTTGATGCACTTTGAGGTCAACAGTGTGATCAATGATATTGGAGATTTATAACATGATTAATGTGCAGGTAAACAGACAGTACTTCACAATATACAGTACATATAACTCTTACAATACTGTATACATATACAGTAGTATTATAATATACTGTATATTATATCCTGTTTGAAATCTGGCTGAAAAATATTAAACAGTTAATGAACCAATCGTAGTGAAATATCATACACCCTCAAACACTATAAAGTTTAAGAAAAACATCCAGTGGACGCAGAATTCTGTAAAACTATATAAAGAGTACAGCGGACTGTAACACACTTCCTCTGAACATTACCAACAGCTTAAGACAGGCGACCCTCAATCACTTTACTAGAGAGCTTAAAAAGTCAGGAGGAACGCAGGAAGGACTTCACACCATCAACTGTTACAAACACTGAGGAGCATCAGAGCATCGAGTTCTAACTTTACACAATTACAAAGAAAACTAAACTACCTGTTTGCATGAAATGACCAAAACACAACACAAACTCAATGGTTATTTGGTACTAAAATGCTCTGTATCTACAGAGCAGGTGTACACCTGAGATCAGCACTAACTGGTCAAAAGCTGAAGAAAACATTGATGTTCAGATCAGTGAACACAGCCTGGCTACAGAAACAGGTCAATGTGGACAAATATGGATACCAACAAAAGACAGAAGCTGAAGAAGGCTGTTCTCACTGTGATCTGACAGAGCTTCACTTTCTCAGAGTGAACAAAATATTCAGAAATAAGCAGCATCATCTGTCCAGAAATCCTCCACCACTCATCATGCTACATGTTGGGAGAAAGCAGCTAAACATATATCTGTCTGCCACAAAGAGAAAACACACGACTCTCCTCATTCATTCGACTATGTTCGATCACTGAGTGTTCTAATGGATTCTACTGTTTAGTATTTATCTTGTGATTTCAACATTTCCAACAATATAACTTTAACATTCACGCCAATAGAGTTTATTTAAATTTGAGAGAGAGAGAGACGGAGCAGCAGCAGTTCAGAGTGCAGCAGGTGGAGGTGTGTTGATACAGATGTTAATACTAAGGCAAATTCCAGAGAAATGCATTATCAAGCTAACGTGTGTCCTGGTATTAATTACTTAACCTTACCAACACTCACACAAGAGACTCACAGAACAACTGTCTGTCTGATAAATACATCACATGTGATTAGAGCAGAATGTGTCACATCTGCACCTGAAAAACAGGCCGAGAACTGAGAACTGATTAAACTAATTCTGATCAGGGACAGTCAACTCAAATGTTCACATTGAGGTTCAGGTTTGTTTTTGCTGCATCCTGAGAGCTCAGTCATGAAGTTGGTGAAGTTGGTAAAGCCAAAAGGATTGAAACACAAAATTATGAAAATAAGACTGAGGCTGTAAATACTAGAATTGGACTTTAAGTGCCAAACTAAACCCAAGGATACCCTGCATTATGTACAAGGAGTGAAAGTGAATATTTATGTAGTATTTTTAAAAATTAGCTTAAATGTAAGTTTTGTATTATACAGACAGTAAACAGTAAAATATTGACTCCGTGAAAAGATGGAGACTCTAATACATGACTTTGTAGTTAATGTATCTATATTGTACTGTTTGTGTTCAGATCCTCCTTCCAGTCCGATCATCTACCCAAAAGACGACGTGGAGCTCGGAGTCCAGAACACGCTGATCTGTCATGTGACCGGTTTCTATCCTGCTCCTGTTCAAGTCTACTGGACCAAGAACGGAGAGAACGTGACTGAAGGAACCAGCATCAATGTTCCCTTCCCCAACAAAGACGGTTCCTTCAGACAGTCCTCCAGACTGCAGTTCATCCCACAGCTGGGAGACATGTACAGCTGTACAGTGACACACCCAGCGAGCCCCCCACTGACCAGGATCTGGGGTGAGGACACTCTAACATCTGTCTCCAGATGTGTTAATGTTTCTGTCTCCAGATGTGTTAATGTTTCTGTGTTTCTGTCTCCAGATGTGTTAATGTTTCTGTCTCCAGATGTGTTAATGTTTCTGTGTTTCTGTCTCCAGATGTTTTCATGTTTCTGTGTTTCTGTCTCCAGATGTGTTAATGTTTCTGTGTTTGTCTCCAGATGTGTTAATGTTTCTGTGTTTGTCTCCAGATGTGTTAATGTTTCTGTTTCTGTCTCCAGATGTGTTAATGTTTCTGTGTTTGTCTCCAGATGTGTTAATGTTTCTGTTTCTGTCTCCAGATGTGTTAATGTTTCTGTGTTTGTCTCCAGATGTGTTAATGTTTCTGTTTCTGTCTCCAGATGTGTTAATGTTTCTGTGTTTGTCTCCAGATGTGTTAATGTTTCTGTTTCTGTCTCCAGATGTGTTAATGTTTCTGTGTTTCTGTCTCCAGATGTGTTAATGTTTCTGTTTCTGTCTCCAGATGTGTTAATGTTTCTGTGTTTGTCTCCAGATGTGTTAATGTTTCTGTTTCTGTCTCCAGATGTGTTAATGTTTCTGTGTTTGTCTCCAGATGTGTTAATGTTTCTGTTTGTCTCCAGATGTGTTAATGTTTCTGTGTTTGTCTCCAGATGTGTTAATGTTTCTGTGTTTGTCTCCAGATGTGTTAATGTTTCTGTGTTTGTCTCCAGATGTGTTCATGTTTCTGTGTTTGTCTCCAGATGTGTTAATGTTTCTGTGTTTGTCTCCAGATGTGTTAATGTTTCTGTGTTTGTCTCCAGATGTGTTAATGTTTCTGTGTTTGTCTCCAGATGTGTTAATGTTTCTGTGTTTGTCTCCAGATGTGTTAATGTTTCTGTTTCTGTCTCCTGATGTGTTAATGTTTCTGTTTCTGTCTCCAGATGTGTTAATGTTTCTGTTTCTGTCTCCTGATGTGTTAATGTTTCTGTTTTTGTCTCCTGATGTGTTAATGTTTCTGTGTTTCTGTCTCCAGATGTGTTAATGTTTCTGTGTTTCTGTCTCCAGATGTGTTAATGTTTCTGTTTCTGTCTCCAGATGTGTTAATGTTTCTGTGTTTCTGTCTCCACATGTGTTAATGTTTCTGTGTTTGTCTCCAGATGTGTTAATGTTTCTGTTTCTGTCTCCAGATGTGTTAATGTTTCTGTTTCTGTCTCCTGATGTGTTAATGTTTCTGTTTCTGTCTCCAGATGTGTTAATGTTTCTGTTTCTGTCTCCAGATGTGTTAATGTTTCTGTGTTTGTCTCCAGATGTGTTAATGTTTCTGTTTCTGTCTCCAGATGTGTTAATGTTTCTGTTTCTGTCTCCAGATGTGTTAATGTTTCTGTGTTTCTGTCTCCAGATGTGTTAATGTTTCTGTGTTTCTGTCTCCAGATGTGCAGGTGCAGCAGCGTGTTAATGTTTCTGTTTCTTTCTCCAGATGTGCAGCAGCGTGTTAATGTTTCTGTGTTTCTGTCTCCAGATGTGCAGCAGCGTGTTAATGTTTCTGTTTCTTTCTCCAGATGTGCAGCAGCGTGTTAATGTTTCTGTGTTTCTGTCTCCAGATGTGCAGCAGCGTGTTAATGTTTCTGTGTTTCTGTCTCCAGATGTGTTAATGTTTCTGTGTTTGTCTCCAGATGTGTTAATGTTTCTGTTTCTGTCTCCAGATGTGTTAATGTTTCTGTTTCTGTCTCCAGATGTGTTAATGTTTCTGTTTCTGTCTCCAGATGTGTTAATGTTTCTGTTTCTGTCTCCAGATGTGTTAATGTTTCTGTGTTTCTGTCTCCAGATGTGTTAATGTTTCTGTTTCTGTCTCCAGATGTGTTAATGTTTCTGTGTTTCTGTTTCCAGATGTGTTAATGTTTCTGTGTTTCTGTCTCCAGATGTGTTAATGTTTCTGTTTCCAGATGTGTTAATGTTTCTGTGTTTCTGTCTCCAGATGTGTTAATGTTTCTGTGTTTGTCTCCAGATGTGTTAATGTTTCTGTTTCTGTCTCCAGATGTGTTAATGTTTCTGTGTTTCTGTCTCCAGATGTGTTAATGTTTCTGTGTTTGTCTCCAGATGTGTTAATGTTTCTGTGTTTGTCTCCAGATGTGTTAATGTTTCTGTTTCTGTCTCCAGATGTGTTAATGTTTCTGTTTCTGTCTCCAGATGTGTTAATGTTTCTGTGTTTGTCTCCAGATGTGTTAATGTTTCTGTGTTTGTCTCCAGATGTGTTAATGTTTCTGTGTTTGTCTCCAGATGTGTTAATGTTTCTGTGTTTGTCTCCAGATGTGTTAATGTTTCTGTTTCTGTCTCCAGATGTGTTAATGTTTCTGTGTTTGTCTCCAGATGTGTTAATGTTTCTGTGTTTGTCTCCAGATGTGTTAATGTTTCTGTTTCTGTCTCCAGATGTGTTAATGTTTGTGTGTTTCTGTCTCCAGATGTGTTAATGTTTCTGTGTTTCTGTCTCCAGATGTGTTAATGTTTCTGTTTCTGTCTCCAGATGTGTTAATGTTTCTGTCTCCAGATGTGCAGCAGTGTGTTAATGTTTGTGTTTCTGTCTCCAGATGTGCAGCAGCGTGTTAATGTTTGTGTTTCTGTCTCCAGATGTGTTAATGTTTGTGTTTCTGTCTCCAGATGTGTTAATGTTTCTGTGTTTCTGTCTCCAGATGTGCAGCAGCGTGTTAATGTTTCTGTGTTTCTGTCTCCAGATGTGCAGCAGCGTGTTAATGTTTCTGTGTTTCTGTCTCCAGATGTGCAGCAGCGTGTTAATGTTTCTGTTTCTTTCTCCAGATGTGCAGCAGCGTGTTAATGTTTCTGTGTTTCTTTCTCCAGATGTGCAGCAGCGTGTTAATGTTTCTGTGTTTCTGTCTCCAGATGTGCAGCAGCGTGTTAATGTTTCTGTGTTTCTGTCTCCAGATGTGTTAATGTTTCTGTGTTTCTGTCTCCAGATGTGCAGCAGTGTGTTAATGTTTCTGTGTTTCTGTCTCCAGATGTGCAGGTGCAGCAGCGTGTTAATGTTTCTGTGTTTCTGTCTCCAGATGTGCAGGTGCAGCAGCGTGTTAATGTTTCTGTGTTTCTGTCTCCAGATGTGCAGGTGCAGCAGCGTGTTAATGTTTCTGTGTTTCTGTCTCCAGATGTGCAGGTGCAGCAGCGTGTTCATGTTTCTGTGTTTCTGTCTCCAGATGTGCAGGTGCAGCAGCGTGTTAATGTTTCTGTGTTTCTGTCTCCAGATGTGCAGGTGAAGCAGCCAGGTGTTGGACCTGCAGTGTTTTGTGGACTGGGTCTGACTGTCGGTCTGCTCGGTGTGGCAGCTGGAACCTTCTTCCTCATCAAAGGAAACGAGTGCAGCTGATTGGCTGATCATGTTAATAATTAATAATTATAGATTAATCAGTTATTGGCAGATGTTAATAACGCTGTATGTGTGTAAAGCTTTTCTGTTTTTAATCACTGTTGTTCATGTTTTGCACAGAAATCTGTTCTGGACACTGTGTAGAAAGTTAAAGTCGTACAGAACCCCCCCCCCCCCCAACAAAAACAAAACAAAACAAACAAATAAACAAAAACAACGTGTATAAAACCTTCCTGTTATTCATCTACATTAAGTCTTCATGCTCATAATTCTCATCACTGCTGACGTGTTTATTAAGATCAATAATCTGTTCTTTGCTTTTATAGATTTAGATTTTATAGATAAGATGATCAATAAGTTTAATTTTTCCTGCTTGTTGCCAAATACGATGATTTCTGCCTTTGTTTAATCGTTGCATTCAGTCACTTGGTGACAGAACTGAATAAATCTGAGTGTCGTCTGTGATAATCAATATTTTTCTTGTATGATTGATCTACAGAGAGCATATACAGGCTGAATAATAAAGAATCAAACATGTCGTGATCGGCTCTGATTTATGATCAATATCAACAACATCCCTTCAATAAATGATCTGAACCACTGAGCAGATAATCTCACTCATGTCTGTCCACAAATCAAACGCTGCTCTGAGGTCACAACATCTGTTTGACCTGAACCAGTGTTCAGATAATCCATCAGTGTCAGTGTCAGTGCTGTCAGTGCAGTGTCAGTGCAGTGTCAGTGCTGTCAGTGCTGTCAGTGCAGTGTCAGTGCAGTGTCAGTGCTGTGTCAGTGCTGTCAGTGCTGTGTCAGAGCTGTCAGTGCTGTCAGTGCAGTGTCAGTGCTGTGTCAGTGCTGTCAGTGCTGTGTCAGTGCTGTCAGTGCTGTCAGTGCTGTGTCAGTGCAGTGTCAGAGCTGTGTCAGAGCTGTGTCAGTGCTGTCAGAGCTGTGTCAGTGCAGTGTCAGTGCTGTCAGTGCTGTGTCAGTGCAGTGTCAGTGCTGTGTCAGTGCTGTCAGTGCTGTGTCAGTGCAGTGTCAGAGCTGTGTCAGTGCTGTGTCAGAGTTGTGTCAGAGCTGTGTCAGTGCAGTGTCAGTGCTGTCAGTGCTGTCAGTGCTGTGTCAGTGCAGTGTCAGTGCTGTCAGTGCTGTCAGTGCAGTGTCAGTGCAGTGTCAGTGCTGTGTCAGTGCTGTCAGTGCTGTGTCAGAGCTGTCAGTGCTGTCAGTGCAGTGTCAGTGCTGTGTCAGTGCTGTCAGTGCTGTGTCAGTGCAGTGTCAGAGCTGTGTCAGTGCTGTCAGAGCTGTGTCAGTGCAGTGTCAGTGCTGTGTCAGAGTTGTGTCAGAGCTGTGTCAGTGCAGTGT
>CM076467.1:23568841-23691341 GCA_038419695.1 Scomberomorus guttatus
AAACTTGCTTTTCTTTAAGCAAATTCAGGCTACAGCCTATAGACCTACAGTGAAAGTGCACAACACATGATGTGTATTACAGAGAACATTGTCAGGGAAAGCCTCTGACCGAACAGCACAGGCAAACTGTATGTCGCAGCAGGAGAAGACCCCCTGCCGAGTACTCATGTCCACTCTGCCAGAGCGTTGTCCTCCTCCACAGCTCTTCTCAGAGGAGTGGCAGCAGCAGACATACTGTATGTGTATGTGGGCGTCACTGTGTCCTTTCATTTGGTTCTATCTGTGTGATAGGTCTGAGTTTTCTCTGACTCATTCAGTGTTGAATGTGCTCAGCGACCAGTGACACAGTTCTGGTCACGTTACGCACACACAGTCATCTTGTTGGAGAGACATTATGTGTGCAACAGCAGTCATATACTCAGACTCTCTTTGAACTTATTTGTACGAGTATTTGGGACTGCCACAGTGTGTGACGACCATCCCTGCCTACTCTCCCAATGGAAGTTCACTCTGTGTGTGAAGTGTGTGTTTGTGTGCTCACTGTGCGCACCTGCCATACCATGTGGTATCATCCTCTACTCACACCATTGTGGTGATCAGTGAGTTATTTTGCCCTCTCGTTCCTGCTTTGCTTGTTTAGGACTTTTATGGTAGTATATCGTTTTTTTTTTTTAAATGAGCTTAAAATGAAATGAGCTTAAAAAAGGCAAAGGTTTTCCTGCGAAGAATGCTTTAGAACCGTTAATGCACCCCTTCAAGTTGATTACTTATACCACGGTCATTTGCCAACAATATAAAATAAAAGCTTTTGCAAAGTTTTGTACTCATTTGAAATTGAAAGGTTATGAAGCAAGAGCTTACTGTTGTCATGACAACTCGCCTCACTGTACTCACTGCCAGCCTGAACTGGGGCATAAAATTCACACCAGGTCTCATTAAGCATAACTGCAGAGTTTGTCTCCAGATCAGTGTCCCTTTGTTCCTGGTAGAAAGTCTCTCAGTATATTAACTGCACATTTTGTTGCCTGTTTTATATTAATCTCATCTTTCTCTTCCTCTGTCATTTTAAGATCTTCAGGTGTCACTTTTCACTTGGTTTCTTTCTTTTCTTCATTTTTTTCCTCTGCTGCGTCTCATTCTTCAAAACTTCATAGGAGTGAGCTTTGACAGCTGTGCTCTTTAATGTTGCTATGGTTACAGGTTGGGCAGCGGATGAATTTCGAACGGTGATTAAACTTGAGCCAAACTACATGTGCATTAAACAGTTTTAACGCACACCTGCTGGCCAATCAAAAAATAGTATTCACCCAGACCATGGTATAAATAAAATACAGCAGTAGGCTGTAACAAAACAATGGACAGATGATGCAGCTGTGCCACACGTCATATTTAATTGACATCGCTTTAAAATGATGGCTCAGAAGCGAGAAGGTCTCATTTTGTTAGATGCCTGTTGCCTTGACTCATCTCTCCTCTGTCTCTTCCTCGCCTCCTCCGCTCGCATCTCAGGTTGGAGGGACTAAGACACGAGGAGACGAGGAAAGGAATCGAGGATATACAAACTGAGAAATGAGAAGAGGGGAATGTCATAGCCCCCAAAATTCATCCTCCTAAGCCTCCCTGAAGGCCAGATCTATCTTAGCTTAGCTCACCACCAGTGAGGCCAGATGTACGATGTATGTCCCATAATGTGAGATATTTTGATCATTTTGTGACACTTAGTATTAGTACAGGGCACCTGTACATGTTGTGTCTATTGCTGCTTTTATTTTATGAAAAAAATTGCCCCCTCACAATTTTTAACAGCCCCTCAGTCACTTCATCCTGTCCTGGCCTGAGAGAGACGAAGACTATTTTGGTGTCCATTGACAACTGGTGGCCAGTTTTATATTTGCAGTTGTTCTCTTTGAATGGTGTTCGTTTTAAATGTGTTTAAATATGTTTTCGTGGCTTGTTTGTTTGAGTAGGTTAGGTTGTTTGAGGTTAAGATGATTATTAAGCCTGTTCTTGTTTACTTTATGTCATGGTTAGTTAAAGTGTTATAGTCACAACATCTTTTGCCCTGTTGCTGCTTTTTTAGTGTGTTTTTTTAAATTAACTTTGGCTGAGCTGAAGGTGCAGCTGTAATAGTCACCAAGTCAGACTGATATTTATCAGATCCACAATATTAATGTAATTAATACTTTAAAATTAAACAATAATGTATTTATAATATGTAATTATAAAGAGATGACATCACAGAATCTTTGATGTTCTCACCTCATAAAGACATAAGAATCAACAAATTAAAGTCTGATCACAACTTAATGTTTTAAATATTTATTGATCACTGCTTCATTATAGACGATTTATTCCAGATGAATTATTATTGTTATTACTGTAACATGTGTCTGACTGTGAGTTAGGCTCCATCAGCAGACGTTTGTGTGAGCAGTCTGCCTGGTAACAGCTGATCAGCAGGTCATGTGATCAGCTCCTCTGGTTTTTAGAGCAGCTCTCAGTCAGACTGTGTCAGTGTTTGTCAAGAGAACAGAGGAACATGGCTTCATCCTTTCTGAGCGTCACCCTCCTCTTCATCACTGTCTACACAGCAGGTAGGATCAATACTCTGATCACTGATCAATACACTGATCACTGATCAATACACTAATTATACTTCATCACTGTCTACACAGCAGGTAGGATCAATACACTGATCATTGATCAATACACTGATCACTGATCAATACACTGATTATACTTCATCACTGTCTACACAGCAGGTAGGATCAATACACTGATCACTGATCAGTGTATTGATCAGACTGTATTGATGTGAATCACACTGAGTCAAACTGATTGTTTTTATCCTCAGATGGATTTTTGGAATATATGACGGCTCGCTGTGAGTTTAACTCCACTGAGCTGAAGGACATCAGGTTCATTGCGTCTTGGTATTTCAACAAAGTGGAGGATGTCAGGTTTGACAGCAGTGTGGATAAATTTGTTGGATACACTGAGCCTGGTCTGAAGTACGCAGAACACTGGAACAAAGGACCAGAGCTGACCAGGCTGAGAGCTGAGAGGGAGAGATACTGTCTGAACAACGTTGGGAATGACTACCGGGCTGCTCTGACTAAATCAGGTGAGTTTGTGATTAATCACATTAAAGCTCGTTAACAAACTGAATCATTAACTCTGCTGATTGACTCACTGATTAAAATGATGTTATTTTATTTACACAGTTTAAACTGACAGAGACATTTATTGTTTTAACAGGAAAAGACTCTCAGCTTTAAATACAGTTATATACATATTTACTTATTTTTAAATGATGTACTTATAAAACTGATGATGATGATGATTGCTCTTTAATACACAGATCTTTGTCACCACCTGCAGGTTGAACTCTGCCATTACATCTACTGACAGTTTCTTCCTAAAGTTTCTTTACATTCAGAGGAATTAAATAACTGAAGCTTTATGATGTTTAAACACACACACAGCATCAGAGCATGACTTTCTGAAGACAGAAACACTGGAGGATCAGCTGACTAATGGGGTTTCATTACACTCTGCCAAGCTAACAGTACTGTTACTACTACTGCAAATAATAACAATAATAATAATAATAATAATAATAATAATAATAATGTTACTGTGTTACAGCTCAGCCTTATGTCCGGCTGCACTCTGAGGCTCCCCCTGCTGGTAAACATCCCTCCATGTTGGTCTGCAGCGTCTACGACTTCTACCCCAAACAGATCACAGTGAGATGGCTCAGAGACGGACAGGAAGTCACCTCTGATGTCACTTCCACCGACGAGCTGGCGGACACCGATTGGTACTACCAGATCCACTCCCACCTGGAGTACATGCCCAGGTGAGTCCAGCCGCAGGTGATCAGTAAAGGTGCGGTCACACAGTGAAACTCTGTCAGTTTGTGGCTGAAAGTTGAGCAGAGTGATTTACTGTGAATGAAGGAAACTCAGCTCAGAATGTTGCTGCTGGAAGTTTGTCACAAACTCTGATGTTTGTTTGTGTTGAAGGTCTGGAGAGAAGATCTCCTGTGTGGTGGAACACGCCAGCCTGAGAGAGCCTCTGGTTACTGACTGGGGTAAATACCTGTCTGTGTGCTCACCTGTCTGTCTCTACCTGTCTGTGTGCTCATCTGTCTGTCTGTCTGTGTGCTCACCTGTCTGTCTCTACCTGTCTGTGTTTTCACCTGTCTGTCTCTACCTGTCTGTGTGCCCACCTGTCTGTCTCTACCTGTCTGTGTGCTCACCTGTCTGTCTCTACCTGTCTGTGTGCTCACCTGTCTGTCTCTACCTGTCTGTCTGCTCACCTGTCTGTCTCTACCTGTCTGTGTGCTCACCTGTCTGTGTCTACCTGTCTGTGTGCTCACCTGTCTGTGTGCTCACCTGTCTGTCTCTACCTGTCTGTCTCTACCTGTCTGTGTGCCCACCTGTCTGTCTCTACCTGTCTGTGTGCTCACCTGTCTGTGTGCTCACCTGTCTGTCTCTACCTGTCTGTCTCTACCTGTCTGTGTGCTCACCTGTCTGTCTCTACCTGTCTGTCTCTACCTGTCTGTCTTTACCTGTCTGTGTGCTCACCTGTCTGTCTCTACCTGTCTGTCTGCCTGTCTGTCTCTACCTGTCTGTCTCTACCTGTCTGTGTGCTCACCTGTCTGTATCTACCTGTCTTTGTGCTCACCTGTCTGTCTCTACCTGTCTGTCTCTACCTGTCTGTCTTTACCTGTCTGTGTGCTCACCTGTCTGTCTCTACCTGTCTGTCTGCCTGTCTGTCTCTACCTGTCTGTCTCTACCTGTCTGTGTGCTCACCTGTCTGTATCTACCTGTCTTTGTGCTCACCTGTCTGTCTCTACCTGTCTGTCTGCCTGTCTGTCTCTACCTGTCTGTCTCTACCTGTCTGTCTGCCTGTCTGTCTCTACCTGTCTGTGTGCTCACCTGTCTGTCTGTCTGTGTGCTCACCTGTCTGTCTCTACCTGTCTGTCCTCAGATCCGTCCCTGCCTGAGTCAGAGAGAAACAAGATCGCCATCGGAGCGTCAGGACTGATCCTGGGTCTGATCTTATCTCTGGCTGGATTCATCTACTACAAGAGGAAGTCCAGAGGTCAGAGCAGGAAACCAGTCTGACCAGTCTGATACCAGTCTGACACCAGTCTGACACCAGTCTGACCAGTCTGACCAGTCTGACACCAGTCTGATACCAGTCTGATACCAGTCTGATACCAGTCTGACCAGTCTGACACCAGTCTGATACCAGTCTGACACCAGTCTGACACCATTCTGATACCAGTCTGATACCAGTCTGATACCAGTCTGATACCAGTCTGATACCAGTCTGACCAGTCTGACCAGTCTGACACCAGTCTGATACCAGTCTGATACCAGTCTGATACCAGTCTGACCAGTCTGACACCAGTCTGATACCAGTCTGACACCAGTCTGACACCAGTCTGATACCAGTCTGACACCAGTCTGACACCAGTCTGACCAGTCTGACACCAGTCTGACCAGTCTGATACCAGTCTGACACCAGTCTGACCAGTCTGATACCAGTCTGACACCAGTCTGACACCAGTCTGACCAGTCTGACACCAGTCTGATACCAGTCTGACACCAGTCTGACACCAGTCTGACCAGTCTGACACCAGTCTGACCAGTCTGATACCAGTCTGACACCAGTCTGACCAGTCTGATACCAGTCTGACACCAGTCTGACACCAGTCTGACCAGTCTGACACCAGTCTGATACCAGTCTGACACCAGTCTGACAACAGTCTGACCAGTCTGACACCAGTCTGACCAGTCTGACCAGTCTGATACCAGTCTGACACCAGTCTGACCAGTCTGATACCAGTCTGATACCAGTCTGACCAGTCTGACACCAGTCTGATACCAGTCTGACACCAGTCTGACACCAGTCTGACCAGTCTGACACCAGTCTGACCAGTCTGACCAGTCTGATACCAGTCTGACACCAGTCTGACACCAGTCTGATACCAGTCTGACACCAGTCTGACCAGTCTGATACCAGTCTGATACCAGTCTGACCAGTCTGACACCAGTCTGACCAGTCTGACACCAGTCTGACACCAGTCTGACCAGTCTGACACCAGTCTGACACCAGTCTGAGCAGGTTTAATGATGGAGTCTGGTTCTGTTGTTGATCCTGTTCTTGTCTGTTCTTCTTTAACTCAGGACGCATTCTGGTCCCCTCTAACTGATCCTGGTCCTGATCCTGGTTCTGGTCCTGGTCCTGGTCCTGGTCCCGGTCCCGGTCCTGCTCCTGATCCTGCTCCTGCTCCTGGTCCTGCTCCTGGTCCTGGTCCTGGTCCTGGTCCTGGTCCTGGTCCTGGTCCTGGTCCTGGTCCTGGTCCTGATCCCTGTCCTGGTCCTTCTCCTGCTCCTGCTCCTGGTCCCAGTCCCGGTCCCGGTCCCGGTCCCAGTCCCGGTCCTGATCCTGGTCCTGGTCCTGGTCCTGGTCCTGGTCCCGGTCCCGGTCCTGCTCCTGCTCCTGCTCCTGGTCCTGGTCCTGGTCCTGGTCCTGATCCTGGTCCTGCTCCTGCTCCTGGTCCTGATCCTGGTCCTGGTCCTGGTCCTGGTCCTGGTCCTGGTCCTGGTCCCGGTCCCGCTCCCGGTCCTGATCCTGCTCCTGCTCCTGCTCCTGGTCTTTTCCTTCTTGTGTCCTGCTGGATGTTTGAATCAATAATGAAGCTTCATATGTGAATATTAGTATTTAGTGAGTAAAAAGTGACTCAGCTGTGTAACCAGTAACATTTATCTGTCAGTAAATGTAGTGGAACAATGTTTCTCAGCTACACAGCTGCATATTTTTACTGCTTTGGGGCCTTTTGTAACTTATTTCAGGAACACTGAGTTAGAACAGTAACATCATTCAATATTTTCAGATCTAAACATCATAATTCATCTCCAGATGTTTGGGGTCCTTGTAGTTGGGGCCCCAGGTGGTCGCCTACGTTGCCTGATGATAAAGTGGCTCCTGTATATCCGCTAACTGACTCCTTAACTCTGCTTCAATCAATATAATCCACTGATCTGATTGATTTGTGTGTGATTGGTAGATTTGATACAAGTTTTTAAGCACAATAAACCTTCAGAAAACCTTCAGAAAACCTTGTGACACACATGTGTGAGTTTATTGAAGACTTTAATAAACAGGAAGTGTGTCAGCTGTAGTGATGGGTGTGTGATCAATAATAAAGCATCACAGGGTTCACACACACAGTCTGGTTGATTCCAGTATCCAGGATATTGATCCTCTTCTGCTGTTGAAGTCATTGAGTGAATAGAGTTATTATATTGGTAAGAGGTGCTGGGAGGTTCCTCTGGAGCTTTGATTACACTGTTTTTACTCTTCACAAGATATGCGTCACTTTTACTGAGAGCTTTGGGAACATTTCCAAGGTACAAAAAGTGGAAGAAAAAGCAGAATCTCTGAAACTAAATCAGCCACTTCTTTCCAAAAAGGCTGAACAGATGAAGGAAGCCAAAGAACATGCAGACTAAAAATCACTGGGTTCAAATGTGACCCAGTTTGGGTTCATATAGCAGCGACACAGTACTGGGTCTGTGTTGTTCTGAGCCACTTTTAGTGTAACGTTTGATTTTACTGTCTGCTTATTCGTCCAAACTAAAGCTTGTTATAACGCTGGTTGTGTGTAACACTGGTCAGAAGAGACTGCTGCTGGGTAAAGTTAACCCAGTGCTGTACTGGTGCTATACTGGAAACAGAAAAGGGGGTTATTTTTGTGTAATGACTGAGGGGAGGAAACCACGTGTTCCTTAACGTAGCTCAGCAGCTGTAAACTGCCCCTGCTGGAGCCTTCTGGTAACTACAACTACTCTTAGTACTGCTGATATTAGGGTCATATCATCAGCATACAACATGAGGAAATACACAAACGGCTACAGCTGACAACAAACATTTTAAACAGAAGATAAATGTAACATTATTCCATCTGTCAGACTGGGAGGTGATAAAGAAACAGATCAGGTTCTTCCAGCAGAAATCTCTCCAGAACAAGCAGTTAGTGGAAGCAGACTGGGTTTCCTCTCATATCACTATATTAGCTTCTTTTCAGCTCCTTTAAGAATCTCTTTACTTCTTCTGTCCATATTTTCAGTGAGAAAACAAACCCTGGAGTCCTTCATCCGCCCTGCTGGGACTAACTCATACTGACTGTACAGGTCCGTCCATTAAAGAGAAGCTGGGTTACACCAACACACCAGAGCTCAGCTGAGCCCACATCTTTAACAACGTGGCTGTAATGTTGAATATCTTTAATTCTTCCAGATGAATGTAGACAGGAGCCGGTCCCATCCTCTGATCTGGTTATGAGGCACCTCTACTGGAAGTGCTGGAAAGAAACGTCACAATCTGGGAAGAAGATTCATTTTCTCGTCTTTATTCTCCTGCCGAGGTGGAGAGAGAGCGAGTCCCGCCCACACAGACCATCATATGGTTTCCTATTAATCTGCTTCTAATTAACACCTACAGCTGTGACAGGTGTTTGGTTAAAGACTCTCAGGTACTTCATGTGTGGCTGATAATAATTACAGTGATGCTTGTCCATGCTGCATCTTTCTTATAACATTATCAGCTAAGTTGTTGTTCTTATGCATCGTATTAATATTTTACAAAATCCAAATCTGCTCATAACTTGAAATAAAACGTCTGATCCGACTGAGTGGAGCTTTAGAAATGTGGTTAATAATGTGAAGAACCTGTTTCACACTGACTGATCTGTATCCTTCAGTCCAATTTATTCATTTATTCATTTATTCATCTTTTCCCTCCTTTATGACTGATAGGAACGCCTCCCTCCATGATGCTGGGAGCTCAGCTACAAATGTTTTGTCCTAAAAATGTTGTGAGAACGTCACAAGCAATGTTCTAATAACGTTTCAGGATGTTTTGTTTTGGTTCCCGAACATTGTAGGGGAATGTTCTTTAAAAACATTATGCAAACGTTTGTTGGTAACGTTTCATTAACATATTCTAACATGAATTAACATGAACAATAATAACATTATGACAACATTCCTGTAACTCTTCATCTCAAACTGTGTAACTGGACTCTGATCATTTACTCACTACTGAAACTGGACCATTGACACGTCATTAATATGTCATTATCACATCATTAACACATCATTAACACATCATTAACACGTTATTAACATACTATTAACATGTTATTAACATGATAAAGGCTGATAATACATCAGTATTCAACGCAATTACTGTTTTCATTCATTCATTTATTTAGTGTGCGTGCGTGTGTGTGTGTGTGTGTGTGTTGTTACTCTGAAGCATCGATGGACTTTGTCCTCAGTCTGTATAAGTTAATGAAGTCACATGTTTCATCACTGACTGTTGTCCCTGCTCAGCCTGTAGGTCACTATAGTCCATTAAAGTCAGGTTAGACATTCAGGCCTCGAACACAAACAGCTCTTAATGAGCCTCAGACGGCTCAAACTTCGTCTTGTGAGTTTCATTCACCACAAACATAAAAAGAATATCTCGAATTTTGAGTTCTGCAGCCTTCACGTCTCCCTGAGGAAGAGTCTCTGAGGAAGAGTCTCTGAGGAAGAGTCTCTGAGGAAGAGTCTCTGAGGAAGAGTCTCTGAGGAAGAGTCTGAAAAGGCTGTCTGTGTGAGATGCTGTTAAAGTCAGAAACACTGTCGTCACCATCATCACAAAATGCCACAGATTAATGATGAGTGAATGACATCAGGGATCAGACCTGAGCTGCAGCGTGTCTGTTTTCTGAAACATCTTCTTTTCCTTCCTCCACTGTTCCCTTCATCTCCAGCTGTCAGCTGACTCCTGGACTCTGACACGCTCGTTCTCACCATCACTTGCTCCTTTTTCTAATTCTATAATATGCTGAAAGCGTTTAATCGGACACACGGCCGCCCACCTTGTCCACAGTGTGAAAAGAAGCCACAGATGAGAGATCAAACTGTATCTCCAGGTGTGTTTACCTGCAGGGTGCAGCTGGTGGGATTTAGTGCGGACTGGTTTTTGAAGGACTGTGTTTGTTCATCTCATCCCAGTGTGTTTGGTGTAGCTCGTGTCCAGAGATGATTTAACATGTCTGGGGCTTTTTTCTGAGAAGGACACAAAGAAAAGAGAATGTAAATGAAGTTATCTATAAAATCAAACATCTGTCATTACTGTGCAGCTGATAGGAGCAGCAACGGAGCAGCAGACCTATGATTGGCTGTCGTGACAGGGGTCAAAGGTGAAGACAGTCTGATGATGCTGAAATATGAATTGACTGCAGATTCTTCCTGAGGTGCTGTGAATGTGGAAAAAGGAACAGACAATATAAAAGGTCTTTGTTTACTCGTATCGCAGCACCTTAAACTGTGGTTTACAATCACAACTCAGATCCCAGACCAGATCCCAGACCAGATCTCAGACCAGATCCCAGACCAGATCCCAGACCAGATCCCAGACCGCCTGCTCTCCAGGCCACTGAAGACAGAGATCAATGATCTGTCTTCTGCCAAACGCTACATCAGATACCTGCAAGCTAAAAGCTGCTGTGGGAGATAAAGGATGCAGCAACATGATGTGGTTCTGTGTCCTCTGCTCTGACCTGAAGGTCTGTGTGTCAATCAAACCCTCTAATGGGCCGAATCATTAACAGCTGTTAGACCTGCTGAATGATTTTAATCTCAACATGAAGCAAACAGGAATATTACAGTTACCATGACGTCAGAAACATCAAGAGCTCCAGTTTTCCTCTTTATGCAGGAATTTTACTGTAGAAAACAACCAATGTGTGGACAGACCACCTCTGTGGTTCTGTTTAAAACTCATTAGTAGTAATTCAGATACTACAGAAGGGACCACAGCTGGAGGAGGAATACTCTGAGTGGAGTCTGGAGGAAGGTTGCACAAAGGAAGAAGACCACAGAGTTCATAGAAAGCTGACCTCCTCTCTTCATCCACTCCATGAGAGGTAGTTTTACCTGATGCTGCTGCAGGGACATTTCTCCTCCTCCTGCAGGAGGCGTGAGGAGGGGATCCGGCTTCAGCTTTATGGACATGACATTCGACATGTTGTCAAAGCACAAATATGATGATGAAAGACGATGTTAAGGAATGAAATTAACAAAAATAATGTGAAAAACAATATTATTTAATAGAATAAAATAGATAATAAATAAATAAAAGAAATAAAATAATATATAGAAGTGATCAGGTGAGTATTGGTACAATTTCATAAAGAGAAGTTAGTGGGAAAAAACAAGACGGCCTACAAACAAACAAACAAACAAACAAACAAACAAACAGTGAGGTGATGGTGGCGTCAGTAGAATATGGTATCAGTATATTTATAATCTGTGTGTCTCTGTGCTGTTGGTCGTCTCTCTTGTTGAGGCAGATGTGACATCTTTTCTGTCTGAGGCTCAGTCAGAAAACTCCCTCAGCAGGAGCAGCGCTGGTCTGAAGGTCAGAGCAGAGAGCCGGAGGGTCGCCGGTTCAACCCCCCAGACCGGCAGGATAGATCTGGGTGGGAAAGTGAAGCAGCAGCCCCCCCAAGGCTCTGAACCCCCCACTGCTCCAGTGGAGCTGCTCAGGGGCAGCAGGTCAGACTGGTTGTACTGGGCAGACTGGTTGTACTGAGCAGACTGTGGTTGTACTGGGCAGACTGTGGTTGTACTGAGCAGACTGTGGTTGTACTGAGCAGACTGGTTGTACTGGGAAGACTGGTTGTACTGGGCAGACTGGTTGTACTGGGAAGACGGGTTGTACTGGGCAGACTGGTTGTACTGGGCAGACTGTGGTTGTACTGGGCAGACTGTGGTTGTACTGGGCAGACTGGTTGTACTGGGCAGACTGTGGTTGTACTGAGCAGACTGTGGTTGTACTGGGCAGACTGGTTGTACTGGGAAGACTGGTTGTACTGGGCAGACTGGTTGTACTGGGCAGACTGGTTGTACTGGGAAGACTGTGGTTGTACTGGGCAGACTGGTTGTACTGGGCAGACTGTGGTTGTACTGGGAAGACTGGTTGTACTGGGAAGACTGGTTGTACTGGGAAGACTGGTTGTACTGGGCAGACTGGTTGTACTGGGAAGACTGGTTGTACTGGGCAGACTGGTTGTACTGGGCAGACTGTGGTTGTACTGGGCAGACTGGTTGTACTGGGCAGACTGTGGTTGTACTGAGCAGACTGTGGTTGTACTGGGCAGACTGGTTGTACTGGGAAGACTGGTTGTACTGGGCAGACTGTGGTTGTACTGGGCAGACTGGTTGTACTGGGAAGACTGTGGTTGTACTGGGCAGACTGGTTGTACTGGGAAGACTGGTTGTACTGGGAAGACTGGTTGTACTGGGCAGACTGTGGTTGTACTGGGCAGACTGGTTGTACTGGGAAGACTGGTTGTACTGGGCAGACTGGTTGTACTGGGCAGACTGTGGTTGTACTGGGCAGACTGGTTGTACTGGGCAGACTGTGGTTGTACTGGGCAGACTGTGGTTGTACTGGGCAGACTGGTTTGTACTGGGAAGACTGGTTGTACTGGGCAGACTGTGGTTGTACTGGGCAGACTGGTTTGTACTGGGAAGACTGGTTGTACTGGGCAGACTGGTTGTACTGGGCAGACTGTGGTTGTACTGGGCAGACTGGTTGTACTGGGCAGACTGTGGTTGTACTGGGCAGACTGTGGTTGTACTGGGCAGACTGGTTGTACTGGGAAGACTGGTTGTACTGGGCAGACTGGTTGTACTGGGCAGACTGGTTGTACTGGGCAGACTGTGGTTGTACTGGGCAGACTGGTTGTACTGGGCAGACTGTGGTTGTACTGAGCAGACTGTGGTTGTACTGGGCAGACTGTGGTTGTACTGGGCAGACTGGTTGTACTGGGAAGACTGGTTGTACTGGGCAGACTGGTTGTACTGGGCAGACTGTGGTTGTACTGGGCAGACTGTGGTTGTACTGGGCAGACTGGTTGTACTGGGAAGACTGGTTGTACTGGGCAGACTGTGGTTGTACTGGGCAGACTGGTTTGTACTGGGAAGACTGGTTGTACTGGGCAGACTGGTTGTACTGGGCAGACTGGTTGTACTGGGCAGACTGTGGTTGTACTGGGCAGACTGTGGTTGTACTGGGCAGACTGGTTGTACTGGGCAGACTGTGGTTGTACTGGGCAGACTGTGGTTGTACTGGGCAGACTGGTTGTACTGGGCAGACTGGTTGTACTGGGAAGACTGGTTGTACTGGGCAGACTGTGGTTGTACTGGGCAGACTGGTTGTACTGGGCAGACTGGTTGTACTGGGAAGACTGTGGTTGTACTGGGCAGACTGTGGTTGTACTGGGCAGACTGGTTGTACTGGGCAGACTGTGGTTGTACTGGGCAGACTGGTTGTACTGGGCAGACTGTGGTTGTACTGGGCAGACTGTGGTTGTACTGGGCAGACTGGTTGTACTGGGAAGACTGGTTGTACTGGGCAGACTGGTTGTACTGGGCAGACTGGTTGTACTGGGCAGACTGTGGTTGTACTGGGCAGACTGGTTGTACTGGGCAGACTGTGGTTGTACTGAGCAGACTGTGGTTGTACTGGGCAGACTGGTTGTACTGGGCAGACTGTGGTTGTACTGGGCAGACTGTGGTTGTACTGGGCAGACTGGTTGTACTGGGAAGACTGGTTGTACTGGGCAGACTGGTTGTACTGGGCAGACTGTGGTTGTACTGGGCAGACTGTGGTTGTACTGGGCAGACTGGTTGTACTGGGAAGACTGGTTGTACTGGGCAGACTGTGGTTGTACTGGGCAGACTGGTTTGTACTGGGAAGACTGGTTGTACTGGGCAGACTGGTTGTACTGGGCAGACTGGTTGTACTGGGCAGACTGTGGTTGTACTGGGCAGACTGTGGTTGTACTGGGCAGACTGGTTGTACTGGGCAGACTGTGGTTGTACTGGGCAGACTGTGGTTGTACTGGGCAGACTGGTTGTACTGGGCAGACTGGTTGTACTGGGAAGACTGGTTGTACTGGGCAGACTGTGGTTGTACTGGGCAGACTGGTTGTACTGGGCAGACTGGTTGTACTGGGCAGACTGGTTGTACTGGGCAGACTGTGGTTGTACTGGACAGACTGGTTGTACTGGGCAGACTGTGGTTGTACTGGGCAGACTGGTTGTACTGGGCAGACTGGTTGTACTGGGCAGACTGGTTGTACTGGGCAGACTGGTTGTACTGGGCAGACTGTGGTTGTACTGGGCAGACTGGTTGTACTGGGCAGACTGTGCTGAGTTTACAGAAACTTTACATGATGTCATCTCTGGCTTCTGTTTGATATCTAGTCTGATCGTCGTTAGCGTGGTTAGCACGCATTAGCTCGGAGGGCTAACTTGGTTTAACTGTATGATGTGAACGTGGCTGTTACCCTGAACAGCAGCTCAATAAAACGCTGCTTGTTGCCACACAGATAAAGTACAAGTAGTAAATAATTTAAAGTATTTTGCTATTAATGATCCTTCCAGTAAATTCAGCTTTCAGCTGAGATGCAGAATAGTTGTTAATGAAATCATCAGTGAAACTCATGTTAATGGATTTCTGCTGCTGCAGCTTTACATTAATGTGACTTTGCACGTTTGCACACTAATATAATACTGACTGACAGTCATATACGACACCCAGATCACATGATCAATAGTAATAATAATAATTTATTATTTTGGCTGGTAGGTGAAAAGTGACCTTTGACCCTGACTGAGCAGCTTCCAGGTGTGAATGTGTAAGTGTGAGTTCCTGATAAAGAAGCGTTGCTCTCAGAGAAACTGACCTGAATAAATAAAGGTTAGCTCTGCCTGAGTCTGTGTGTCATTTTCAGACAAACATCCAGGCTCCTGTACTTCCTGACCTCTGACCTCTGATGCCATGTGCACAGGTGTGTGGACACGCTGTCATTCACACACACACAGACCATCAGACCTGACATAACATATAAAACATCTAACAGTGTGATACAGTGATACAGGCTGTAGGCTCAGTCTGCGCCTCTCAGAGCTGCAGCGTTATTCAGCCTGATAAGAGACACACACAGCAGAGAGCCGCTAGCTGGGCTACAACACAGGAAGCACATAGAAACTCTTCCAAAAGGCCGTGAAGGAGCTTCTAGTGACGGTCGGAGCTCCAGCAGACTGTCTGTGTTTCCAGCAGACAGCAGAGTCTGACAGCAGCGGCTCATCGCTGCTGATTCTGGCTACATTTCTTCTTCGTTGTCATTTACAGCTGCGTCCATCTGAGCGTCACCGGTGTGTTCGGCGCCTCCCTCAGGAGGAGGAGGGTAGTGGCGCTCTGGTAGAGCCAGAGCAGCTGATCTATCCTGAGCGGTCATTCTTTAAAATAACAGATCAATATCTGTGTATCGATAACTTATCGCCATATGTTGCCATAGAGACAGATGTTAGAGAAGAAATATTAAATGTTCCAACAGGGAAAAACAGGAAAAACCAGCTGTGCAAACATCCACCTGACAAAAGGCTGAAGAGAACAATTTTATTATGCAGATAGTTTTTATTAAATAGTTATTTATGTCGACATGTTTATCAAAGGAAAAACTAAATGAAGTTTCCTCCAGTTTAAAACGGTGTTTTTGTTCTTCTTCCTTCAGCTGCATGTTGTTCTTCTCTGTGCAGAAAGATGTCTGATCACAGTTTGTTTCATTCATCTGCTGAAAGAGGAAAGTTTCTCTGAGCTCAGCCAGTCAGATTTTAGGGGGCGGGACTACAAGCAGGATTTATGACGTCACAACCAGTTTGGAGCCAATCGTGTTCCAGTTTGTAATTTAAACCAGTGTGATGTGGACAAACACTGAGAGTAGTAAGTAGGAAACTTATTCATAGACTCTGGTATGTTTAATGAGGCAGAAGCAGCAGATGTCATTTTAAGGATCTTTGATATATTTTAAAAATGGAAAATATATTTTAATATGTAAATAGTTATTTATTATATTATATTATTTAATAGTTATGTATGTTAAGATATTTATTTGGAGTTGTTATTTGTTTGGAATAAATAGAGTTATTCATAAACCTAAATTTGACTAGTTAATTACTGTACACGCCGTGCCCCCAGTTTATATTTCATTACTGTTCATACTGCATCAACATATTCATACCTACTAATACTGTTTATAGTATTTATATATGATACATATGTACATTACACTGCACTGCTTCTTTTGCACTTGTGGTTAGATTCTAAACTGCATTTATACATATACTTGAATGTAGATCATCAACCATTTCCTCCAAAGACTCCAGAGATGTTGGTGTGGAGGAAGCGAGCGTCAGGACCACAGTGAAGACAGTGTGTGGTTGGAGGTAAAGCAGCAGAGTTAGTGTCTCCCTAAAGTCTAAATGTGTGTGTTACATGTCAGACTTTATACTGACTGGAACATGTTTGGTGTCTGGACATTGAACTTTTAAACCCTCAGGAAGTCGTGCAGGCAGCGTGCTGCTGTTTGGAGGCCGACTCCTGAAGCCTAACGGCGTCCCGGGAATGATAGAAAATGTGTCGGGATGAACAGAGATCTTCCCCGGAACGCCTCCGGGACAAAAAGGATTTTATATATAAGTTTGAATATATTTATTTAGTTTAAACTTTCACTCAGCAAATGACAAACTGAAGCGAGCGTTGACTACAGCGGAGCATCTTCTGCTGTTACTATAGTTACAGTTAATCTGCATATCTGGCAGGTCGGGTCATAAAATGAACTTATTGATTAACAGCAGCCGGTCACAGGAGGTGAAATAATACATCATTAATGAGGAAAATATGAATGACATTCTGTAATATGTGAAGATAGAAAGCAGAGCTGCAGCTTCTTTTTCCATCAGGTACAAATTACTGACTCACAACTAAAACTAACAACGAGGATCATTAAGAAATATAATATAATATAATATAATATAATATAATATAATATAATATAATATAACATAATATAATATAACATAACATAACATAACATAACATAACATAACATAATATAACATGATATAATATAATATAATATAATATAATATAATATAATATAATATAATATAATATAATATAATATAATATAATATAATATAATATAATATAATATAACATATCATAATATAATATAACATAACATAACATAACATAACATAATATAACATGATATAATATAATATAATATAATATAATATAATATAATATAATATAATATAATATAATATAATATAATATAATATAATATAATATAATATAATATAATCTATAACAATGATTGGTGGAGAAATCGCTGCACTCAGCATGTTAAGATCTTTACAGACCACACGGAGCAGCAGGCAGCAGACACTGTAGCTGCATTAATATGAACTATTGCAAAGGCGCCGGTAACCATGGAAACGTTTACTATTACTGAGAGCAGCTCTGATCTTTAAAGTCAATCACTGGTTCATCAGCAGCTTTAAGTGATTTGGGGGCTGCAGGTAAACTCTGACTCAAATCTTTTTTCTTTAGTAAAAGTATTAATATCACAGTAAAAATACTGTAAACGTCCTGCATTCAAAGAAGTATTATCAACACAATGTAGGCTGAAGATACATGTCATGTGACAGGAAGTCGTGATATAGATATAAAGTATGAAATATGAACAAAGACGCTTTGAATGACTTCAACAGAAATATTTTACTGACAAAAACCACATTACCCCCCCCCCCCCCCCCCGTCCCTAATCCTAATCCTTCATGTTGTTGTTCTGTAGCCTGAAGCTAACAGAACATTTACCAGTGATGCTAAGCTAAAGACAGCCCCCCAGGCTTATTATCACTGTTTGCTGTTAGCTAGAATCTGGACGCTACTTTGCCTCCATGTTTTTCACCTACAGCTTAAAAAGTACTAACTTTGATTACATTTTACACACATTTATCATGAAAACCAACAAATAACATTTCGACATGCTACAGAGTCTATAGTTCATTCATATCTATAGTGTATAATGTAGATGTTCCCCCCACTGTACTGGTGACATTATGATCAATACCTGTCATCCAGGCAGCAGTTTGTATTAAACAGTAACAGCAGGACACAAATCTCAGAGACAAATACTGAGACTGTTCCTGATGTTTGGAGTCAGAAAGCTTTCGATGTGAAGCTGCAGCTAAACGTTTTCTTTGCATCAGCGTTGACTTCAAACTGCAAATACGCCTTCAGCAGGCTGCAGAGAAACATCAGAAACCTGCTGTGAAGGTGCTGTTTTCTTCTGTTTGTTGTGTGTATTTGTGTATGTGCTGACTTTTTCCATCTTAAAGCTGAAATTGATGAACTTGTATGTTTTATAATCCAGTCTGATGGTTTCTGTAGATGTGAGATAACTCAGAGCTGTTAGATAAGTTCAGAAGATGATGTTAATGTGCCAAATATCCTCAGAAAATCATACTACTCACAACAAAGAACTGACCTAAAACTTTAATATGAGGATTTTATATCCACATCTGATAAACTGTAAAAACTGTAACACACAGCAGTGGCCCCCAGTGCTCTGGGACCAGAACCTGGGCACACAGTATCTAATATTATATATATATATATATATATATATATATATATATATATATATATATATATATATATATAATAAATACTTTGCAGTAAATGAGATCTACGACAATCATCAGACCTCAGCAGACGTTGCTGTCTTCCCTGCCATGCTCCCCTAACACTTATTATTTATTATTATTTATATTATTTATTATATGTGAGCGCTGTTCATCGACTTCAGTTTAGTATTCAACAACATCAAGTCCTTCAAACTGATCAAACTCTGACCCTGTCATCAATACCTGCATCTGTCACTGGATACTAACTGAAACACCCCAGACCCAGTCCAGAATAACCTTTACAGAACCTTCAGGGAACGTTCCCTAAAGCTTCTCTGAAGGGTTAGTCATGAATAACCTTTACAGAACCTTCAGGGAACGTTCCCTAAAGCTTCTCTGAAGGGTTAGTCATGAATAACCTTTATAGAACCTTCAGGGAACGTTCCTTAAAGCTTCTCTGAAGGTTTAGTCATGAATAACCTCTACAGAACCTTCAGGGAACGTTCCCTAAAGCTTCTCTGAAGGGTTAGTCATGAATAACCTTTACAGAACCTTCAGGGAACGTTCACTTAAGCTTCTCTGAAGGTTTAGTCATGAATAACCTTTACAGAATCTTCAGGGAACGTTCCCTAAAGCTTCTCTGAAGGGTTAGTCATGAATAACCTTTACAGAACCTTCAGGGAACGTTCCCTAAATGTTCCTTTTCGTTTAAACTGATCGTTTGAATGATCAGTTAATGATTTCCTGATGAAGACGTGAAGACGAGTGATGAGAAGCTGACAGCTGATGATGAAGGATGAAGGAGCTTCCGACTCAAATAGTTTCCACTTAGAGTTTAAAGTTAATTGGCTCATAAATTAACTGATGATTAGTTTCACTTCTGATCTCATTACTTTACTTTTAGCAGTAAAAAGTGTCTGAAACACATTTTAATGATGTTTATTGTTTATTATTTTTGTCCTGATGAAACTTTTTGCTGCTTTCAGTAAATCTGTGATGACATCATCATCATCAGACAGATCGTTAACGACACTAAACACATAACGATGATTTTAGAGTATTTTAATAGTTTCAGTGTATTTTCTCTGGAGTGACTCTGACTCACTGCAGCTCATCAGACTCATTAGTCATTAAATACTTTTACACTCAGCAGCACAAACAGTAGAAATTCTCCCTTCATACTTCAGTCATATATAATGATTCCTACATGTGTTTCAGCCTCAGTCTCCTTCTGTTCGTTTTCTTCTTCTGTGTCATTATTACACATTATTATTAATTATTATTAGGCTGACTTCACTCAACAACTTCATTCATCTGCTGATGATGTCGCTCTAATTAACAAGCCAGAGCAGCTTCAGTACTGGTCACACTGGTCACACTGGTCACACTGGTTATATTAGTTACACTGGTTATACTGGTCACACTGGTTATATTAGTTACACTGGTTATACTGGTTATAGTGGACGGCCAGTGTTCGGCTCAGTGAAGCCAGATAACTAAAAGATATCCTGGATATGTTGAACCTGCCTCATAGTTCAGGCCTCAGATCACCTCAGACAGGTGTGATCAGTTTTTAAAACATATATATGTGTCCAGATCAGGTTTGATTGATTGATTGATTGATTGTTGATTGATTGTTGATTGACAGCTCCCTCGCTCTCCTGTCAGTCACCTGTTCAGGTGAGACGACCAACATGTTGATGATGTTTTACAGCAGTCAGAGTTTGGTTAAATCCAGACGTCTGCTCTTCATCACAGGAACGATCCCGACTGAAAACACCTGAGCAGGTGTAAATAAACTGATGTACCATGATGAGCCAGCAGGGGGCGTCTGAGCTCCTTCAGTCTGCTGCTGATCAACAACAAACATGTTCTCCTGGTAACTGATGACTCATCAGCAGCTCTGCTTCTGATTGGCTGCTCCCTGAACAGGAAGTGAAAGTTATGAGTCGGGACTTTCCACAGACGCCTGAAATGTTTGTGGTTCATTAAAAAAACTTCAGTGACGCTGCGTTCAGGTGTCTGATGGTAAACTGAACAACAAACTGCTGAACAGAGACGCTGACCTGATCACATGACTGAGCTTTAAACGTTTACCTGCACAGGTGAACTGAGGGTTTTCTGGCTAATTTAAGTGAGAGTTTGTTCCATGGCTGCGGCCGATATGATTGGCTGCTCAGTAACCATGGTAACCTATCCAGCAGAACCAGCCTGCTCCGTATATTAGCTCATTCACGTTTTAGAGTGAAGCCTTTTATTTCAAAGTTCAGTATTTATAATGTAGGAAATAAAAATGTGTCAACGTTGTTTTGAAGTTATTTATTTATTCATTTTGTTCAAGCTGTGAAACAGGAAGTGAAATAAAGTCCAAACCACGACGCTCTGCTGTGTTTAAATGTAAACTTATATCTTCTCCAGTTTCTTCATCTCCACCTGCAGCTTCTTCACTTTGAACTTTCAGTGACGCTCGTAAATCAAACAGACGTCCTGTGAAAGAGAAAACGTGTCAAACAGCAGCTGATTATGTAGTTTGTAAGTTGCTTCTCTTAAGTCGTCTGCATCATAATGTTAAACATACTTCTGATATTATCTGTCCTGATAATAAAGCCACAGTCAGTGATCTGAGTGTTCATTTATTAACAAATAAAGATCAATAATAAGTATTTAATAAGTAATAATAAGTACACTGATCAATCAACAGATCATTCAAGAAGAGGACAGAATAACAGCAGCTGTCCCTCAGTTTGATCAAACACAACTTTACCACTAATGAGCTCAGTAGGAAGTAAAGTGTTGAAGTCTTCAAACAGAGTCCAGGAGCAGCAGATGGAGGATGGAGGACAGTCAGAGCTCAGACTGATTCAGCACATTTATGGAGGAAACCTGGAGGTCTGAGGCTGATTGGCCTGGTTGGTGATCCACACTGATGTTGGTAAGTTTTGGTTTCACAGCTGGTGAAAACACATCGAGTCAGAAAGTTCATTAGATGAGTTTAATGAACATCAGCAGAACATTTATTCAACTCATCGTTTCACGTCAGAAGAACTGAATGAATTCAATGAACTCCACATTAATTGAAGATACATGAAGTTAATGATGGTTGATTCCACTAAATTCCTTCATGTTTTACAGAGCAGGACACTACTGAGCATGTGCAGGACATGTACTGTCAGGTGAACAGGTGAGTCAGCTCATAAAGGGTTAATAATGTAAACTGCTGAACTTGTTCCTTCTGGCTTCATCACATTATAATCTTCTCTCTGATTGGACGACTCACCTGAAGGTCCCACCTGTCCTGCTGGTTTCTACCTGAGTGGAATCAGACGGGATTCATTCAGTCACATGTTTCACGTTTTCTATCACAGCTGTTCATCTTTAGTTGTGATGATTCAACAGGAGAGTTTCACGTTGATTCTCTGCACTTCCAACCACGACCACCGGGGGCAGCGAGCGTCTGACGTGAGGACAGACCGCTTCCTGTTTAAAGGACCACTTCAAACAACAGTCAGACATGTTTTTCTTGCTGTAATCATTCCTCCTGTTCATACTGACCATTAGAAGATCCCTTCATAATGCACTTACAATGGAAGTGATGGGGGACAAAATCCACATGAAGCTAATATGAAGCTTCAGCGTCCAAATGAGTCAAATCAAGTAGATATCTTTCAACGTTACAGTCTTTTTAGTGCCAAAGTCCCTCTTTTTGTTACTATACTTCCACCACAGCTCAACAGGGAAACACTGTCCGAGGAAACACAAAGAGGGAATTTGATGCTAAAAAGACTGTAAATGTGGCAGATATCCACTTGATATGACTAACTCAGACTGCTGAAGCCTCATATAAGCTTCACATCTACTTTTAAATGACTGTGTGGACACACTGTGGATTTTGGCCTCCATCACTTCCATTAAAGCACATTTGAAGGGGATCTTTTAATATCCAGTATGAACAGGAGGAATGATTACAGCTGACTGCTGTTTAACACACTGAAACACTGTGAACTGGTCCTTTAATGAGAAGCTGATCCTTCCTCAGCCGTCTGCAGAGCTCCTGGATGTTTGGCTGCTACCTCGTATTATAAACTGCAAACAACAACAAACTTTAAGTGACTTTCATGAACTGACCAAAGTCTAAAGTGTTTAAAAATAGAAATGAAAGAGTTTCAGAGCGGTGATGATGAAGATGAAGACTGTGCAGAGGTCAAAGGTCGCCTCATGAGCCCATCAGCAGGACGCCGCTCCTGGTGACTGATGACTCATCAGCAGCTCTGTTTCTGATTGGCCGCTGGCTGAACAGGAAGTGAAAGTAACGAGTCGGGACTTTCCACAGACGCCGCTGCTGCTGCTGCGTTCAGGAGCTGCAGGAAATCTCATCGTCTTCACCTTAACTGAGTTCCAGCTGATGATCAGAGTCAGAGGAGAAGGTGGGAAACTCCTGCTTTCACACAGACACCTGAAGGCATCGTGTGGTCAGACTGGTTTGATGGGGAACACAAAGAATCCCAGTTCAGCAAACTGGAGTCAGACTGGAGACATTTCTCTCACAGACTTTTGTCTTTGTTATTTTAAAGCTGTAAAATAATGAAACTGTCATCATGAAACAGCTGAAAATAATCAAATGTGTCCAACAGTGTCGTAAAGTTTGATTCATGTTTGTGTCGTTTCCTGATAAATGATAAACAGTATTGATTTCCTGCTGTAATGATCAGTCTGATCACAAAGCCGCTCTGTTGGGGATCATGTGACACCTGTTTGTTTTTATTAGTAAAACCAGCTGATCAATAATGTGTTTGATAAGAGATCCAGACGATGTGTTAATGATGTTCAACTGTAATCAATCTGCATCAATAATCAGCTGCGAGCATCATGTAAAGTCATTTATTGATCTTTAGATGCTACGAAGCTACACATGGAAACATCTGATCAATCAGTTTGATTAAGATGAATTTATGTTTATTATTATTGTTTATTAATGTTTTTGTTCTTTACTGCAGTAAAAGTACCAACACACCAAAATACAAATACTCCAGTAAAACTCCTGCATGAAAAATCCTACTGCAGTAAAAGTACATAAGTATTATGAGCTTGATGTAGTTAAAGTATTGCAGTAAAAGTACATAAGTATTATGAGCTTGATGTAGTTAAAGTATTGCAGTAAAAGTACATAAGTATTATGAGCTTGATGTAGTTAAAGTATTGCAGTTAAAGTACATAAGTATTATGAGCTTGATGTAGTTAAAGTATTGCAGTAAAAGTACATAAGTATTATGAGCTTGATGTAGTTAAAGTATTGCAGTAAAAGTACATAAGTACTATGAGCTTGATGTAGTTAAAGTATTGCAGTAAAAGTACATAAGTATTATGAGCTCGATGTAGTTAAAGTATTGCAGTAAAAGTACATAAGTATTATGAGCTTGATGTAGTTAAAGTATTGCAGTTAAAGTACATAAGTATTATGAGCTTGATGTAGTTAAAGTATTGCAGTAAAAGTACATAAGTATTATGAGCTTGATGTAGTTAAAGTATTGCAGTAAAAGTACATAAGTATTATGAGCTCGATGTAGTTAAAGTATTGCAGTAAAAGTACATAAGTATTATGAGCTCGATGTAGTTAAAGTATTGCAGTAAAAGTACATAAGTACTATGAGCTTGATGTAGTTAAAGTATTGCAGTAAAAGTACATAAGTATTAGCAGCTTGATGTAGTTAAAGTATTGCAGTAAAAGTACATATGTATTAGCAGCTTGATGTAGTTAAAGTATTGCAGTAAAAGTACATAAGTACTATGAGCTTGATGTAGTTAAAGTATTGCAGTAAAAGTACATAAGTATTATGAGCTTGATGTAGTTAAAGTATTGCAGTAAAAGTACATAAGTATTATGAGCTTGATGTAGTTAAAGTATTGCAGTAAAAGTACATAAGTATTATGAGCTTGATGTAGTTAAAGTATTGCAGTAAAAGTACATAAGTATTATGAGCTTGATGTAGTTAAAGTATTGCAGTAAAAGTACATAAGTATTATGAGCTCAATGTAGTTAAAGTATTGCAGTAAAAGTACATAAGTATTATGAGCTTGATGTAGTTAAAGTATTGCAGTAAAAGTACATAAGTATTATGAGCTTGATGTAGTTAAAGTATTGCAGTAAAAGTACATAAGTACTATGAGCTTGATGTAGTTAAAGTATTGCAGTAAAAGTACATAAGTATTATGAGCTCGATGTAGTTAAAGTATTGCAGTAAAAGTACATAAGTATTATGAGCTTGATGTAGTTAAAGTATTGCAGTTAAAGTACATAAGTATTATGAGCTTGATGTAGTTAAAGTATTGCAGTAAAAGTACATAAGTATTATGAGCTTGATGTAGTTAAAGTATTGCAGTAAAAGTACATAAGTATTATGAGCTCAATGTAGTTAAAGTATTGCAGTAAAAGTACATAAGTATTATGAGCTCGATGTAGTTAAAGTATTGCAGTAAAAGTACATAAGTATTATGAGCTCAATGTAGTTAAAGTATTGCAGTAAAAGTACATAAGTATTATGAGCTTGATGTAGTTAAAGTATTGCAGTAAAAGTACATAAGTATTATGAGCTTGATGTAGTTAAAGTATTGCAGTAAAAGTACATAAGTATTATGAGCTCGATGTAGTTAAAGTATTGCAGTAAAAGTACATAAGTATTATGAGCTTGATGTAGTTAAAGTATTGCAGTAAAAGTACATATGTATTAGCAGCTTGATGTAGTTAAAGTATTGCAGTAAAAGTACATATGTATTAGCAGCTTGATGTAGTTAAAGTATTGCAGTAAAAGTACATAAGTATTATGAGCTTGATGTAGTTAAAGTATTGCAGTAAAAGTACATATGTATTAGCAGCTTGATGTAGTTAAAGTATTGCAGTAAAAGTACATAAGTATTATGAGCTTGATGTAGTTAAAGTATTGCAGTAAAAGTACATAAGTATTATGAGCTTGATGTAGTTAAAGTATTGCAGTAAAAGTACATAAGTATTATGAGCTTGATGTAGTTAAAGTATTGCAGTAAAAGTACATAAGTATTATGAGCTTGATGTAGTTAAAGTATTGCAGTAAAAGTACATAAGTATTATGAGCTTGATGTAGTTAAAGTATTGCAGTAAAAGTACATAAGTATTATGAGCTTGATGTAGTTAAAGTATTGCAGTAAAAGTACATAAGTATTATGAGCTTGATGTAGTTAAAGTATTGCAGTAAAAGTACATAAGTATTATGAGCTTGATGTAGTTAAAGTATTGCAGTAAAAGTACATAAGTATTATGAGCTTGATGTAGTTAAAGTATTGCAGTAAAAGTACATAAGTATTATGAGCTTGATGTAGTTAAAGTATTGCAGTAAAAGTAGTGGTTTGGTCCCTCTGACTGATATATTATTATATATGACATCATTAGATTATTAATACTGAAGCATCAGTGTGTAAGCAGCATGTTACTGTTGTAGCTGCTGGAGGTGGAGCTAGTTTCAACTACTTTATATACAGTTAGCTAGGTTAGTCCAGTGGTTCCCAACCTAGGGGTGGGGCCCCTCCAAAGGGTCAGCAGATAAATCTGAGGGGTCGTGAGATGATTAATGGGAGAGGAAAGAAGAAAAAACAAAGTTCTGATACACAAATCTGTTTTCACTTTTTGGACTTTTTCTCTAATCTTTGATTTTTGCTGAAATATTGGATCATTTGAACATTTATTGAAATGAAACCATGTGAGAAGTTTAGAGGGAAAAATCACTATTTGGTGGAACTGTTAACAACTCATAGACATCTGAAATGTGACCCCGACTACACACTGCTTTTTGTAAGACGTCAAAAGCCAAAAAGGTTGGAAACCACTGGTTTCATCTTTAACAATGTGTTGTATTTTAAAAGCTTGTTATATTATCCATTGTGTCAAATCTTCATCTGAAAAGTAACTAAAGCTGTCAAATAAATGTAGTGGAGTAGAAAGTACAATATTTCCCTCTGAAATGTAGTGGAGTGGAAGTATAAAGTAGCATCACATGGAAATAAAGTACAAGTACCTGAATACTGCACTGAAGTACTACAGTAAATATCCACTATAGAAACTCTACATTAAGGCCACTGAGGGAAGGTTTGACCATATTTGGCGTTCTGGGGGCGTGTCTGTATGTAAATGAGCCTGTACCTGCACCAACAGGTGAGAAGTTGTGTGTAAATGTTCCTGAACATTGATCCGGCCCAGAGCTCTGATCTGTGTGATTATTGATGATCAGTGTGAAGCTGTTTTTCCTCTCAGAGCTGATCATGTGATTGATGATGATCAATCAGACTGAATCTGTCATAAACACTTGATGGTAAATTTAACATCATCACTGGTTTCATCAAACTGTTAGTTAGAGTTTCTTCAAATGTCACTAAAATATCTGTGATTGACCTTCAAACCTGAACTGATCAATATTCCAGCTTGTAAAAGTGTGAACCTTCATTCTTCACTATTGATCTGATCTGTGTGGAATTAATGCAGCAGACAGACGACAAGATGAAGTTTATCTTCAAATCTGTGACAAGCTGTTTAAACTTCTGATCAGAAATAATCAATTTATTCCAGATTTCTTTGATTTTGTGATCAATAATCACATTTAAATCCTGTTTTGTATTTATTTATTTATAATTTATTTATTTTCTCTGAAATTCATTAAATTTAACAGAATAAACTGTAGTTTCTAAACTGTTTAATAACAAAAACTAAAGTTTGTTTCTCTTCATCAGTAAAAAGTTTAACTGACAAACATTTATTTAGTTTATTTTCTTTCTTTACTTCCTGCTCACAGTATTGATTATTGATCAGTGCATCTCCAGCTGTTTGTGTGTGAGCAGCAGCTGTCTGAGTCTACCTGGTCACCGATGACATCATGTGATCTCTGCTCTGTGATTGGCTGAGCTGTGTGTAAGAGCTCAGCTGCTGCTGACTTTCTGTCAGTCTGTCAGAGTGTTTCAGTGTTTCAGAGTGTTTCAGGTCACAGCTGCTGCTGATGAAGATGAAGGTGATGAAGGTGATGAAGGTGTGGGAGCTGCTCCTCATCCTCTCCTGTGTCCTCTGTGTCCCAGCAGACAGTAAGTGTTTGACTCTTTAAAGTCATTTCAGCTCTGATACACTGAGAGAAACACAGACAGACAGACAGTGTTTCTGTTTTCTCTTCAGATCTACATGAAGATCTTTCTATCACCGGCTGTTCAGACTCTGATGGAGAGGAGATGTATGGAATGGAGGGTGATGAGAAGTGGTACGCAGACTTCATCAACAAGAGAGGAGTTGATGCTCTGCCAGACTTTGCAGATCATCCAAGCTTCCCAGGATTTTATGAACAAGCTGAGGCTAATCAACAGATCTGCAAAGATAACCTGAAGAAGGCTCGTGTTGCTGTGAAGGACATCCCACCACAACTCGGTAAAGACTGAATCTAATTTAATACGTCTGTCACTTTACTGCTATTTAAACTGCAGAGAAGTAACACAGAGTTGACACTTTGTGAGTTCATTGACTTGAATAAATGAATCTGTAGTTTGAGAGTCAGAGCTGAGAGGTCAGAGGTGAACTGAGTGATAGTGACAGGAAGGACTCACTACTGTCTCTGTAACTACTGTTTCAGCTTTTCAGGCTTCAGCCTCTGAATCAGTGTGATTAAAGTTGTGAGTGCAGAACAGTTACAGTATGTGTCAGTGTTCACTGTGTTTACATGTATATTCTCATCTGTGTATCATCAGGAGAGAAATCACAAACAAACTGGAGACGATAAAAGTCTTTCAGTCAAAATAAAAACAATAATTAACATTAACAGGCAGCAAACTGCAGCAAACTCTGCAGGCAGCAGGAAACTGAAAGACCCAGAAATCACCACAAAATAAATAACTTTACCTGTGGACAGGTGGGTCAAAGGTTAAAGGTTAAAGCTGCAGACGTCGCCTCCACCTGAAAACAACACATGTAACAATGATCTGACTGGAGGAAACCTCTGAATCAGCTTCATCACCTCTCAGACACACAGACACTGGAGACAGAACCAAACTATGTGATCTGATGAAGGGTGTGTACTTACTAATGATAGATGATAAATATTATAAATACATGATTAATTAGTGTTCACCTTCCAAACACACAGGAACATGTGGATGCGTAAGACACAGGGAAGCCGACCCAGTCAGAGAGTGAAAGTGATGGTTTCTTCATACATGATGAAGCTTCAGTCACAGTTAAACTAGCTGCAGCTGAGCTCTTCACATGCAGCTTACAGCAGCTGTCAGGGACGTCATGTACTGCAGCAGGTCACACAAAGAGCCGCAGACTGACAGCAGTGAAAAAGGACCGATCATCATTTTCACAAGTCAGGAGCTGGATTACAGATATGATGGAGAATAATGTGATGCTGTGACAGACGTCATTAATCCGGCTCTCACTGTTAGAGATAAGAAATTAAAATGTTGAAGGAAACCTGACTAAAAACAGTAAATATATAACTGCACACATATAAAAACAGATATTATATTTCACTTTATGAGCTGAAGAAACACGACATCACAGTCTGCTGATGATATTTATCAGTCAGTCACACTGAAACAGAGTAGATGGAATATTAATAACACACCTACATCAGCATCAGCTGTTAACTCCACTTGTCCTCCATAAAGAAAAGTGATGCTTTGTTAGTTGTTATTGATCAGTTAACTTGAAACATAAAGTAAATCAGTATCTGCAGTGAGCAGCTTTGCCTTTAAAACAGCAGCAGGTCTCCTCGGTACACCTGCACACAGGTTTTCAGGTACTTGGCAGGTCGGTTGTTCCTGCATCTTGGAGAAGTTGCCACAGTTCTTCTGTGGATTTCAGCGTCTCAGCTGCTTCTGTCTCTTCATGTAATCCCAGACTGACTCCATGATGTTGAGATCAGGGCTCTGTGGGGGCCAAACCATCTGCTGCAGGACTCCTTGTTCTTCTGGTTGCTGAAGATAGTTCTTTATGACTCTGGCTGCATGTTTGGGCTCGTTGTCATGCTGCAGAATAACTTTGGGACCATCAGACGCCTCCTGATGGTGCTGCATTATGGAGAAGAAACTAAACATCTAAAGAGACTAAAACTTTTACACAGGACCGTATATTTAATTAAATTAATAAATAACATTTATACATTCAGATTGTAGGATCTAGTAACATTTTAACTGTATATTAACAGGTTTATATCCAATAAAATAAATTTAACAATTCATTTCATTGTTGTTTTTAATTTATTTACTGCATCAAATGATTCATTTTAATAAACCACTGAAAATAGTCAGTCACTGTAATATTTCATTAAGTTGACAGAAAGTTTTATCCAAAACATGTGAAGAAGTGAAGAAGTAATCATCTGTGTGAGTCTACATTATTCTTTCTGCTGAGGAGAAAAAGCCTCGAGGTCAGAAGGGTCCTGCAGCGACAGAAAGGTTAAAGGTCAATTATTCAAAGGTCAGAAAGACGATATTATTACATCTTCACAGCTGACATTAAATCAGTTGTGTTTTATTTTACTGTGGAAATTACGTCTAATTATTGATAATAACTGTTTGTGTTCAGATCCTCCTTCCAGTCCGATCATCTACATCAGAGACAACATAGAGCTCGGAGTCCAGAACACGCTGATCTGTCATGTGACCGGTTTCTATCCTGCTCCTGTTCAAGTCTACTGGACCAAGAACGGAGAGAACGTGACTGAAGGAACCAGCATCAATGTTCCCTTCCCCAACAAAGACGGTTCCTTCAGACAGTCCTCCAGACTGCAGTTCATCCCACAGCTGGGAGACATGTACAGCTGTACAGTGACACACCCAGCGAGCCCCCCACTGACCAGGATCTGGGGTGAGGACACTCTAACATCTGTCTCCAGATGTGTTAATGTTTCTGTGTTTCTGTCTCCAGATGTGTTAATGTTTCTGTCTCCAGATGTGTTAATGTTTCTGTGTTTCTGTCTCCAGATGTGTTAATGTTTCTGTCTCCAGATGTGTTAATGTTTCTGTGTTTCTGTCTCCAGATGTGTTCATGTTTCTGTGTTTGTCTCCAGATGTGTTAATGTTTCTGTGTTTCTGTCTCCAGATGTGTTAATGTTTCTGTGTTTCTGTCTCCAGATGTGTTCATGTTTCTGTGTTTGTCTCCAGATGTGTTAATGTTTCTGTGTTTCTGTCTCCAGATGTGTTAATGTTTCTGTTTCTGTCTCCAGATGTGTTAATGTTTCTGTTTCTGTCTCCAGATGTGTTAATGTTTCTGTGTTTCTGTCTCCAGATGTGTTAATGTTTCTGTGTTTCTGTCTCCAGATGTGTTAATGTTTCTGTCTCCAGATGTGTTAATGTTTCTGTGTTTCTGTCTCCAGATGTGTTAATGTTTCTGTCTCCAGATGTGTTAATGTTTCTGTGTTTCTGTCTCCAGATGTGTTAATGTTTCTGTCTCCAGATGTGTTAATGTTTCTGTGTTTCTGTCTCCAGATGTGTTAATGTTTCTGTGTTTCTGTCTCCAGATGTGTTAATGTTTCTGTGTTTCTGTCTCCAGATGTGTTAATGTTTCTGTGTTTCTGTCTCCAGATGTGTTAATGTTTCTGTTTCTGTCTCCAGATGTGTTCATGTTTCTGTGTTTGTCTCCAGATGTGTTAATGTTTGTGTTTCTGTCTCCAGATGTGTTAATGTTTCTGTTTCTGTCTCCAGATGTGTTAATGTTTGTGTTTCTGTCTCCAGATGTGCAGCAGTGTGTTAATGATTCTGTGTTTCTGTCTCCAGATGTGTTAATGTTTCTGTGTTTCTGTCTCCAGATGTGCAGCAGTGTGTTAATGTTTCTGTGTTTCTGTCTCCAGATGTGTTAATGTTTCTGTGTTTCTGTCTCCAGATGTGCAGCAGTGTGTTAATGTTTCTGTGTTTCTGTCTCCAGATGTGCAGCAGCGTGTTAATGTTTCTGTGTTTCTGTCTCCAGATGTGTTAATGTTTTTGTGTTTCTGTCTCCAGATGTGCAGCAGCATGTTAATGTTTCTGTGTTTCTGTCTCCAGATGTGCAGCAGTGTGTTAATGTTTCTGTGTTTCTGTCTCCAGATGTGCAGCAGTGTGTTAATGTTTCTGTGTTTCTGTCTCCAGATGTGCAGCAGCGTGTTAATGTTTCTGTTTCTGTCTCCAGATGTGTTAATGTTTCTGTGTGTCTGTCTCCAGATGTGCAGCAGCGTGTTAATGTTTCTGTGTTTCTGTCTCCAGATGTGCAGGTGCAGCAGCGTGTTAATGTTTCTGTGTTTCTGTCTCCAGATGTGCAGCAGCGTGTTAATGTTTCTGTGTTTCTGTCTCCAGATGTGCAGCAGCGTGTTAATGTTTCTGTGTTTCTGTCTCCAGATGTGCAGGTGCAGCAGCGTGTTAATGTTTCTGTGTGTCTGTCTCCAGATGTGCAGCAGCGTGTTAATGTTTCTGTGTTTCTGTCTCCAGATGTGCAGGTGCAGCAGCGTGTTAATGTTTCTGTGTTTCTGTCTCCAGATGTGCAGGTGAAGCAGTGTGTTAATGTTTCTGTGTTTCTGTCTCCAGATGTGCAGGTGAAGCAGCCAGGTGTTGGACCTGCAGTGTTTTGTGGACTGGGTCTGACTGTCGGTCTGCTCGGTGTGGCAGCTGGAACCTTCTTCCTCATCAAAGGAAACGAGTGCAGCTGATTGGCTGGGGCTGATGATGTCATGTAATCCAGATGTTATCATTGCTGTTCATCATCTATAAATCGCTTTGAAGCTTTATTGAACGACAGGATTCACTTTTAAATCAGTTTTGTAAATGTTTTTCCATTAAATGTCTGTGTGGTGTTTTAGTGATTTGTAGGTGAAAAGAAAGAATCTGTTTGTTAAAATACTTCCAGATGTTTTAGAGGTTCAGTCTGTATAACATCTGATAAACTGCTACATGCTGTATAATTATCAAAAAGCTGTTGGAACAGATGTTCTACAGGCTGAACATCTGCTGTCTGTGTGATGTATTAATAAAGGTTTTCTTATTATTTCTTATTTTTATCTCTTTTATGTCACTAAAACAGTTCAGAGCTGTGATCAGCTGATCCAACAACAAACTGACTCGTTATAAAAAACAAATTCAAATCCATAAAATCTGTTTCTGCTGTGTGTAAAACATGTCTGTGGTGTTAATCAAGACATTTATTATACTTTTACATTCTCATGTGGTTAAGATTTTTATTCAATGATGTTTTTCACCTAATTACATGTGAATCAGTGATTGATAGTTTATTGATCAATAACTAGATGTTAGTAAAACAGGCTGTTTGATTGTTACTCAGCACTTGGAGCTCATTAATGTCGTGTTTGTCTTTTAATCAGATCAGCTGTGATCAATGCAAATATAAAATAAATAAAGAATCTCAAAATGTTTCACAGTCGTGTTCAGTGTCACAGTATTAACACATAAGTCCTCTGGTGTGTGTGTGTATATATATATGTGTGTGTATATATATATATATATATATATATATATATGTGTGTGTGTGTGTGTGTGTGTGTGTGTGTATATATATATATATATATATATATATAGTGTTCATATTGACCTGACTGTTGTTTTAAACAGTGAAACAGTGAACTGGTCCTTTAAACTGCTTCAGGCTGCTGGATGAAGATGAGCGCTGATGAAGCTGAAAGCTTCTGTGTTTGTTCTGTTTTGAGGTCAGTTGGAGTCGGACTGTGAGTTTTTTGCCTAAATGAAGTGAACCAATCAGCTGAGAGGTGGAAGCAGCCTCATACTTCCCCTGTTGAGCTGTTTACATGAAGACACCTGTCAGCAGAGACGCCTTCAGTCATTACTGAGTTTTAAACATAAAGGTTCAAAATCTGTTTTCAGTTTGCCAAGAAAACATGATGTTATTGATGTGACGTCATCTGGCTGTAAGAGGGCAGATACACACTACTGCACATGTGCAGTGAGCCACACAACGCAGAACACAGCCAGGAAGGGTTTAGTGATTTACATTAAAATGAAATAACAGACACTTTAATACACTTTAATGATGTTTTCTTTCAAAGGGATAAAGGTCTCTATGGTGGGAAAATAAAGACTGAACTGGAAAAACTTTATGACCTTTAGGTTCATATAATAAAGAGAATTCACACATCAGCAGATGTCTGAATCACTGAATGGAGTCTGAGCTGTGTGTTGAGGAGCGCCCCCTGCTGGTTAAACACATAACTGTAACATCTGTGACCCCAACTCTCTGCACTTCAGCTGGAAAAGCTCATTAAAATAGATACTTTATAAATTAGGGGAATTTCTGTTACTGTTAACTGACTGTTAAATGATGAAGCTCCTATTATGTGACTTTGTTCACTTTGGTTCAGAGAGCGATATAAATATAATATATCTTCTCTCATCACACTGCATCTGTAGACTCAGTGTTCTCTGTGAAAGATCAGCTCAGTTCTATCAGAAGCTTTAAAGCCAAACTGAAGAATCATTTTGGAGCAGTTTCCTCATCTGTAGTTACTATAAAAGTCTTCAGTGAGACAGCAGGTTGGCTGTGTGTGGAGATCTTCTTACTAAGGGGGATGTTGTGTCTCTGTAAAGTAAAGAGTTCAGTCTGACCTGCTCTATGTGAACAGTGCTCTGAGATTTGGTGCTGTATCAATAAACTGACTTGACCTTTAAACAAAAACTTGGATCAAAAAGCAACAAATTAAAGTCTGATCACAACTTAACATGTTGTGATGTTTATCAATCATTTCTTACTTCTTCAGACACACTGAGACACTGTAACATGTGTCTGACTGTGAGTTAGGCTCCATCAGCAGACGTTTGTGTGAGCAGTCTGCCTGGTAACAGCTGATCAGCAGGTCATGTGATCAGCTCCTCTGGTTTTTAGAGCAGCTCTCAGTCAGACTGTGTCAGTGTTTGTCAAGAGAACAGAGGAACATGGCTTCATCCTTTCTGAGCGTCACCCTCCTCTTCATCACTGTCTACACAGCAGGTAGGATCAATACTCTGATCACTGATCAATACTCTGATTATACTTTATCACTGTCTACACAGCAGGTAGGATCAATACACAGATCACTGATCAATACACTGATTATACCTCATCACTGTCTACACAGCAGGTAGGATCAATACACTGATCACTGATCAATACTCTGATTATACTTCATCACTGTCTACACAGCAGGTAGGATCAATACTCTGATCACTGATCAATACTCTGATTATACTTTATCACTGTCTACACAGCAGGTAGGATCAATACACAGATCACTGATCAATACACTGATTATACCTCATCACTGTCTACACAGCAGGTAGGATCAATACACTGATCACTGATCAATACTCTGATTATACTTCATCACTGTCTACACAGCAGGTAGGATCAATACACTGATCACTGATCAATACTCTGATTATACTACATCACTGTCTACACAGCAGGTAGTATCAATACACTGATCACTGATCAATACTCTGATTATACTTCATCACTGTCTACACAGCAGGTAGGATCAATACACTAATCACTGATCAATACACTGATCACTGATCAATACTCTGTTTTACTGTCAGCTGAAGGTTCAAACTGATTGTTTTTATCCTCAGATGGATTTATGTATTATATGACGAATCGCTGTGAGTTTAACTCCTCTGAGCTGAAGGACATCAGGTACATCTACTCTCATTATTACAACAAGTTGGAGATCGCCAGGTTTGACAGCAGTGTGGGGAAGTTTGTTGGATACACTGAAGACGGTGTGAAGCAGGCAGACTACTGGAACAACGATCCTTCAGTGCTGACCAGGAGGAGAGCTGAGAGGGAGAGATACTGTCTACACAACATCGGGCTCTGGTACAACAATGTTCTGACTAAATCAGGTGAGTTTGTGATTGATCACATTAAACCTCGTTAACAAACTGAATCATTAACTCTACTGATTGGCTGACAGCAGACGTGTTTATTGATCATCAGCAGAGTTTAAATTGATAAATTAAATGATCAGATCAGAGTTTGTACTGCAGCTCAGTTTTGAATCAGGTTTGTTTTGTTTTTAAATATAAACAAATCAATCAGTTACACTGTACAGTTATTGATACATAGATAATTAAACAGAATATAGAATTAAATATAAAACTATGAAACCATATCTGCTGTTTCTGTTTCTGTCAGTCCTGCTCAAATTATAATAATTAATTAAAAATAATATTAAAATATTATAATTCTGAATAAAAACATTAAAGTGTCATCAGACTGTTATTTATATATAATATATGTGTGTATATATACACATATATATACACACGTGGACAAAATTGTTGGTACCCCTCAGTTAATGAAAGAAAAACCCACAATTCTCACTGAAATCATTTGAAATGTACAAAAGTAACCATGAATAAAAATTTATTGAAAATTAAACAATCAAAATCAGCCATTACTTTTGAATTGTTGATTAACATAATTATTTAAAAAAATGAAACTAATGAAACAGGCCTGGACAAAAATGATGGTACCCATAATTTAATATTTTGTTGCACCACCTTTTGAGGCAATCACTGCAATTAAACGATTTCTATATTTGTCAATGAGCCTTCTAGATCTATCAACAGGTATTTTGGCCCACTCCTCGTGAGCAAACTGCTCCAGTTGTGTCAAGTTTGATGGGTGTCTTCTCCAGATGGCATGTTTCAGCTCCTTCCACAGATGTTCAATGGGATTCAGATCTGGGCTCATAGAAGGCCACTTCAGAATAGTCCAACGCTTTTCTCTTAGCCATTCTTGGGTGTTTTTGGCTGTGTTTTGGATCGTTGTCCTGTTGGAAGACCCATGACCTGCGTCTGAGACCTAGCTTTCTGACACTAGGCAGCACATTTCTCTCCAGAATGCCTTGATAGTCTTGAGATTTCATTGTACCTCGCACAGATTCAAGACATCCTGTGCCAGATGCAGCAAAGCAGCCCCAAAACATAACTGAGCCTCCTCCATGTTTCACCGTAGGGACAGTGTTCTTTTCTTCATACGCTTGATTTTTGAGTCTATGAACATAGAGTTGATGTGCTTTACCAAAAAGCTCCAGTTTTGTCTCATCTGTCCAAAGGACATTCTCCCAGAAGCTTTGTGGCTTGTCAACATGCATTTTTGCAAATTCCAGTCTCGCTTTTTTATGATTTGCTTTCAACAGTGGTGTCCTCCTTGGTCGTCTCCCATGAAGTCCACTTTGGCTCAAACAACGACGAATGGTGCGATCTGACACTGATGTACCTTGGCCTTGGAGTTCACCTTTAATATCTTTGGAGGTTGTTCTGGGCTCTTTGGTTACAATTCGAACTATCTGTCTCTTCAACTTGTCATCAATTTTCTTCTTGCGGCCACGTCCAGGGAGGTTGGCTACTGTCCCGTGGATCTTAAACTTCTGAATAATATGTGCCACTGTTGTCACAGGAACTTCAAGCTGCTTAGAGATGGTCTTATAGTCTTTACCTTTAAGATGTTTGTCTATAATTTTGTTTCGAATGTCCTGGGACAATTCTCTCCTTTGCTTTCTGTTGTCCATGTTCAGTGTGGTACACACCTTGTCACCAAACAGCACAGTGACTATTTGTCACCCTTTAAATAGGCAGACTGACTGATTATGAGCTTGAAGACACCTGTGATGTCAATTAAAGGACACACCTGAGTTAAACATGTCCCTCTGGTCAAATTATTTTCAATCTTTTATAGGGGTACCATCATTTTTGTCCAGGCCTGTTTCATTAGTTTGTTTTTTTAAATAATTATGTTAATCAACAATTCAAAAGTGATGGCTGGTTTTGATTGTTTAATTTTCAGCACATTTTTATTTATTATTACTTTTGTAAGTTTCAAGTGATTTCAGTGAGAATTGTGGGTTTTTTCTTTCATTAACTGAGGGGTACCAACAATTTTGTCCACGTGTGTACACATACATACACACACATATATATATATATATATATAACAGACAGTTTGTTCCTAAAACACATCAGACTAAAGTCTCCATCTGCTGCTGAAACACTGCAACTACTACTGCAATACTACTGTAATACTACTGTAATACTACTGCAATACTACTACTACTGCAATACTACTGCAATACTACTGCAATACTACTGCAATACTGCTACTACTGTAATACTACTGCAACTATTACTGCAACTATTACTGTAATAATAGAAACACAGAGGAAATACAGGACGTGAAACAATAAACATAAAGCAACAGAAAACTACAGAACATGTAATACAGAACATATAATACAGAACATGTAATACAGAACATATAATACAGAACATATAATACAGAACATGTAATACTGTAATACTACTGCAATACTACTGTAATACTACTGTAATACTACTGCAATACTATTACTGCAACTACTACTGTAATACTATTATAGGAAATACAGGACGTGAAACAATAAACATAAACCAACAGAAAACTACAGAACATGTAATACAGAACATATAATACAGAACATATAATACAGAACATATAATACAGAACATATAATACAGAACATGTAATACAGAACATGTAATACAGAACGTATAATACAGAACATATAATACAGAACATGTAATACTGTAATACTACTGCAATACTACTGTAATACTACTGTAATACTACTGCAATACTATTACTGCAACTACTACTGTAATACTATTATAGGAAATACAGGACGTGAAACAATAAACATAAACCAACAGAAAACTACAGGACATGTAATACAGAACATGTAATACAGAACATGTAATACAGAACATGTAATACAGAACGTATAATACAGAACATGTAATACAGAACATGTAATACAGAACATGTAATACAGAACGTATAATACAGAACATGTAATACAGAACATATAATACAAAACATGTAGTACAGAACATATAATAGAGAACGTATAGTACAGAACATGTAATACAGAACATGTAATACAGAACATATAATACAGAACATATAATACAGAACATATAATACAGAACATGTAATACAGAACGTATAATACAGAACATGTAATACAGAACATATAACACAGAACATGTAATACAGAACATATAATACAAAACATGTAGTACAGAACATATAATATAGAACATGTAATACAGAACATATAATACAGAACATGTAATACAGAACGTATAGTACAGAACATGTAATACAGAACATGTAATACAGAACGTATAGTACAGAACATGTAATACAGAACATGTAATACAGAACATATAATACTATATACTATAATACTACTGCTGCAATACTATTGCAATACTACTTCTACTGCAATACTACTGCAACTACTACTGCAATACTATTACTGCAATACAGAACATGTAATACAGAAAGTATAGTACTGAACATTTAATGCAGAACATATAATACAGAACATGTAATACAGGACATATAATACAGAACATGTAATACAGAACATGTAATACAGAACATATAATACGGAACATGTAATACAGAACGGATAGTACAGAACATGTAATACAGAACATGTAATACAGAACATATAATACGGAACATGTAATACAGAACGTATAGTACAGAACATGTAATACAGAACATGTAATACTGTAATACTACTGAAATACTACTACTACTGTAATACTACTGCAATAGTATTACTGCAACTACTACTGTAATACTATTACTGCAACTACTACTGTAATACTACTACTGCAATACTACTACTACTGCAATACTACTGCAACCACTGTAATACTACTGCTACTGCAATACTACTGCAACTATTACTGCAACTATTACTGTAATAATAGAAACACAGAGGAAATACAGGACGTGAAACAATAAACATAAACCAACAGAAAACTACAGAACATGTAATACAGAACATATAATACAGAACATGTAATACAGAACATGTAATACAGAACGTATAGTACAGAACATGTAATACAGAACATGTAATACAGAACATGCAATACAGAACATGTAATACAGAACATATAATACTATATACTATAATACTACTGCTGCAATACTATTGCAATACTACTTCTACTGCAATACTACTGCAACTACTACTGCAATACTATTACTGCAATACAGAACATGTAATACAGAAAGTATAGTACAGAACATTTAATGCAGAACATATAATACAGAACATGTAATACAGGACATATAATACAGAACATGTAATACAGAACATGTAATACAGAACGTATAGTACAGAACATGTAATACAGAACATGTAATACAGAACATGCAATACAGAACATGTAATACAGAACATATAATACTATATACTATAATACTACTGCTGCAATACTATTGCAATACTACTTCTACTGCAATACTACTGCAACTACTACTGCAATACTATTACTGCAATACAGAACATGTAATACAGAAAGTATAGTACAGAACATTTAATGCAGAACATATAATACAGAACATGTAATACAGGACATATAATACAGAACATGTAATACAGAACATGTAATACAGAACATATAATACGGAACATGTAATACAGAACGGATAGTACAGAACATGTAATACAGAACATGTAATACAGAACATATAATACGGAACATGTAATACAGAACGTATAGTACAGAACATGTAATACAGAACATGTAATACAGAACATGTAATACTGTAATACTACTGAAATACTACTACTACTGTAATACTACTGCAATAGTATTACTGCAACTACTAGTGTAATACTATTACTGCAACTACTACTGTAATACTACTACTGCAATACTACTACTACTGCAATACTACTGCAACCACTGTAATACTACTGCTACTGCAATACTACTGCAACTATTACTGCAACTATTACTGTAATAATAGAAACACAGAGGAAATACAGGACGTGAAACAATAAACATAAACCAACAGAAAACTACAGAACATGTAATACAGAACATATAATACAGAACATATAATACAGAACATATAATACAGAACATATAATACAGAACATGTAATACAGAACATATAATACAGAACATGTAATACAGAACATGTAATACAGAACATATAATACAGAACATGTAATACAGAACATGTAATACAGAACGTATAATACAGAACATGTAATACAGAACATGTAATACAGAACATATAATACAGAACGTATAATACAGAACATGTAATACAGAACATGTAATACAGAACATATAATACAGAACGTATAATACAGAACATATAATACAGAACATGTAATACTGTAATACTACTGCAATACTACTGTAATACTACTGTAATACTACTGCAATACTATTACTGCAACTACTACTGTAATACTATTACTGCAACTACTACTGTAATACTACTACTGCAATACTACTACTACTGTAATACTACTGTAATACTACTGCAATACTATTACTGCAACTACTACTGTAATACTATTATAGGAAATACAGGACGTGAAACAATAAACATAAACCAACAGAAAACTACAGAACATGTAATACAGAACATGTAATACAGAACATGTAATACAGAACGTATAATACAGAACATGTAATACAGAACATATAATACAAAACATGTAGTACAGAACATATAATAGAGAACGTATAGTACAGAACATGTAATACAGAACATGTAATACAGAACATATAATATAGAACATGTAATACAGAACATATAATACAGAACATGTAATACAGAACGTATAGTACAGAACATGTAATACAGAACGTATAGTACAGAACATGTAATACAGAACATGTAATACAGAACATGCAATACAGAACATGTAATACAGAACATATAATACTATATACTATAATACTACTGCTGCAATACTATTGCAATACTACTTCTACTGCAATACTACTGCAACTACTACTGCAATACTATTACTGCAATACAGAACATGTAATACAGAAAGTATAGTACAGAACATTTAATGCAGAACATATAATACAGAACATGTAATACAGGACATATAATACAGAACATGTAATACAGAACATGTAATACAGAACATATAATACAGAACATGTAATACAGAACGGATAGTACAGAACATGTAATACAGAACATGTAATACAGAATATATAATACGGAACATGTAATACAGAACATGTAATACAGAACATATAATACAGAACATGTAATACAGAACATATAATACGGAACATGTAATACAGAACGGATAGTACAGAACATGTAATACAGAACATGTAATACAGAACATATAATACGGAACATGTAATACAGAACGTATAGTACAGAACATGTAATACAGAACATGTAATACAGAACATGTAATACTGTAATACTACTGAAATACTACTACTACTGTAATACTACTGCAATAGTATTACTGCAACTACTACTGTAATACTATTACTGCAACTACTACTGTAATACTACTACTGCAATACTACTACTACTGCAATACTACTGCAACCACTGTAATACTACTGCTACTGCAATACTACTGCAACTATTACTGCAACTATTACTGTAATAATAGAAACACAGAGGAAATACAGGACGTGAAACAATAAACATAAACCAACAGAAAACTACAGAACATGTAATACAGAACATATAATACAGAACATGTAATACAGAACATGTAATACAGAACGTATAGTACAGAACATGTAATACAGAACATGTAATACAGAACATGCAATACAGAACATGTAATACAGAACATATAATACTATATACTATAATACTACTGCTGCAATACTATTGCAATACTACTTCTACTGCAATACTACTGCAACTACTACTGCAATACTATTACTGCAATACAGAACATGTAATACAGAAAGTATAGTACAGAACATTTAATGCAGAACATATAATACAGAACATGTAATACAGGACATATAATACAGAACATGTAATACAGAACATGTAATACAGAACGTATAATACAGAACATGTAATACAGAACATATAATACAAAACATGTAGTACAGAACATATAATAGAGAACGTATAGTACAGAACATGTAATACAGAACATGTAATACAGAACATATAATATAGAACATGTAATACAGAACATATAATACAGAACATGTAATACAGAACGTATAGTACAGAACATGTAATACAGAACATGTAATACAGAACGTATAGTACAGAACATGTAATACAGAACATGTAATACAGAACATGCAATACAGAACATGTAATACAGAACATATAATACTATATACTATAATACTACTGCTGCAATACTATTGCAATACTACTTCTACTGCAATACTACTGCAACTACTACTGCAATACTATTACTGCAATCCAGAACATGTAATACAGAAAGTATAGTACAGAACATTTAATGCAGAACATATAATACAGAACATGTAATACAGGACATATAATACAGAACATGTAATACAGAACATGTAATACAGAACATATAATACAGAACATGTAATACAGAACGGATAGTACAGAACATGTAATACAGAACATGTAATACAGAATATATAATACGGAACATGTAATACAGAACATGTAATACAGAACATATAATACAGAACATGTAATACAGAACATATAATACGGAACATGTAATACAGAACGGATAGTACAGAACATGTAATACAGAACATGTAATACAGAACATATAATACGGAACATGTAATACAGAACGTATAGTACAGAACATGTAATACAGAACATGTAATACAGAACATGTAATACTGTAATACTACTGAAATACTACTACTACTGTAATACTACTGCAATAGTATTACTGCAACAACTACTGTAATACTATTACTGCAACTACTACTGTAATACTACTACTGCAATACTACTACTACTGCAATACTACTGCAACCACTGTAATACTACTGCTACTGCAATACTACTGCAACTATTACTGCAACTATTACTGTAATAATAGAAACACAGAGGAAATACAGGACGTGAAACAATAAACATAAACCAACAGAAAACTACAGAACATGTAATACAGAACATATAATACAGAACATGTAATACAGAACATATAATACAGAACATGTAATACAGAACATGTAATACAGAACATATAATACAGAACATATAATACAGAACATGTAATACAGAACATGTAATACAGAACATGTAATACAAAACATGTAATACAGAACATATAATACAGAACGTATAATACAGAACGTATAATACAGAACATATAATACAGAACATGTAATACTGTAATACTACTGCAATACTACTACTACTGCAATACTACTGCAATACTACTGCAATACTACTGCAATACTACTGCAACTACTACTGCAATACTACTGCAATACTACTGTAATACTACTGCAATACTACTACTACTGCAATACTACTGCAATACTACTGCAATACTACTGCAATACTACTGCAATACTGCTACTACTGTAATACTACTGCAACTATTACTGCAACTATTACTGTAATAATAGAAACACAGAGGAAATACAGGACGTGAAACAATAAACATGAAGCAACAGAAAACTACAGAACATGTAATACAGAACATATAATACAGAACATGTAATACAGAACATATAATACAGAACGTATAATACAGAACATGTAATACAGAACATGTAATACAGAACATATAATACAGAACGTATAATACAGAACATATAATACAGAACATGTAATACTGTAATACTACTGCAATACTACTGTAATACTACTGTAATACTACTGCAATACTATTACTGCAACTACTACTGTAATACTATTATAGGAAATACAGGACGTGAAACAATAAACATAAACCAACAGAAAACTACAGGACATGTAATACAGAACATGTAATACAGAACATGTAATACAGAACATGTAATACAGAACATATAATACAGAACATATAATACAGAACATATAATACAGAACATGTAATACAGAACGTATAATACAGAACATGTAATACAGAACATATAACACAGAACATGTAATACAGAACATATAATAAAAAACGTAGTACAGAACATATAATAGAGAACGTATAGTACAGAACATGTAATACAGAACATGTAATACAGAACATATAATATAGAACATGTAATACAGAACATATAATACAGAACATGTAATACAGAACGTATAGTACAGAACATGTAATACAGAACATGTAATACAGAACATGTAATACAGAACATGTAATACAGAACATATAATACTATATACTATAATACTACTGCTGCAATACTATTGCAATACTACTTCTACTGCAATACTACTGCAACTACTACTGCAATACTATTACTGCAATACAGAACATGTAATACAGAAAGTATAGTACAGAACATTTAATGCAGAACATATAATACAGAACATGTAATACAGGACATATAATACAGAACATGTAATACAGAACATGTAATACAGAACATATAATACGGAACATGTAATACAGAACGGATAGTACAGAACATGTAATACAGAACATGTAATACAGAACATATAATACGGAACATGTAATACAGAACGTATAGTACAGAACATGTAATACAGAACATGTAATACTGTAATACTACTGAAATACTACTACTACTGTAATACTACTGCAATAGTATTACTGCAACTACTACTGTAATACTATTACTGCAACTACTACTGTAATACTACTACTGCAATACTACTACTACTGCAATACTACTGCAACCACTGTAATACTACTGCTACTGCAATACTACTGCAACTATTACTGCAACTATTACTGTAATAATAGAAACACAGAGGAAATACAGGACGTGAAACAATAAACATAAACCAACAGAAAACTACAGAACATGTAATACAGAACATATAATACAGAACATGTAATACAGAACATGTAATACAGAACGTATAGTACAGAACATGTAATACAGAACATGTAATACAGAACATGCAATACAGAACATGTAATACAGAACATATAATACTATATACTATAATACTACTGCTGCAATACTATTGCAATACTACTTCTACTGCAATACTACTGCAACTACTACTGCAATACTATTACTGCAATACAGAACATGTAATACAGAAAGTATAGTACAGAACATTTAATGCAGAACATATAATACAGAACATGTAATACAGGACATATAATACAGAACATGTAATACAGAACATGTAATACAGAACATATAATACAGAACATGTAATACAGAACGGATAGTACAGAACATGTAATACAGAACATGTAATACAGAACATATAATACGGAACATGTCATACAGAACGTATAGTACAGAACATGTAATACAGAACATGTAATACAGAACATATAATACAGAACATGTAATACAGAACATGTAATACAGAACATATAATACAGAACGTATAATACAGAACATATAATACAGAACATGTAATACAGAACATATAATACAGAACGTATAATACAGAACATATAATACAGAACATGTAATACTGTAATACTACTGCAATACTACTGTAATACTACTGTAATACTACTGCAATACTATTACTGCAACTACTACTGTAATACTATTATAGGAAATACAGGACGTGAAACAATAAACATAAACCAACAGAAAACTACAGAACATGTAATACAGAACATGTAATACAGAACATGTAATACAGAACATGTAATACAGAACATATAATACAGAACATATAATACAGAACGTATAATACAGAACGTATAATACAGAACGTATAATACGGAACATGTAATACAGAACATATAATACAGAACATATAATACAGAACATGTAATACAGAACGTATAATACAGAACATGTAATACAGAACATATAATACAGAACATGTAATACAGAACATATAATACAAAACATGTAGTACAGAACATATAATAGAGAACGTATAGTACAGAACATGTAATACAGAACATGTAATACAGAACATATAATATAGAACATGTAATACAGAACATATAATACAGAACATGTAATACAGAACGTATATTACAGAACATGTAATACAGAACATGTAATACAGAACGTATAGTACAGAACATGTAATACAGAACATGTAATACAGAACATGTAATACAGAACGTATAGTACAGAACATGTAATACAGAACATATAATACTATATACTATAATACTACTGCTGCAATACTATTGCAATACTACTTCTACTGCAATACTACTGCAACTACTACTGCAATACTATTACTGCAATACAGAACATGTAATACAGAAAGTATAGTACAGAACATTTAATGCAGAACATATAATACAGAACATGTAATACAGGACATATAATACAGAACATGTAATACAGAACATGTAATACAGAACATATAATACGGAACATGTAATACAGAACGGATAGTACAGAACATGTAATACAGAACATGTAATACAGAACATATAATACGGAACATGTAATACAGAACGTATAGTACAGAACATGTAATACAGAACATGTAATACAGAACATGTAATACTGTAATACTACTGAAATACTACTACTACTGTAATACTACTGCAATAGTATTACTGCAACTACTACTGTAATACTATTACTGCAACTACTACTGTAATACTACTACTGCAATACTACTACTACTGCAATACTACTGCAACCACTGTAATACTACTGCTACTGCAATACTACTGCAACTATTACTGCAACGATTACTGTAATAATAGAAACACAGAGGAAATACAGGACGTGAAACAATAAACATAAACCAACAGAAAACTACAGAACATGTAATACAGAACATATAATACAGAACATATAATACAGAACATATAATACAGAACATGTAATACAGAACATATAATACAGAACATGTAATACAGAACATGTAATACAGAACGTATAGTACAGAACATGTAATACAGAACATGTAATACAGAACGTATAGTACAGAACATGTAATACAGAACATGTAATACAGAACATGCAATACAGAACATGTAATACAGAACATATAATACAGAACATATAATACTATATACTATAATACTTCTACTGCAATACTACTGCAACTACTACTGCAATACTATTACTGCAATACAGAACATGTAATACAGAAAGTATAGTACAGAACATTTAATGCAGAACATATAATACAGAACATGTAATACAGAACATGTAATACAGAACGTATAGTACAGAACATGTAATACAGAACATATAATACTATATACTATAATACTACTGCTGCAATACTATTGCAATACTACTTCTACTGCAATACTACTGCAACTACTACTGCAATACTATTACTGCAATACAGAACATGTAATACAGAAAGTATAGTACAGAACATTTAATGCAGAACATATAATACAGAACATGTAATACAGGACATATAATACAGAACATGTAATACAGAACATATAATACGGAACATGTAATACAGAACGGATAGTACAGAACATGTAATACAGAACATATAATACGGAACATGTAATACAGAACGTATAGTACAGAACATGTAATACAGAACATGTAATACAGAACATGTAATACTGTAATACTACTGAAATACTACTACTACTGTAATACTACTGCAATAGTATTACTGCAACTACTACTGTAATACTATTACTGCAACTACTACTGTAATACTACTACTGCAATACTACTACTACTGCAATACTACTGCAACCACTGTAATACTACTGCTACTGCAATACTACTGCAACTATTACTGCAACGATTACTGTAATAATAGAAACACAGAGGAAATACAGGACGTGAAACAATAAACATAAACCAACAGAAAACTACAGAACATGTAATACAGAACATATAATACAGAACATGTAATACAGAACATATAATACAGAACATGTAATACAGAACATGTAATACAGAACATATAATACAGAACGTATAATACAGAACATATAATACAGAACATGTAATACAGAACATGTAATACAGAACATATAATACAGAACGTATAATACAGAACATATAATACAGAACATGTAATACTGTAATACTACTGCAATACTACTGTAATACTACTGTAATACTACTGCAATACTATTACTGCAACTACTACTGTAATACTATTATAGGAAATACAGGACGTGAAACAATAAACATAAACCAACAGAAAACTACAGAACATGTAATACAGAACATGTAATACAGAACATGTAATACAGAACATATAATACAGAACATATAATACAGAACGTATAATACAGAACGTATAATACGGAACATGTAATACAGAACATATAATACAGAACATATAATACAGAACATGTAATACAGAACGTATAATACAGAACATGTAATACAGAACATATAATACAAAACATGTAGTACAGAACATATAATAGAGAACGTATAGTACAGAACATGTAATACAGAACATGTAATACAGAACATATAATATAGAACATGTAATACAGAACATATAATACAGAACATGTAATACAGAACGTATAGTACAGAACATGTAATACAGAACATGTAATACAGAACGTATAGTACAGAACATGTAATACAGAACATGTAATACAGAACATGCAATACAGAACATGTAATACAGAACATATAATACTATATACTATAATACTACTGCTGCAATACTATTGCAATACTACTTCTACTGCAATACTACTGCAACTACTACTGCAATACTATTACTGCAATACAGAACATGTAATACAGAAAGTATAGTACAGAACATTTAATGCAGAACATATAATACAGAACATGTAATACAGGACATATAATACAGAACATGTAATACAGAACATGTAATACAGAACATATAATACAGAACATGTAATACAGAACGGATAGTACAGAACATGTAATACAGAACATGTAATACAGAACATATAATACGGAACATGTAATACAGAACATGTAATACAGAACATATAATACAGAACATGTAATACAGAACATATAATACGGAACATGTAATACAGAACGGATAGTACAGAACATGTAATACAGAACATGTAATACAGAACATATAATACGGAACATGTAATACAGAACGTATAGTACAGAACATGTAATACAGAACATGTAATACAGAACATGTAATACTGTAATACTACTGAAATACTACTACTACTGTAATACTACTGCAATAGTATTACTGCAACTACTACTGTAATACTATTACTGCAACTACTACTGTAATACTACTACTGCAATACTACTACTACTGCAATACTACTGCAACCACTGTAATACTACTGCTACTGCAATACTACTGCAACTATTACTGCAACGATTACTGTAATAATAGAAACACAGAGGAAATACAGGACGTGAAACAATAAACATAAACCAACAGAAAACTACAGAACATGTAATACAGAACATATAATACAGAACATATAATACAGAACATATAATACAGAACATGTAATACAGAACATATAATACAGAACATGTAATACAGAACATGTAATACAGAACGTATAGTACAGAACATGTAATACAGAACATGTAATACAGAACGTATAGTACAGAACATGTAATACAGAACATGTAATACAGAACATGCAATACAGAACATGTAATACAGAACATATAATACTATATACTATAATACTACTGCTGCAATACTATTGCAATACTACTTCTACTGCAATACTACTGCAACTACTACTGCAATACTATTACTGCAATACAGAACATGTAATACAGAAAGTATAGTACAGAACATTTAATGCAGAACATATAATACAGAACATGTAATACAGAACATGTAATACAGAACGTATAGTACAGAACATGTAATACAGAACATGTAATACAGAACATGCAATACAGAACATGTAATACAGAACATATAATACTATATACTATAATACTACTGCTGCAATACTATTGCAATACTACTTCTACTGCAATACTACTGCAACTACTACTGCAATACTATTACTGCAATACAGAACATGTAATACAGAAAGTATAGTACAGAACATTTAATGCAGAACATATAATACAGAACATGTAATACAGGACATATAATACAGAACATGTAATACAGAACATATAATACGGAACATGTAATACAGAACGGATAGTACAGAACATGTAATACAGAACATATAATACGGAACATGTAATACAGAACGTATAGTACAGAACATGTAATACAGAACATGTAATACAGAACATGTAATACTGTAATACTACTGAAATACTACTACTACTGTAATACTACTGCAATAGTATTACTGCAACTACTACTGTAATACTATTACTGCAACTACTACTGTAATACTACTACTGCAATACTACTGCAACCACTGTAATACTACTGCTACTGCAATACTACTGCAACTATTACTGCAACTATTACTGTAATAATAGAAACACAGAGGAAATACAGGACGTGAAACAATAAACATAAACCAACAGAAAACTACAGAACATGTAATACAGAACATATAATACAGAACATGTAATACAGAACATATAATACAGAACATGTAATACAGAACATATAATACAGAACATGTAATACAGAACATGTAATACAGAACATATAATACAGAACGTATAATACAGAACATATAATACAGAACATGCAATACAGAACATGTAATACAGAACATATAATACAGAACGTATAATACAGAACATATAATACAGAACATGTAATACTGTAATACTACTGCAATACTACTGTAATACTACTGTAATACTACTGCAATACTATTACTGCAACTACTACTGTAATACTATTATAGGAAATACAGGACGTGAAACAATAAACATAAACCAACAGAAAACTACAGAACATGTAATACAGAACATGTAATACAGAACATGTAATACAGAACATATAATACAGAACATATAATACAGAACGTATAATACAGAACGTATAATACGGAACATGTAATACAGAACATATAATACAGAACATATAATACAGAACATGTAATACAGAACGTATAATACAGAACATGTAATACAGAACATATAATACAAAACATGTAGTACAGAACATATAATAGAGAACGTATAGTACAGAACATGTAATACAGAACATATAATATAGAACATGTAATACAGAACATATAATACAGAACATGTAATACAGAACGTATAGTACAGAACATGTAATACAGAACATGTAATACAGAACGTATAGTACAGAACATGTAATACAGAACATGTAATACAGAACATGCAATACAGAACATGTAATACAGAACATATAATACTATATACTATAATACTACTGCTGCAATACTATTGCAATACTACTTCTACTGCAATACTACTGCAACTACTACTGCAATACTATTACTGCAATACAGAACATGTAATACAGAAAGTATAGTACAGAACATTTAATGCAGAACATATAATACAGAACATGTAATACAGGACATATAATACAGAACATGTAATACAGAACATATAATACGGAACATGTAATACAGAACGGATAGTACAGAACATGTAATACAGAACATATAATACGGAACATGTAATACAGAACGTATAGTACAGAACATGTAATACAGAACATGTAATACAGGACATATAATACAGAACATGTAATACAGAACATGTAATACAGAACATATAATACAGAACATGTAATACAGAACGGATAGTACAGAACATGTAATACAGAACATGTAATACAGAACATATAATACGGAACATGTAATACAGAACATGTAATACAGAACATATAATACAGAACATGTAATACAGAACATATAATACGGAACATGTAATACAGAACGGATAGTACAGAACATGTAATACAGAACATGTAATACAGAACATATAATACGGAACATGTAATACAGAACGTATAGTACAGAACATGTAATACAGAACATGTAATACAGAACATGTAATACTGTAATACTACTGAAATACTACTACTACTGTAATACTACTGCAATAGTATTACTGCAACTACTACTGTAATACTATTACTGCAACTACTACTGTAATACTACTACTGCAATACTACTACTACTGCAATACTACTGCAACCACTGTAATACTACTGCTACTGCAATACTACTGCAACTATTACTGCAACTATTACTGTAATAATAGAAACACAGAGGAAATACAGGACGTGAAACAATAAACATAAACCAACAGAAAACTACAGAACATGTAATACAGAACATATAATACAGAACATGTAATACAGAACATATAATACAGAACATGTAATACAGAACATGTAATACAGAACATGTAATACAAAACATGTAATACAGAACATATAATACAGAACGTATAATACAGAACGTATAATACAGAACATATAATACAGAACATGTAATACTGTAATACTACTGCAATACTACTACTACTGCAATACTACTGCAATACTACTGCAATACTACTGCAACTACTACTGTAATACTACTGCTATTGCAATACTACTGCAATACTACTGCAACTATTACTGTAATAATAGAAACACAGAGGAAATACAGGACGTGAAACAATAAACATAAACCAACAGAAAACTACAGAACATGTAATACAGAACATGTAATACAGAACATATAATACAGAACATGTATTACAGAACATGTAATACAGAACATGTAATACAGAACATATAATACAGAACATGTAATACAGAACGTATAGTACAGAACATATAATACAGAACATGTAATACAGAACATATAATACAGAACATGTATTACAGAACATGTAATACAGAACATGTAATACAGAACATATAATACAGAACATGTAATACAGAACGTATAGTACAGAACATGTAATACAGAACATGTAATACAGAACATGTAATACAGAACGTATAGTACAGAACATGTAATACAGAACATATAATACAGAACATGCAATACAGAACATGTAATACAGAACGTATAATACAGGACATATAATACAGAACATGTAATACAGAACATATAATACAGAACATGTAATACAGAACATGTAATACAGAACGTATAGTAGAGAACATGTAATACAGAACATGTAATACAGAATATATAATACAGAACATGTAATACAGAACATATAATACAGAACATGTAATACAGAACATATAAGACAGAACATGTAATACAGAACACATACTACAGAACGTATAATACAGAACATGTAATACAGAACATATAACACAGAACATGTATTACAGAACATGTAATACAGCACATGTAATACAGAACGTATAGTACAGAACATGTAATACAGAACATGTAATACAGAACATATAATACAGAATGTATAGTACAGAACATATAATACAGAACGTATAATACAGAATATGTAGTACAGAACATATAATACAGAACATGTAATACACAACATGTAATACACAACGTATAATACAGAACATATAAGACAGAACATATAATACAGAACGTATAATACAGAACATATAATACAGAACATATAATACAGAACATATAATACAGAACATGTAATACAGAACGTATAATACAGAACATATAATACAAAACATGTAGTACAGAACATATAATACAGAACATGTAATACAGAACGTATAATACAGAACATATAATACAAAACATGTAGTACAGAACATATAATACAGAACATGTAATACAGAACGTATAATACAGAACATATAATACAAAACATGTAGTACAGAACATATAATACAGAACATGTATTACAAAACGTATAATACAGCACATGTAATGCAGAACATGTAACGCAGAATGTATAATACAGAACATATAATACAGAACATGTATTACAGAACGTATAATACAGAACATGTAATGCAGAACATGTAACGCAGAATGTATAATACAGAACATATAATACAGAACATGTAATACAGAACATATAATACAGAACGCATAATACAGAACGTATAATACAGAACATGTAATACAGAACATGTAATACAGAACATATAATACAGAACATGTAATGCAGAATGTATAATACAGAACATATAATACAGAACATGTAATACAGAAAATATAATACAGAACATATAATACAGAACATATAATACAGAACATATAATATAGAACGTATAATACAGAACATATAATACAGAACATGTAATACAGAACGTATAATACAGAACATATAATACAAAACATGTAGTACAGAACATATAATACAGAACATGTAATACAGAACGTATAATACAGAACATATAATACAAAACATGTAGTACAGAACATATAATACAGAACATGTAATACAGAACGTATAATACAGAACATATAATACAAAACATGTAGTACAGAACATATAATACAGAACATGTAATACAGAATGTATAATACAGAACATATAATACAGAACATGTAACGCAGAATGTATAATACAGAACATATAATACAGAACATGTAATACAGAACATATAATACAGAATGTATAATACAGAACGTATAATACAGAACATGTAATACAGAACATATAATACAGAACATGTAATGCAGAATATATAATACAGAACATATAATACAGAACATGTAATACAGAAAATATAATACAGAACATATAACACAGAACATGTAATACAGAACGTATAATACAGAACATATAACACAGAACATGTAGTACAGAACATATAACACAGAACATGTAGTACAGAACATATAATACAGAACATGTAATACAGAACGTATAATACAGAACATATAATACAGAACATGTAATGCAGAATGTATAATACAGAACATATAATACAGAACATGTAATACAGAACATATAATACAGAACGTATAATACAGAACATATAATACAGAACATGTAATACAGAACCAGTGCCAGTTTCGTTGTAGCTTTGATGGTTTTTGCGACTCCACTTGGGGACACATTTAAAGTTTTTGCAATTTTCCGGACTGACTGACCTTCATTTCTTAAAGTAATGATGGCCACTCGTTTTTCTTTAGTTAGCTGATTGGTTCTTGCCATAATATGAATTTTAACAGTTGTCCAATAGGGCTGTCGGCTGTGTAGTAACCTGACTTCTGCACAACACAACTGATGGTCCCAACCCCATTGATAAAGGAAGAAATTCCACTAATTAACCCTGATAAGGCACACCTATGAAGTGAAAACCATTTCAGGTGACTACCTCTTGAAGCTCATTGAGAGAATGCCAAGAGTGTGCAAAGCAGTAATCAGAGCAAAGGGTGGCTATTTTGAAGAAACTAGAATATAAAACATGTTTTCGGTTATTTCACCTTTTTTTGTTAAGTACATAACTCCACATGTGTTCATTCATAGTTTTGATGCCTTCAGTGAGAATCTACAATGTAAATAGTCATGAAAATAAAGAAAACACATTGAATGAGAAGGTGTGTCCAAACTTTTGGCCTGTACTGTATATATATATATATATATATATATATATATATATATACACACACACACACACACACACACACACACATATATATATTGTGACTGTATTATTTCAGTGAAGCCCTACGTCGTTCTGCACTCGGTGGCTCCCCCTGCTGGTAAACATCCCTCCATGTTGGTCTGCAGCGTCTACGACTTCTACCCCAAACAGATCACAGTGAGATGGCTCAGAGACGGACAGGAAGTCACCTCTGATGTCACTTCCACCGACGAGCTGGCAGACACCGATTGGTACTACCAGATCCACTCCCACCTGGAGTACACGCCCAGGTGAGTCCAGCCGCAGGTGATCAGTAAAGGTGCGGTCACACAGTGAAACTGTCAGTTTGTGGCTGAAAGTTGAGCAGAGTGATTTACTGTGAATGAAGGAAACTCAGCTCAGAATGTTGCTGCTGGAAGTTTGTCACAAACTCTGATGTTTGTTTGTGTTGAAGGTCTGGAGAGAAGATCTCCTGTGTGGTGGAACACGCCAGCCTGAGAGAGCCTCTGGTTACTGACTGGGGTAAATACCTGTCTGTCTGCTCACCTGTCTGTCTCTACCTGTCTGTCTGCTCACCTGTCTGTCTCTACCTGTCTGTGCGCTCACCTGTCTGTCTCTACCTGTCTGTGTGCTCACATGTCTGTCTCTACCTGTCTGTCTCTACCTGTCTGTCTGCTCACCTGTCTGTCTCTACCTGTCTGTGCGCTCACCTGTCTGTCTCTACCTGTCTGTGTGCTCACATGTCTGTCTCTACCTGTCTGTCTCTACCTTCTGTGTGCCCACCTGTCTGTCTCTACCTGTCTGTGTGCTCACCTGTCTGTGTGTGTGCTCACCTGTCTGCCTGTGCGCTCACCTGTCTGTCTGTGTGCTCACCTGTCTGTCTGTCTGTGTGCTCACCTGTCTGTCTGTCTGTCTGTGTGCTCACCTGTCTGTCTCTACCTGTCTGTGTGCTCACCTGTCTGTCTGTGTGATCACCTGTCTGTCTGTCTGTGTGCTCACCTGTCTGTCTGTGTGCTCACCTGTCTGTCTCTACCTGTCTGTGTGCTCACCTGTCTGTCTGTGTGCTCACCTGTCTGTCTGTCTGTGTGCTCACCTGTCTGTCTGTCTGTGTGCTCACCTGTCTGTCTGTTTGTCTGTGTGCTCACCTGTCTGTGTGTGTGCTCACCTGTCTGTGGGTGTGCTCACCTGTCTGTGTGTGTGCTCACCTGTCTGTCTGTCTGTGTGCTCACCTGTCTGTGTGTGTGCTCACCTGTCTGTGGGTGTGCTCACCTGTCTGTGTGTGTGCTCACCTGTCTGTCTGTCTGTGTGCCCACCTGTCTGTCTCTACCTGTCTGTCTCTACCTGTCTGTGTGCTCACCTGTCTGTCTCTACCTGTCTGTGTGCTCACCTGTCTGTCTGTGTGATCACCTGTCTGTCTGTCTGTGTGCTCACCTGTCTGTCTGTGTGCTCACCTGTCTGTCTCTACCTGTCTGTGTGCTCACCTGTCTGTCTGTGTGCTCACCTGTCTGTCTGTCTGTGTGCTCACCTGTCTGTCTGTCTGTGTGCTCACCTGTCTGTCTGTTTGTCTGTGTGCTCACCTGTCTGTCTGTGTGCTCACCTGTCTGTCTGTGTGCTCACCTGTCTGTCTGTCTGTGTGCTCACCTGTCTGTCTGTCTGTGTGCTCACCTGTCTGTCTGTTTGTCTGTGTGCTCACCTGTCTGTGTGTGTGCTCACCTGTCTGTGGGTGTGCTCACCTGTCTGTGTGTGTGCTCACCTGTCTGTCTGTCTGTGTGCTCACCTGTCTGTGTGTGTGCTCACCTGTCTGTGGGTGTGCTCACCTGTCTGTGTGTGTGCTCACCTGTCTGTCTGTCTGTGTGCCCACCTGTCTGTCTCTACCTGTCTGTCTCTACCTGTCTGTGTGCTCACCTGTCTGTCTCTACCTGTCTGTGTGCTCACCTGTCTGTCTGTGTGATCACCTGTCTGTCTGTCTGTGTGCTCACCTGTCTGTCTGTGTGCTCACCTGTCTGTCTCTACCTGTCTGTGTGCTCACCTGTCTGTCTGTGTGCTCACCTGTCTGTCTGTCTGTGTGCTCACCTGTCTGTCTGTCTGTGTGCTCACCTGTCTGTCTGTTTGTCTGTGTGCTCACCTGTCTGTGTGTGTGCTCACCTGTCTGTGGGTGTGCTCACCTGTCTGTGTGTGTGCTCACCTGTCTGTCTGTCTGTGTGCTCACCTGTCTGTGGGTGTGCTCACCTGTCTGTGTGTGTGCTCACCTGTCTGTCTGTCTGTGTGCCCACCTGTCTGTCTCTACCTGTCTGTCTCTACCTGTCTGTGTGCTCACCTGTCTGTCTCTACCTGTCTGTGTGCTCACCTGTCTGTCTGTCTGTGTGCTCACCTGTCTGTCTCTACCTGTCTGTCCTCAGATCCGTCCCTACCTGAGTCAGAGAGAAACAAGATCGCCATCGGAGCGTCAGGACTGATCCTGGGTCTGATCTTATCTCTGGCTGGATTCATCTACTACAAGAGGAAGTCCAGAGGTCAGAGCAGGAAACCAGTCTGACCAGTCTGATACCAGTCTGACCAGTCTGACACCAGTCTGATACCAGTCTGACACCAGCCTGACCAGTCTGACACCAGTCTGACCAGTCTGACCAGTCTGACCAGTTTGACACCAGTCTGACACCAGTCTGACCAGTCTGAGCAGGTTTAATGATGGAGTCTGGTTCTGTTGTTGATCCTGTTCTTTTCTGTTCTTCTTTTACTCAGGACGCATTCTGGTCCCCTCTAACTGATCCTGCTCCTGGTCCTGGTCCTGGTCCTGGTCCTGGTCCTGGTCCCGGTCCTGGTCTTTTCCTTCTTGTGTCCTGCTGGATGTTTGAATCAATAATGAAGCTTCATATGTGAATATTAGTATTTAGTGAGTAAAAAGTGACTCAGCTGTGTAACCAGTAACATTTATCTGTCAGTAAATGTAGTGGAACAATGTTTCTCAGCTACACAGCTGCATATTTTTACTGCTTTGGGGCCTTTTGTAACTTATTTCAGGAACACTGAGTTAGAACAGTAACATCATTCAATATTTTCATATCTAAACATCATAATTCATCTCCAGATGTTTGGGGTCCTTGTAGTTGGGGCCCCAGGCGGTCGCCTACGTTGCCTGATGATAAAGTGGCTCCTGTATATCCGCTAACTGACTCCTTAACTCTGCTTCAATCAATATAATCCACTGATCTGATTGATTTGTGTGTGATTGGTAGATTTGATACAAGTTTTTAAGCACAATAAACCTTCAGAAAACCTTCAGAAAACCTTGTGACACACTTGTGTGAGTTTATTGAAGACTTTAATAAACAGGAAGTGTGTCAGCTGTAGTGATGGGTGTGTGATCAATAATAAAGCATCACAGGGTTCACACACAGTCTGGTTGATTCCAGTATCCAGGATATTGATCCTCTTCTGCTGTTGAAGTCATTGAGTGAATAGAGTTATTATATTGGTAAGAGGTGCTGGGAGGTTCCTCTGGAGCTTTGATTACACTGTTTTTACTCTTCACAAGATATGCGTCACTTTTACTGAGAGCTTTGGGAACATTTCCAAGGTACAAAAAGTGGAAGAAAAAGCAGAATCTCTGAAACTAAATCAGCCACTTCTTTCCAAAAAGGCTGAACAGATGAAGGAAGCCAAAGAACATGCAGACTAAAAATCACTGGGTTCAAATGTGACCCAGTTTGGGTTCATATAGCAGCGACACAGTACTGGGTTTGTGTTGTTCTGAGCCACTTTTAGTGTAACGTTTGATTTTACTGTCGGCTTATTCGCCCAAACTAAAGCTTGTTATAACGCTGGTTGTGTGTAACACTGGTCAGAAGAGACTGCTGCTGGCTAAAGTTAACCCAGTGCTGTACTGGTGCTATACTGGAAACTGAAAAGGGGGGTATTTTTGTGTAATGACTGAGGGGAGGAAACCACGTGTCCCTTAACGTAGCTCAGCAGCTGTAAACTGCCCCTGCTGGAGCCCTCTGGTAACTACAACTACTCTTAGTACTGCTGATATTAGGGTCATATCATCAGCATACAACATGAGGAAATACACAAACTGCTACAGCTGACAACAAACATTTTAAACAGAAGATAAATGTAACATTATTCCATCTGTCAGACTGGGAGGTGATAAAGAAACAGATCAGGTTCTTCCAGCAGAAATCTCTCCAGAACAAGCAGTTAGTGGAAGCAGACTGGGTTTCCTCTCATATCACTATATTAGCTTCTTTTCAGCTCTGTCTGATGTCACTGGTTGAATTTTTATTCATTGTATAATTTGTCTGTGATGCCTTTAATATGTTTTGTATGATAAACATCAGTAAATATCTGAGTGATTCTCTTTGAGTTTCTTATTTCCTGTAGAGAGAAGTGGTGGATCTGCAGGTTAAACTGGTCTCTGCCCAGTTTATGAGACTGCTGTAAATCCACAAAATGATTCAGATTTCCATTTGTTCTTATTCAGCAAAAGGAGGCGAAGCCTCGTCTGTACCTGTGATCTTCTTCTTATCCTCTTATACTTTATTCAAGCAGCTCAAAGTCTCACTGAGATTAAAAATCTCTGTGACAACAATAAATACAAACAACATAAACAGACCAATACAACTGAACACAATCTGATGTGAACAATCCAGAACGTGTACATATATACACATACATACTGTATACTCTTCTATAAATATGGTTAGTGTATATATACACACTCACATATACATTTTATAACATAACCAGTAGAGAGAAAAAGAGAAGAAAAGATTTAAATACTTGGAGGGTTAACAGTAGAACAAAATGTAAACTCTTAACTCTTCTTAACTCTTATTCCACAAGGTGGAGCCATGTGCTGTGGAATTATGGGTAAATAACATTTATCTGTTTATGGAAATCTGACAGCTTGATTGGCAGTTTAGAAATCTCAAAATCACATCTTAAAGATTTCAACCCTCCAACTTTCGTTTGTTTATCAAATCATAAATAATCTTCATTCTTCTTTCTGTTAAACTCAACTCTAATGTGGTTTGTCCAAGTGGTGTTGCCGTACCAAGCGGACCCGCTCGTGCATGTGCGACTCACATTGACGTTAGAGTCAGATCGTGCAGTGACAGCTCCTCCTCTTTGCCTGTTTTCGATTGGCTGGGAGTTAGCTAGGCGGAGTCAGGCACTGCCAAGATGGCCGCCCAGTTTGAGCTTCAGAACAGCTCTTCAGAAACCAGCGGGTGACGTCACGGTGGCTACGTCCATATTCTTCACAGTCTATGGTCTGAATATGGCTCGACTCTACTGCGCAGGCTCCAAATGATGTCACACAGGGAAGATGGCCGCTACCAGGAAGGAGATATTTTGGCTTCACTTTTGCACAGCGGCTTGATAGGATGCTAATAAATTTCTTATGGAAAAACAAAACGAACATCTGACATACAACAGAACAACAATGGACTGAATGTTAGAGACTTCAGCTCACTTCATACATTCAAAATAAACTGGATCTAAAAAGCTTTCTTCTCTTTGGGATTTCATCTCTCATCACATCTTTTCACAGTTAGGTGACAGAAACTTCATTCTGCTTTGTAACTGTAGTATTTAAAACATCCCACTTAAACTTTACAGGTTTCATCAACAGGTTCTTTTGGCATGAGCATAATTTCTCTCCACAGACATGTTATATTTGGAACAACTGTGATATTATATATAAGAACAAAACATTATTGATGATAAATGGTTTAACAATGGTATTATACTAATGAGTCAGTTGTTTAATAAAGAAGGGCTTCTACAACTACTCAGAATTTCTCACCAGGTACAATTTACCAATAACCCAAAATAATGTTCTATAATTTTTGACTCTATTCCATCTGGTATATACATGTTATATACATGTTATATACACTGATATACATGTTATATACATGTTATATACACTGATATACATGTTATATACATGTTATATACATGTTATATACATGTTATATACACTGATATACATGTTATATACATGTTATATACATGTTATATACATGTTATATACACTGATATACATGTTATATACATGTTATATACATGTTATATACACGTTATATACATGTTATATACATGTTATATTCACTGATATACATGTTATATACATGTTATATACACGTTATATACATGTTATATACACTGATATACATGTTATATACATGTTATATACATGTTATATACACTGATATACATGTTATATACATGTTATATACATCTTATATACACGTTATATACATGTTATATACATGTTATATACGTTATATACACGTTATATACGTTATATACATGTTATATACACTTTATATACATGTTATATACATATTATATACATGTTATATACATGTTATATACACTGATATACATGTTATATACACGTTATATACATGTTATATACACGTTATATACATGTTATATACATATTATATACACTGATATACATGTTATATACATGTTATATACATGTTATATACACTGATATACATGTTATATACATGTTATATACATGTTATATACACTGATATACATGTTATATACACGTTATATACATGTTATATACGTTATATACATGTTATATACACTGATATACATGTTATATACATATTATATACATGTTATATACACGTTATATACATGTTATATACATATATACATGTTATATACATGTTATATACACTGATATACATGTTATATACATGTTATATACACTGATATACATGTTATATACATGTTATATACATGTTATATACATGTTATATACACTGATATACATGTTATATACACGTTATATACATGTTATATACATGTTATATACACTGATATACATGTTATATACATGTTATATACACTGATATACATGTTAAATACATGTTATATACATGTTATATACACTGATATACATGTTATATACATGTTATATACACGTTATATACACGTTATATACATGTTATATACATGTTATATACACTGATATACATGTTATATACATGTTATATACACGTTATATACATGTTATATACATGTTATATACACGTTATATACATGTTATATACATGTTATATACACGTTAAATACATGTTATATACATATTATATACATGTTATATACACTGATATACATGTTATATACATGTTATATACACTGATATACATGTTATATACATGTTATATACATGTTATATACACTGATATACATGTTATATACATGTTATATACATGTTATATACATGTTATATACACTGATATACATGTTATATACGTTATATACATGTTATATACATGTTATATACATGTTATATACATGTTATATACACTGATATACATGTTATATACATGTTATATACATGTTATATACACTGATATACATGTTATATACGTTATATACATGTTATATACATGTTATATACATGTTATATACATGTTATATACACTGATATACATGTTATATACATGTTATATACATGTTATATACACTGATATACATGTTATATACATGTTATATACATGTTATATACATGTTATATACATGTTATATACATGTTATATACATGTTATATACATGTTATATACATGTTATATACATGTTATATACACTGATATACATGTTATATACATGTTATATACACGTTATATACATGTTATATACATGTTATATACACGTTATATACATGTTATATACACATGTTATATACATGTTATATACACTGATATACATGTTATATACATGTTATATACATGTTATTTAGTAGTGTTGACCACTCTGCCCTTGTCAGTGTCGCCCCCTGACCCAGTTCAGTCTCCAGTACAACATGGTTTCTATTCCTACTGCAGCATTTTATTGGAGTCATTTGTTAGTAACACTGACTGGAAACCAGTTTGGTTCTTACCACAAAGTTCCTCCTAATAAATAAAGTGAAAGAAGTTTTATTTAAGTTGATCCACAGATTCTGTCCAGTGAAACATTTCTTATAAAAGTTAGAGTGACAGATATAAACTGTTCTTTCTGTGAATTACATCCTGAAACTTCCTCCCATTTATTTTGGTCTTGTGAGATAATATAAATATGAATGCAGTAAATAAAATATGATGCCACAGAAACTGTTATGAAACTGCTGTTGTCTCGACCTTTTTTCTGTTTTCCTTCACCTTGTAATTTCTGGTTTTACTTTAAAGCACGTTGTAGCTTTGTTTGTGTTTTTTAGTGTTGTGTCATCAGGTTATTAGTTTAATGGTCAGACAGAAATAATAATAAAAGGTGTATTTCTGTATTTCTGGGTTTTGTTTTAGATGTAAACACTGGTGGATGAAGGGGGCGGAGCTCTGCAGGTCACTGACGGGGGGTGGGGGGGGGATTGACACGTTTACTGATTGACAGAAACAGACGAATGGACGGAGAGACAGAAGAGGAATAAAAGAGGTCAGTAAAACACTCACAGAGACTTTACATCGACTTACATTAAGTGATTCAGAATACTGTCAGTACATTTACTACTACTGTACAACTATGAGGTATATGTACTTTATCTGAGTATGTACTTCTACTGCACTACATATCTGACAGCTGTGGTTACGAGCTGCTTTTCAGATCAATACTTTATCTGTAATTTGATCAGTTTATAAAACATATTATTATAAATTAGACTTATTAGCTCCACACTGACCTAACAGGTATTAATATTCCAATAATGTCAGTCACACACACACTAACATAACCTTCACTCTAATCTGATCAATTATAACGATTTATGACCCTGGAATAAAACCTGTTTGTAAACATTAATCAATAAACATCTGAAACAATGTTTATTATTTATTATTTACTGTCCTTTTTCTTCATTTTAAACTCAGAAGTTCAGAATATATTTGATGTTTTTATTGTAAATGTCTTTTTAGTTGTTTGTCTCAAACTGTTTTAATCCTCAGATTCTTAATTCCACCTTAAATTCAACAGCTGCTGCACATTCCACCTTAAATCAGGCAGCCTGTGTGTGTGTGTGTGTGTGTGTGTGTGTGTTTACTCTGCTGTTAATAAAGTTAAGCAGATCAAACAGACGCTCGGTGACCTCTGACCCCTCTGAGGAGCCAATCACAGCAGTGACAGTCAGCATGGACACCATCAGGACTCGTCTGAGACAGGTGAGGCCGCCAGGTGAACCGCGTGGCCCCGCCCCCTCTGGTCTGTTGCCATGGTTACCATCTATCTCTCTCTCCTCAGTCAGTGTCTCTCCACCGCTCAGTGGGTGTGGCCGAGGAGGAGGAGGCGGGGTTGGGAGGGGCCCAGAGGGTGGAGGTGAGGTTTGTGACATCACAGGAGGAGGAGGAGCCAAGCAGTGACATCACAGCGCTGGTACTGCGGGGTCACCATGGTTACCGAAGAGCCGGCTTGTTTGTGTTTGTGTGTGGAGTCGTCATGTTTACCACTGGTACACACACACACACACACACACACACACACACACACACACACACACACACACACAGTGAGTTTTCTCTTTATTGATTAGTGTGATCATGTGATTGCAGGACAGGAAATGACATGTTTTGTTTTGTGCCTCGTATTAAAAACCATAGAAGAAGAAGTGAGACGTGCCCACAGACATCGTGACTGTGACTTTGGTTTAAAGTCATTAAATAAGACAAAGTCTGTTTGAGGTCATTGTCTTTTCATCTTGGACGAAGGAATCGCTGCAAAAACAACATCACAACAACAATAATAATAATAATAATAATAATTGAAGAAAAAACACAATAAATAACAATAACAATTAGTGACCTGTGTGACACCATCTGACACTATCTGACACCATCTGACACCGTCTGACACCATCTGACACCATCTGACACTATCTGACACCATCTGACACCGTCTGACACCATCTGACACTATCTGACACCGTCTGACACCATCTGACACCATCTGACACTATCTGACACCATCTGACACCACCTGACACCACCTGACACCGTCTGACACCATCTGACACCGTCTGACACCGTCTGACACCATCTGACACCGTCTGACACCACCTGACACCACCTGACACCGTCTGACACCATCTGACACTATCTGACACCATCTGACACCATCTGACACCACCTGACACCACCTGACACCACCTGACACCACCTGACACCACCTGACACCGTCTGACACCATCTGACACCATCTGACACCACCTGACACCATCTGACACCATCTGACACCATCTGACACCACCTGACACCACCTGACACCGTCTGACACCATCTGACACCGTCTGACACCATCTGACACCATCTGACACCACCTGACACCATCTGACACCATCTGACACCACCTGACACCATCTGACACCATCTGACACCATCTGACACCATCTGACACCATCTGACACCATCTGACACCACCTGACACCATCGTTCATATACAGAGTAAATAAAAGACTTTTCTGTAAAACTGCAGCATGTTGCAGTAAAATGTTCTGTGTGAACGAGTCTGGCTGGTCTCTCTCTCTCTGTCTCAGCGTTCCTATTGGCCTACGCCGTGTTCAGTGGGCGGTGCCACAGCACGCAGGTGGGGGGGCGGGGAGAGGAGGACGGGCAGCCGGGGGGCGGGGCTAAACAACCTGCAGAGGGAGGGGCGGGGCTTTACCTGGGAGAGCTGAGGGTGATGATGAGGAAGCTGCTGCAGGACGAAGATATCCACAACACCGTCAGGTATGATCAGGTGATTGATTAGTTATCAGTCAGGTATGATCAGGTGATTGATTAGTTATCAGTCAGGTATGATCGGGTGATTGATTAGTTATCAGTCAGGTATGATCGGGTGATTGATTAGTTATCAGTCAGGTATGATCAGGTGATTGATTAGTTATCAGTCAGGTATGATCGGGTGATTGATTAGTTATCAGTCAGGTATGATCGGGTGATTGATTAGTTATCAGTCAGGTATGATCGGGTGATTGATTAGTTATCAGTCAGGTATGATCAGGTGATTGATTAGTTATCAGTCAGGTATGATCAGGTGATTGATTAGTTATCAGTCAGGTATGATGGAGTGATTGATTAGTTATCAGTCAGGTATGATCAGGTGATTGATCAGTTATCGATCAGGTATGATCAGTTGATTGATTAGTTATCATTTAGGTATGATAGAGTGATTGATTAGTTATCAGTCAGGTATGATCAGGTGATTGATTAGTTATCAGTCAGGTATGATCAGGTGATTGATCAGTTATCAATCAGGTATGATCAGGTGATTGATTAGTTATCAGTCAGGTATGATGGAGTGATTGATTAGTTATCAGTCAGGTATGATCAGGTAGTTGATTAGTTATCAGTCAGGTATGATGGAGTGATTGATTAGTTATCAGTCAGGTATGATCAGGTAGTTGATTAGTTATCAGTCAGGTATGATCAGGTAGTTGATTAGTTATCAGTCAGGTATGATGAAGTGATTGATTAATTGATTAATGACTGATTGATTTTCAGTCGGGTCAGCAGGGCGAGTCACCCTCCCGGCTCTGCAGAGGGAACGTCTCTGGCCTCAGAGATCCTGCGTCGCTTCAGACGGCTGCAGATGGATCACACCTGGACCGAGTCTCTGTACGCCACGCTGCAGTTCCCCCACAGGTACGAACCAATAAACATCCTCACAGCAGCAGGTACGAACCAATAAACAACCTCACAGACAGCAGGTACGAACCAATAAACATCCTCACAGCAGCAGGTACGAACCAATAAACAACCTCACAGACAGCAGGTACAAACCAATAAACATCCTCACAACAGCAGGTACAAACCAGTAAACATCCTCACAGCAGAAGGTATGAACCAATAAACAACCTCACAGACAGCAGGTACGAACCAATAAATAACCTCACAGCAGCAGGTACGAACCAATAAACAACCTCACAGCAGCAGGTACAAACCAGTAAACAACGTCACAGACAGCAGCAGGTACGAACCAATAAATAACCTCACAGCAGCAGGTACAAACCAATAAACAACCTCACAGACAGCAGCAGGTACGAACCAATAAACATCCTCACAGCAGCAGGTACAAACCAATAAACAACCTCACAGCAGCAGGTACAAACCAGTAAACAACGTCACAGACAGCAGCAGGTACGAACCAATAAATAACCTCACAGCAGCAGGTACAAACCAAGAAACAACTTCACAGACAGCAGCAGGTACAAACCAGTAAACATCCTCACAGCAGAAGGTATGAACCAATAAACAACCTCACAGACAGCAGCAGGTACGAACCAATAAACAACCTCACAGCAGCAGGTACGAACCAATAAACAACCTCACAGCAGCAGGTACGAACCAATAAACAACTTCACAGACAGCAGCAGGTACGAACCAATAAATAACCTCACAGCAGCAGGTACAAACCAATAAACAACCTCACAGACAGCAGCAGGTACGAACCAATAAACATCCTCACAGCAGCAGGTACAAACCAATAAACAACCTCACAGCAGAGGGTACGAACCAATAAACATCCTCACAGCAGCAGGTACAAACCAATAAACAACCTCACAGCAGCAGGTACGAACCAATAAACATCCTCACAGCAGCAGGTACAAACCAGTAAACAACCTCACAGCAGCAGGTACGAACCAATAAACAACCTCACAGCAGCAGGTACGAACCAATAAACAACCTCACAGCAGCAGGTACAAACCAGTAAACAATGTCACAGACAGCAGGTACGAACCAATAAACATCCTCACAGCAGCAGGTACGAACCAATAAACAACCTCACAGACAGCAGGTACGAACCAATAAACAACCTCACAGACAGCAGCAGGTACGAACCAATAAACAACCTCACAGACAGCAGGTACGAACCAATAAACATCCTCACAGCAGCAGGTACAAACCAGTAAACAACCTCACAGCAGCAGGTACGAACCAATAAACATCCTCACAGCAGCAGGTACAAACCAATAAACAACCTCACAGACAGCAGGTACGAACCAATAAACAACGTCACAGACAGCAGCAGGTACGAACAAATAAACAACCTCACAGCAGCAGCAGGTACAAACCAATAAACAACCTCACAGACAGCAGCAGGTACGAACCAATAAACAACCTCACAGACAGCAGGTACGAACCAATAAACAACGTCACAGACAGCAGCAGGTACGAACCAATAAACAACGTCATAGACAGCAGCAGGTACGAACCAATAAACAACGTCACAGACAGCAGCAGGTACGAACCAATAAACAACGTCACAGCAGCAGCAGGTACGAACCAATAAACAACCTCACAGACAGCAGGTACGAACCAATAAACAACCTCACAGCAGCAGGTACGAACCAATAAACAACCTCACAGCAGCAGGTACGAACCAATAAACAACCTCACAGCAGCAGGTACGAACCAATAAACAACCTCACAGCAGCAGGTACGAACCAATAAACAACGTCACAGACAGCAGGTACGAACCAATAAACAACCTCACAGACAGCAGCAGGTACGAACCAATAAACAACCTCACAGACCGCAGGTACGAACCAATAAACAACGTCACAGACAGCAGGTACGAACCAATAAACAACCTCACAGACAGCAGCAGGTACGAACCAATAAACATCCTCACAGACAGCAGGTACGAACCAATAAACAACCTCACAGCAGCAGGTACGAACCAATAAACAACCTCACAGACCGCAGGTACGAACCAATAAACAACGTCACAGACAGCAGGTACGAACCAATAAACAACCTCACAGACAGCAGGTACGAACCAATAAACAACCTCACAGACAGCAGCAGGTACGAACCAATAAACATCCTCACAGACAGCAGGTACGAACCAATAAACAACCTCACAGCAGCAGGTACGAACCAATAAACAACCTCACAGACAGCAGCAGGTACGAACCAATAAACAACCTCACAGACAGCAGCAGGTACGAACCAATAAACAAACTCACAGACAGCAGGTACGAACCAATAAACAACCTCACAGACAGCAGCAGGTACGAACCAATAAACAACCTCACAGACAGCAGCAGGTACGAACCAATAAACAACCTCACAGACAGCAGGTACGAACCAATAAACAACCTCACAGACAGCAGCAGGTACGAACCAATAAACAACCTCACAGACAGCAGCAGGTACGAACCAATAAACAAACTCACAGACAGCAGGTATGAACCAATAAACAACCTCACAGACAGCAGCAGGTACGAACCAATAAACAAACTCACAGACAGCAGGTACGGACCAATAAACAACCTCACAGCAGCAGGTACGAACCAATAAACAACCTCACAGACAGCAGCAGGTACGAACCAATAAACAACCTCACAGACAGCAGCAGGTACGAACCAATAAACAAACTCACAGACAGCAGGTACGAACCAATAAACAACCTCACAGACAGCAGCAGGTACGAACCAATAAACAACTTCACAGCAGCAGGTACGAACCAATAAACAACCTCACAGACAGCAGGTACGAACCAATAAACATCCTCACAGCAGCAGGTACGAACCAATAAACAACCTCACAGACAGCAGGTACGAACCAATAAACAACCTCACAGACAGCAGGTACGAACCAATAAACATCCTCACAGACAGCAGGTATGAACCAATAAACAACCTCACAGACAGCAGGTACGAACCAATAAACAACCTCACAGCAGCAGGTACGAACCAATAAACATCCTCACAGCAGCAGGTACGAACCAATAAACAACCTCACAGCAGCAGCAGGTACAAACCAATAAACAACGTCACAGACAGCAGGTACGAACCAATAAACAACCTCACAGACAGCAGGTACGAACCAATAAACAACCTCACAGACAGCAGCAGGTACGAACCAATAAACAACCTCACAGACAGCAGCAGGTACGAACCAATAAACAACGTCACAGCAGCAGCAGGTACGAACCAATAAACAATGTTACAGCAGCAGCAGGTACAAACCAATAAACAACCTCACAGACAGCAGGTACGAACCAATAAACAACCTCACAGACAGCAGGTACGAACCAATAAACAACCTCACAGACAGCAGGTACGAACCAATAAACAACGTCACAGACAGCAGCAGGTACGAACAAATAAACAACCTCACAGACAGCAGCAGGTACGAACCAATAAACATCCTCACAGACAGCAGGTATGAACCAATAAACAACCTCACAGACAGCAGGTACGAACCAATAAACATCCTCACAGCAGCAGGTACGAACCAATAAACAACGTCACAGCAGCAGCAGGTACGAACCAATAAACAACCTCACAGCAGCAGGTACGAACCAATAAACAACGTCACAGCAGCAGCAGGTACGAACCAATAAACAACCTCACAGACAGCAGGTACGAACCAATAAACAACCTCACAGACAGCAGGTACGAACGAATAAACAACCTCACAGACAGCAGCAGGTACGAACCAATAAACAACCTCACAGACAGCAGCAGGTACGAACCAATAAACAACCTCACAGACAGCAGGTACGAACCAATAAACAACCTCACAGACAGCAGCAGGTACGAACCAATAAACAACCTCACAGACAGCAGCAGGTACGAACCAATAAACAAACTCACAGACAGCAGGTATGAACCAATAAACAACCTCACAGACAGCAGCAGGTACGAACCAATAAACAAACTCACAGACAGCAGGTACGGACCAATAAACAACCTCACAGCAGCAGGTACGAACCAATAAACAACCTCACAGACAGCAGCAGGTACGAACCAATAAACAACCTCACAGACAGCAGCAGGTACGAACCAATAAACAAACTCACAGACAGCAGGTACGAACCAATAAACAACCTCACAGACAGCAGCAGGTACGAACCAATAAACAACTTCACAGCAGCAGGTACGAACCAATAAACAACCTCACAGACAGCAGGTACGAACCAATAAACATCCTCACAGCAGCAGGTACGAACCAATAAACAACCTCACAGACAGCAGGTACGAACCAATAAACAACCTCACAGACAGCAGGTACGAACCAATAAACATCCTCACAGACAGCAGGTACGAACCAATAAACAACCTCACAGACAGCAGGTACGAACCAATAAACAACCTCACAGCAGCAGGTACGAACCAATAAACATCCTCACAGCAGCAGGTACGAACCAATAAACAACCTCACAGCAGCAGCAGGTACAAACCAATAAACAACGTCACAGACAGCAGGTACGAACCAATAAACAACCTCACAGACAGCAGGTACGAACCAATAAACAACCTCACAGACAGCAGCAGGTACGAACCAATAAACAACCTCACAGACAGCAGCAGGTACGAACCAATAAACAACGTCACAGCAGCAGCAGGTACGAACCAATAAACAATGTTACAGCAGCAGCAGGTACAAACCAATAAACAACCTCACAGACAGCAGGTACGAACCAATAAACAACCTCACAGACAGCAGGTACGAACCAATAAACAACCTCACAGACAGCAGGTACGAACCAATAAACAACGTCACAGACAGCAGCAGGTACGAACAAATAAACAACCTCACAGACAGCAGCAGGTACGAACCAATAAACATCCTCACAGACAGCAGGTACGAACCAATAAACATCCTCACAGCAGCAGGTACGAACCAATAAACAACGTCACAGCAGCAGCAGGTACAAACCAATAAACAACCTCACAGCAGCAGGTACGAACCAATAAACAACGTCACAGCAGCAGCAGGTACAAACCAATAAACAACCTCACAGCAGCAGGTACGAACCAATAACAATAATAATATTTAATAATATATAATAATAATGTTTGTTTACTGTTTGTGTGTGTGTGCAGGTCTCAGAGGAGCTCTCTGTGGCTGGTGGACTCTGCAGGTCTGATCTCAGAGCAGATTCCTCTGAACCCGGCAGACTTCTGTCCGTATAGCGCCACAGGAAGTACCACGGTGAGACGCGCAGACAGGATGTATGTGTTGCCTTGGCAACCACAGTCCCACTCACCTATCCCTGTTTGTGTCTCTGCAGGGGGGTGTGGTCTATGCCAACTACGGCCGTCTGGAGGATTTTAATTGGCTGAAGAGCGCGGGCGTGTCTGTGATTGGCTGTGTGGTGGTGATGCGTGTCGGGGGTGGGGTCAGCTTCGCTGAGAAGGTCTGGTTGGCTGAGAGGAACGGAGCGGGCGGAGCATTGATCTACCCCGACCCCGCTGACCTGCCGCAGGACCCCCGACGCCTCGGACTGAACACACACACCGCCGTGTCCGAACATGTAACACACACACACACCGCCGTGTCCGAACATGTAACACACACACACACCGCCATGTCAGAACATGTAACACACACACGCCACAGTATCTGAACATGTAACACACACACACCACAGTGTCTGAAAATGTAACACACACACACCACAGTGTCAGAACATGTAACACACACACACACCGCCATGTCTGAACATGTAACACACACACACACACCAGTGTCAGAACATGTAACACACACACGCCACAGTATCTGAACATGTAACACACACACACCACAGTGTCTGAGCATGTAACACACACACACCACAGTGTCTGAACATGTAACACACACACACCACAGTGTCTGAACATGTAACACACACACACCACAGTGTCTGAACATGTAACACACACACACCACAGTGTCAGAACATGTAACACACACACACCACAGTGTCAGAACATGTAACACACACACACCACATGTCTGAAAATGTAACGCACACACACCACAGTGTCAGAACATGTAACACACACACACCACAGTGTCTGAACATGTAACACACACACACCACAGTGTCAGAACATGTAACACACACACACCACAGTGTCTGAACATGTAACACACACACACCACAGTGTCTGAACATGTTACACACACACACCACAGTGTCTGAACATGTTACACACACACACACACCATAGTGTCCGAACATGTAACACACACACACACACACACACACTGACATGTCTGAACATGTAACACACACACTGACATGTCTGAACATGTAACACACACTCTGACAAGTGTCATATATCATTGCTTCTTACCACTTACCAATGAGCATCTCCCTCTCTGACGTCCAATCACAGGTGCACCTGGGGTCAGGTGACCCGTTCACTCCCGGCTTTCCCTCCTTCAACCACACACAGTTCCCGCCCATCCAGTCTTCCGGCCTGCCGCTCATCCCGACTCTGCCAATCAGTGCCACTGTGGCCGCCAAGCTGCTCAGGTGAGCCCCGCCCCCTCAGGTTACCTGCTCAGGTGTGACTGTGACCTCACTTTGTCTTTCTGTCTCTCAGCCAGCTGTCTGGTCCGTCTTGTCCTCTTTCATGGCGGGTTCGGCTGCCGTACGTGCGCTGTGTGGTCGGTCCACACTTCAGCTCTGGGCGCCGAGTCAAGATGGCCGTTCACAACGCCATGACACCTGTTCTGCTCAACAACATCTTCTCCTCTCTGGAGGGCCGGGATGAGCCAGGTGAGCTGTGAATACAGATTTATGTTCCACTGAACGTGTTTCTACAGTGATACGACTCGCTGTGTCCCATCAGACCAGTACATTATACTGGGAGCTCAGAGGGACTCACTGGGTCCAGGAGCCGTGAAGTCTGGAATCGGCACGGCGATCCTGCTGGAGCTGGCTCGAACATTCTCTGCCATGGTGAAAAACGGTAAGACTCACCTGGAGACAGGTGTGCTCACTGACTAAGGTGATAGGGCACTCAGTTATCACTGTGATTACTATGAATTACTATGTGGTCACTACGAGGTTACTATGAGGTTACTATGAGGTTACTATAAGGTTACTATGAGGTTACTATGAGGTTACTATGAGGTCACTATGTGGTTACTATGAGGTTACTATGAGGTCACTATGGTCACTACGAGGTTACTATGAGGTTACTATGAGGTTACTATGAGGTCACTATGTGGTTAGTATGAGGTTACTATATAGTCACTACGAGGTTACTATGAGGTTACTATGAGGTCACTATGTGGTTACTATGAGGTTACTATGAGGTCACTATGTGGTTACTATGAGGTTACTATGAGGTCACTATGTGGTTACTATGAGGTTACTATGAGGTCACTATGGTCACTACGAGGTTAGTATGAGGTTACTATGAGGTTACTATGAGGTTACTATGAGGTCACTATGTGGTTACTATGAGGTTACTATATAGTCACTACAAGGTTACTATGAGGTTACTATGAGGTCACTATGTGGTTACTATGAGGTTACTATGAGGTTACTATATAGTCACTACGAGGTTACTATGAGGTTACTATATAGTCACTACGAGGTTACTATGAGGTTACTATATAGTCACTACGAGGTTACTATGAGGTTACTATGAGGTCACTATGAGGTCACTATATAGTCACTACGAGGTTACTATGAGGTTACTATATAGTCACTACGAGGTTACTATGAGGTTACTATATAGTCACTACGAGGTTACTATGAGGTTACTATGAGGTCACTATGTGGTTACTATGAGGTTACTATATAGTCACTACGAGGTTACTATGAGGTTACAATGAGGTCACTATGGTCACTATGAGGTTACTATGAGGTCACTATGGTCACTATGCGGTTACTATGAGGTTACAATATAGTCACTACGAGGTTACTATGAGGTTACTATGAGGTTACTATACAGTCACTATGTGGTTACTATGTGGGTACTATGTGGTCACTACGAGGTTACTATGTGGTTACTATGAGGTTACTATACAGTCACTATGTGGTTACTATGTGGGTACTATGTGGTTACTATCATAGTAGAATCAGTGCCTTCGTCACAGCAGTGTTGGTGGATTTCTGCATTCTCAGGTTTCAGTCCCAGACGCAGTTTGCTGTTCGTCAGCTGGGACGCCGGAGATTTTGGGAACGTCGGAGCTACTGAGTGGCTGGAGGTTCGTCCAATCAGAGAGCAGAGAACACCACTGTAACACACTGAAATAAACCCTAAAACAAGATATTTAGACACCTATTTGAACATATCAATAAACTACACTCACTGGTCACTTTATTAGGAACACTTCTACAATCTAATGCAATCCAATACAACACAATACACCATATACAACAGCTCTACCATAAATAGTTTATATAAAAAAGTTTATATGTTTTTTGTTTTTGTTGACATTGTCAGAAAGGTGATAATTCTACTTTCTGTTTATTATTGAGGTCGTAGTGGGTGGTGGTGGACTGGAGTGCATTAGATTGGAAAGTGTTCCTAATATTTTGCCCCCCTCATGTATGTTAATGGGGTGGACAAAATATTAGGAACACTCCAGAACACCACCACCCACTACGACCTCAAAAATAAATATAAAGTAGAATTAATACATTAAATGAATAAAATAAAGCAAATCATGTCTATAAATCATTCTTAATCAAAGGCTAAAGAGGTTTTAAATTTAAAGGCTTCCAGCTGCTGACTGACTGACATGTGACGGTTTGTTATTGATTGTTATTAAGTTATGTATCTGTTGAATGTCATCTGCACATCATTTGGTACCAGAAGTAATAACAGTATTAACTGTGACAGTTTGTAGCTAAAGCTTGTTGTGTGTAACACTGGCTCACAGTAACTGATTGTTAAGTGAACCTGATGTTGTTGCTGTTGTATTGACCCAAACTGGGTCCAATTTGAAAATTTTATTTTTTACTGTGCAGCAACAATAAAAGCTACTAAAACCTCCTGTGGTTGCCATAGTAACCTCTGACTTTTGACCTCTGGTTGCCAGGGTTACCTGTCCATGCTCCACCTGAAAGCTGTTGCTTACTTCAGTCTGGACCAGGCCATCATGGGTAACACAGCTCTCAGCCAATCACAGGAGACCTCGTGTGTGCTGCCAGCCAATTGGACAGTGAGAGTGATGATGTGTGTTTGTCCTGCCTCCCCAGGTGATGACATCCTATCGGCCTATAGCAGCCCTCTGCTGGTCGACCTGCTGGATGCCGCCATCAGACAGGTGGAGCATCCTAAACATGTTGGTCAGACCATCTACAGTCAGGCTGAGAGAGACGGAGGCAGCTGGAGGATGTGAGACACCAACACACAACATAACATAAGAGACAAAAGGCTAACAGTTTCCCCCCACTTCCAGTCTTTATGCTAAGCTACGCTAACAACGTCAGATCCTTTACTGCAGTAAAAGTACTAATACAGCAATGTACAAATACTCCATTACAAGTAAAAGTCCTGCATGAAAAATCCTACTGCAGTAAAAGTACATAAGTATTATGAGCTCGATGTAGTTAAAGTATTGCAGTAAAAGTACATAAGTATTATGAGCTTGATGTAGTTAAAGTATTGCAGTAAAAGTACATAAGTATTATGAGCTTGATGTAGTTAAAGTATTGCAGTAAAAGTACATAAGTATTATGAGCTTGATGTAGTTAAAGTATTGCAGTAAAAGTACATAAGTATTATGAGCTTGATGTAGTTAAAGTATTGCAGTAAAAGTACATAAGTATTATGAGCTTGATGTAGTTAAAGTATTGCAGTAAAAGTACATAAGTATTATGAGCTTGATGTAGTTAAAGTATTGCAGTAAAAGTACATAAGTATTATGAGCTTGATGTAGTTAAAGTATTGCAGTAAAAGTACATAAGTATTATGAGCTTGATGTAGTTAAAGTATTGCAGTAAAAGTACATAAGTATTATGAGCTTGATGTAGTTAAAGTATTGCAGTAAAAGTACATAAGTATTATGAGCTTGATGTAGTTAAAGTATTGCAGTAAAAGTACATAAGTATTATGAGCTTGATGTAGTTAAAGTATTGCAGTAAAAGTAGTGGTTTGGTCCCTCTGACTGATATATTATTATATATGACATCATTAGATTATTAATACTGAAGCATCAGTGTGTAAGCAGCATGTTACTGTTGTAGCTGCTGGAGGTGGAGCTAGTTTCAACTACTTTATATACAGTTAGCTAGTTTAGTCCAGTGGTTCCCAACCTAGGGATGGGGCCCCTCCAAAGGGTCAGCAGATAAATCTGAGGGGTCGTGAGATGATTAATGGGAGAGGAAAGAAGAAAAAACAAAGTTCTGATACACAAATCTGTTTTCACTTTTTGGACTTTTTCTCTAATCTTTGATTTTTGCTGAAATATTGGATCATTTGAACATTTATTGAAATGAAACCATGTGAGAAGTTTAGAGGGAAAAATCACTATTTGGTGGAGCTGTTAACAACTCATAGACATCTGAAATGTGACCCCGACTACACACTGCTTTTTGTAAGACGTCAAAAGCCAAAAAGGTTGGAAACCACTGGTTTCATCTTTAACAATGTGTTGTATTTTAAAAGCTTGTTATATTATCCATTGTGTCAAATCTTCATCTGAAAAGTAACTAAAGCTGTCAAATAAATGTAGTGGAGTAGAAAGTACAATATTTCCCTCTGAAATGTAGTGGAGTGGAAGTATAAAGTACTGAAGTGCAGTACTAGTAAATGTACTTAGTTACTTCCCACTGCTGGTCCTGATGTCCTCTCTTCTTCTTCTCCTCCTCAGTATGAAGCCGTTGTATCTGAACAGTGGAGCATACAGTTTCACAGCGTTTGCAGGAGTTCCAGCCATGGAGCTCAGATTCACAGAGGTACTCTTCATATTCTACGTCATCATCATCATCACGTACTCATCGTAATCTGAGTTATGTCATATCTCATCCTGTGATGACATCATGCCATCATGAATCTTGTCGTGTCCTGTTAAGATAATTCACATCAAATCACTTCATGTTACTACTTGATGTCACATGTTATTATTTTTCAGTTCATCATTTACTTTATTTCATGTCATGTCTTGTTTTTTTGTCCCATCATGATACAATTTATTGTCACGTGACTTGAGTCATTTCATGTCATGTGACATACTTCATGTAAAGTCACTTTATTTTCATGGTATTTTATGTCATGTTACTTAAGTGTCATTATTTCATTTATGTCTTGTTATGTCAAGTAAACATCACGTTGAGTCATATGATATCATGTTACAGTCACATCACATCTTATGTTATCTCATGTCATGTGACTTCTTCTCATGTTCTACATATTTTTATTTTACATGATACATTGATTCATGTACTGTTGTTATTATAAGTTACAACATATTAGATATAATGATGTATAGAATATGTCCTGGATGTGTTGTTTCATATCATGTGACGTGTCTCATGTTATCTGAAGTCATGTGACCTGTACGCAGTTGTACTTCTTGTCGTGTCTGTGTGTTCAGGAGCGAGCGTACCCATTCGTCAACACGCCGTTGGACAGTGCGTCCCGCCTACAGGAAGTGTTGGGGGGTCGTCTGGGGGTCACGGGGCGGAGCTTAGGGGAGCTAGTGGGGGAAATGGTGCTGCGATTGGCCCACGACCACATCCTGCCGCTACGCATCACTTCGTACGCTCAGACGGTGCTGCAGTTCAGCGCTCAGCTCAACAAGCACTCTGCTGAGCTGCAGGTACGCGCAGCACGGAGACATCATGCTGACATTATCAAACATGTCAGCCTTTCTGTTTGAAACACTTTCTAAAAGCTTCCATCTCTGTCTGTCTTCAGTCCAGAGGTTTGTCTCCTCAGTGGGTTTTTAGCGCCAGAGGTGATTACAGCCGAGCGGCCGAGACGCTGCAGAGAGCCATCGACTACAGCGACCTGCACGACCCGACCACCGCACGCTCCTACAACACCCGCATCATGAGGGTACAAATACTGCAAACGCTACCTCTGATACTGCACGCTCCTACAACACCCGCATCATGAGGGTACAAATACTGCAAACGTTACCTCTGATACTGCACGCTCCTACAACACCCGCATCATGAGGGTACAAATACTGCAAACGCTACCTCTGATACTGCACGCTCCTACAACACCCGCATCATGAGGGTACAAATACTGCAAACGCTACCTCTGATACTGCACGCTCCTACAACACCCGCATCATGAGGGTACAAATACTGCAAACGCTACCTCTGATACTGCACGCTCCTACAACACCCGCATCATGAGGGTACAAATACTGCAAACGCTACCTCTGATACTGCACGCTCCTAAAACACCCGCATCATGAGGGTACAAATACTGCAAACGCTACCTCTGATACTGCACGCTCCTACAACACCCGCATCATGAGGGTACAAATACTGCAAACGCTACCTCTGATACTGTAATATTGTGTCTCCTCCAGGTGGAATACTACTTCTTGTCTCAGTACGTGTCGGTAGTTGAGACACCGTTTCGTCACGTGATCCACGGCCGTGGAAACCACACTCTGAGCGCTCTCACTGAGCACCTGGCCCTGCTGACCTCTGACCCTGGACGCTTTGACGAGGGACGCTTCAGACGACAGCTCGCCTTGTTCACCTGGACGCTGCAGGGCGCCGCCAACGCTCTGAACGGAGACATGTGGAACATACACAACACACACACATGATAACATACATATATGTGCTTTCATATATATACACACACATATATACTGTATGTACAACATATATACAGTACATATAAACACACACACTAATTATGGTAATCATTTTATCAATTAGAATTTAAGTTTATTGATGAATTATTATTGGTTCTGCTGTTCATAGAACAATAAATGAGACTCTTTAATATTTCACTTTCATTCTTGTTATTGAAAGTCAAGTTACTGAATTTATACCTTTTAAATGACTTTTAGGACATTAAAATATGTTGTTATCATAAAACAATTATCAGTAATAATCTATTGGAGGGTGGGGACATGGAATCTGAGTGGACCATGTTCAGGACCTCAGCTGTGGAGGCGGCTTCTCAGAGTTGGAAGCTCATTGGTGCCTGTTGGGCAGCAACCTGAGAACCTGCTGGTGGACGCCGGCGGTGAAGGAGGCCATCAAGCTGAAGAAGGAGGCCTTTTAATGTTTGACTGACCCAGTGGTCTCCTGAAGCAGCAGATAGGTACAGAAGAGCAGCAGCTCAGGTGGTTGCTGAAGCAAAAACCCGGGTGTGAGAGGAGTTCAGGGAGGCCATGGAGAAGGACTTTCTGTTGGCCTCAAAGAAGTTCTGGCAAACCGTCAGACGGCTCAGGAAGGTGAAGCAGGGCTTAGTCCAGGCTGTTTTCAGCAGGTGGGAGAACTGCTGGTTGAGTCTCTGTCAGACTCTGTCAGACTCTCTGTCTGACTCTGTCAGACTCTCTGTCAGACTCTCTGTCAGACTCTCTGTCTGACTCTCTGTCTGACTCTCTGTCTGACTCTCTGTCTGACTCTCTATCAGACTCTCTGTCAGACTCTCTGTCTGACTCTGTCAGACTCTCTGTCAGACTCTCTGTCAGACTCTCTGTCTGACTCTCTGTCAGACTCTCTGTCAGACTCTCTGTCTGACTCTCTGTCTGACTCTCTGTCTGACTCTCTGTCTGACTCTCTGTCAGACTCTCTGTCAGACTCTCTGTCTGACTCTCTGTCAGACTCTCTGTCAGACTCTCTGTCTGACTCTCTGTCAGACTCTCTGTCAGACTCTCTGTCTGACTCTCTGTCTGACTCTCTGTCTGACTCTCTGTCTGACTCTCTGTCAGACTCTCTGTCAGACTCTCTGTCAGACTCTCTGTCAGACTCTCTGTCAGACTCTCTGTCTGACTCTCTGTCTGACTCTCTGTCTGACTCTCTGTCTGACTCTCTGTCAGACTCTCTGTCAGACTCTCTGTCTGACTCTCTGTCAGACTCTGTCAGACTCTCTGTCTGACTCTCTGTTTGACTCTCTCTCAGACTCTCTGTCTGACTCTCTGTCAGACTCTCTGTCTGACTCTCTGTCTGACTCTCTGTCTGACTCTCTGTCAGACTCTCTGTCAGACTCTCTGTCAGACTCTCTGTCAGACTCTCTGTCAGACTCTCTGTCTGACTCTCTGTCTGACTCTCTGTCTGACTCTCTGTCTGACTCTCTGTCTGACTCTCTGTCAGACTCTCTGTCAGACTCTCTGTCAGACTCTCTGTCAGACTCTCTGTCTGACTCTCTGTCTGACTCTCTGTCTGACTCTCTGTCTGACTCTCTGTCTGACTCTGTCAGACTCTCTGTCTGACTCTCTGTCTGACTCTCTGTCTGACTCTCTGTCTGACTCTCTGTCTGACTCTCTGTCAGACTCTCTGTCTGACTCTCTGTCTGACTCTCTGTCTGACTCTCTGTCTGACTCTCTGTCTGACTCTCTGTCTGACTCTCTGTCTGACTCTCTGTCAGACTCTCTGTCTGACTCTCTGTCTGACTCTCTGTCTGACTCTCTGTCTGACTCTCTGTCTGACTCTCTGTCTGACTCTCTGTCAGACTCTCTGTCTGACTCTCTGTCTGACTCTCTGTCTGACTCTCTGTCTGACTCTCTGTCTGACTCTCTGTCAGACTCTCTCTCAGACTCTCTCTCAGACTCTCTGTCAGACTCTTTCCTCATTTCTCAAACATGGATTTTCTCAGACTGACTCAGAAGTGAGAAGATAAAGTTTTTTTAGTTTAAGAAATTCTAAAAGAACTGCGTATGATCAGATTGTTTCTTTTGTTTGCTTGTTATTGATGCAGCTTCTCTCTCTCTCTGATTGGCTCATCATTGTGACATCAGGCTCTCGATGGATTCATCTTCTCTGTAGTAGTAATGCTGGTAGTAGTATTAGTATCAGTATCACTGCAGTATATAAACTCTTAATAAACAGCTTTTGTACTCACACCATTCTGCTGCTCTGGTTGGTCAAGATTGCAGTAATACTCCTGTAACCGTAGTAATGGAGCGAGGCAGGTGGGGCTCATGTTTAAACTGTCCTGACCTCTTGAAGGGACCAATCACAGCTTCCAGGAGTAAACTGTCTGATGTTTTTAAAGGAGTTCCAGGGGTTTTTATTAGCAGGTAATGGGGGCGATCAGGGAGTTTTGGGGGGTCTTGAGAAGGTTTCAGGGGTTGATTAGGACGTTGTGGAGCTTTCAGCCACAGTATGGAGACTTCTTCATTGTTGCTTGTCAGTGGGGTCAGCAGTAATATCAACCATCTGATTTAATGCAGAATTGATTGATGGAGTTTGAAATGCCAGAAATCAGTGATACAAACTTCAGCTTCCACCTACCTGTAAAATCAAACCCCAGGATTGGATATCTCTGAAATACTGTCAAATTGACTGACACCTCTTTCCACACAGGGACTAACACTGGACAACAACAGTTATTAATGTTTTTTTTACATCAGCAGGGAAACAGGATATTTTCATTTGAGTCAGCAGACAAACAAAAATGATGATTTTTCATCTACCATCAAAACTTTTATTTAAATTGTTATATAACTGTACTTTGGGGTTAAAGTGTGTAAACATGCAGACACATGTTACATCTTCATCATCACCAACAACAACAATATTCAGATCAATAACTCTGACAGGATCATTACAGCTGTGACATAAACTGTCATGAACAGAAGGTGAACGTGTCCTGACCTTTGACCCTCAGCCTGCTCTCTCCTGAGTGCATCATCATGTCGTACTCCACAGCATCGCAGCATCTTTGGATAAATCATCTCTTTTCATCTCATCTCCAATCATCTTTTCTCTTGTGATGGAAACCACGAGGTAACTGTCATACCAGTGATGTCACTGCCTGGCATCACTGGGAGAGCAGCGATCTCCAGGATCACATGTTCTGAACAACAGAGGGACACAGAAACATGAACAGCCACATACAGCCAAAAAGCTTTTTATATGGAGAAGTTATTCTGCTGCTTGTGTATCTGAGAATCCACATTAAAAGCAAGAAATGAGCAGCTCATGAGCTTCGCTAAAGCCTTTGGTCTGTTTGGGCTGCCGTAAAATACAACTGTGCCTGTAGTGCACAGAAGAGACACAAAACAACCCAAAAGGGACGCAAAACAACTTAAAAGAGACACAAAACAACCTAAAAGGAAGGCAAAACAACTTAAAAGAGACACAAAACAACCTAAAAGAGACACAAAACAACCTAAAAGGAAGGCAAAACAACTTAAAAGAGACACAAAACAACCTAAAAGAGACACAAAACAACCTAAAAGGAAGGCAAAACAACCTAAAAGAGACACAAAACAACTTAAAAGGAAGGCAAAACAACCTAAAAGGAAGGCAAAACAACTTAAAAGAGACGCAAAACAACTTAAAAGAGACACAAAACAACTTAAAAGAGACACAAAACAACCTAAAAGGAAGGCAAAACAACTTAAAAGAGACGCAAAACAACTTAAAAGAGACACAAAACAACTTAAAAGAGACACAAAACAACCTAAAAGAGACACAAAACAACCTAAAAGAGACACAAAACAACTTAAAAGAGACACAAAACAATTTAACATGGTAGTTAAATCTCCTGGGAAGGGATGAAAGGACAGCATTGTAGGTGGAGGATAAGTGGTGTAGACCTCCTCCTCTGTTGAGAGATGGTTTCTCTTTGACGCAGACGGCCTCCTTCACTCCTCTTTCACACCTAATTGAGGACTAATTAGTTTCACTGGGGTCACTGGTGTTATTAGTGTCACTGGTCTAATTAGTTTCACTGGAGTCTCTGGTGTTATTAGTGTAACTGGTCTAATTAGTTTCACTGGGGTCACTGGTGTTATTAGTGTAACTGGTCTAATTAGTTTCACTGGAGTCTCTGGTGTTATTAGTGTAACTGGTCTAATTAGTTTCACTGGAGTCACTGGTGTTATTAGTGTCACTGGTCTAATTAGTTTCACTGGAGTCACTGGTGTTATTAGTTTCACTGGAGTCTCTGGTGTTATTAGTGTCACTGGTCTAATTAATTTCACTGGAGTCACTGGTGTTATTAGTTTCACTGGAGTCTCTGGTGTTATTAGTGTCACTGGTCTAATTAGTTTTACTGGAGTCTCTGGTGTTATTAGTGTAACTGGTCTAATTAGTTTCACTGGAGTCTCTGGTGTTATTAGTGTAACTGGTCTAATTAGTTTCACTGGAGTCACTGGTGTTATTAGTGTCACTGGTCTAATTAGTTTCACTGGAGTCACTGGTATTATTAGTGTCACTGGTCTAATTAGTTTCACTGGAGTCACTGGTGTTATTAGTGTCACTGGTCTAATTAGTTTCACTGGAGTCACTGGTGTTATTAGTTTCACTGGAGTCTCTGGTGTTATTAGTGTCACTGGTCTAATTAATTTCACTGGAGTCACTGGTGTTATTAGTTTCACTGGAGTCTCTGGTGTTATTAGTGTCACTGTTCTAATTAATTTCACTGGAGTCACTGGTGTTATTAGTTTCACTGGAGTCTCTGGTGTTATTAGTGTCACTGGTCTAATTAATTTCACTGGTGTTATTAGTGTCACTGGTCTAATTAATTTCACTGGAGTCTCTGGTGTTATTAGTGTCACTGGTCTAATTAATTTCACTGGAGTCACTGATGTTATTAGTTTTACTGGAGTCACTGGTGTTATTAGTGTCACTGGTCTAATTAGTTTCACTGGAGTCTCTGGTGTTATTAGTGTCACTGGTCTAATTAATTTCACTGGAGTCACTGGTGTTATTAGTGTCACTGGTCTAATTAGTTTCACTGGAGTCACTGGTGTTATTAGTGTCACTGGTCTAATTAGTTTCACTGGAGTCACTGGTGTTATTAGTTTCACTGTAGTCTCTGGTGTTATTAGTGTCACTGGTCTAATTAGTTTCACTGGAGTCACTGGTGTTATTAGTGTCACTGGTCTAATTAATTTCACTGGAGTCACTGGTGTTATTAGTTTCACTGGAGTCTCTGGTGTTAAAAGAGACACAAAACAACCTAAAAGGAAGGCAAAACAACTTAAAAGAGACGCAAAACAACTTAAAAGAGACACAAAACAACTTAAAAGAGACACAAAACAACCTAAAAGGAAGGCAAAACAACTTAAAAGAGACGCAAAACAACTTAAAAGAGACACAAAACAACTTAAAAGAGACACAAAACAACCTAAAAGAGACACAAAACAACTTAAAAGAGACACAAAACAATTTAACATGGTAGTTAAATCTCCTGGGAAGGGATGAAAGGACAGCATTGTAGGTGGAGGATAAGTGGTGTAGACCTCCTCCTCTGTTGAGAGATGGTTTCTCTTTGACGCAGACGGCCTCCTTCACTCCTCTTTCACACCTAATTGAGGACTAATTAGTTTCACTGGGGTCACTGGTGTTATTAGTGTCACTGGTCTAATTAGTTTCACTGGAGTCTCTGGTGTTATTAGTGTAACTGGTCTAATTAGTTTCACTGGGGTCACTGGTGTTATTAGTGTAACTGGTCTAATTAGTTTCACTGGAGTCTCTGGTGTTATTAGTGTAACTGGTCTAATTAGTTTCACTGGAGTCACTGGTGTTATTAGTGTCACTGGTCTAATTAGTTTCACTGGAGTCACTGGTGTTATTAGTTTCACTGGAGTCTCTGGTGTTATTAGTGTCACTGGTCTAATTAGTTTTACTGGAGTCTCTGGTGTTATTAGTGTAACTGGTCTAATTAGTTTCACTGGAGTCTCTGGTGTTATTAGTGTAACTGGTCTAATTAGTTTCACTGGAGTCACTGGTGTTATTAGTGTCACTGGTCTAATTAGTTTCACTGGAGTCACTGGTATTATTAGTGTCACTGGTCTAATTAGTTTCACTGGAGTCACTGGTGTTATTAGTGTCACTGGTCTAATTAGTTTCACTGGAGTCACTGGTGTTATTAGTTTCACTGGAGTCTCTGGTGTTATTAGTGTCACTGGTCTAATTAATTTCACTGGAGTCACTGGTGTTATTAGTTTCACTGGAGTCTCTGGTGTTATTAGTGTCACTGGTCTAATTAATTTCACTGGAGTCACTGGTGTTATTAGTGTCACTGTTCTAATTAATTTCACTGGAGTCACTGGTGTTATTAGTTTCACTGGAGTCTCTGGTGTTATTAGTGTCACTGGTCTAATTAATTTCACTGGAGTCACTGGTGTTATTAGTGTCACTGGTCTAATTAATTTCACTGGAGTCTCTGGTGTTATTAGTGTCACTGGTCTAATTAATTTCACTGGAGTCACTGATGTTATTAGTTTTACTGGAGTCACTGGTGTTATTAGTGTCACTGGTCTAATTAGTTTCACTGGAGTCTCTGGTGTTATTAGTGTCACTGGTCTAATTAATTTCACTGGAGTCACTGGTGTTATTAGTGTCACTGGTCTAATTAGTTTCACTGGAGTCACTGGTGTTATTAGTGTCACTGGTCTAATTAGTTTCACTGGAGTCACTGGTGTTATTAGTTTCACTGTAGTCTCTGGTGTTATTAGTGTCACTGGTCTAATTAGTTTCACTGGAGTCACTGGTGTTATTAGTGTCACTGGTCTAATTAATTTCACTGGAGTCACTGGTGTTATTAGTTTCACTGGAGTCTCTGGTGTTAAAAGAGACACAAAACAACCTAAAAGGAAGGCAAAACAACTTAAAAGAGACGCAAAACAACTTAAAAGAGACACAAAACAACTTAAAAGAGACACAAAACAACCTAAAAGGAAGGCAAAACAACTTAAAAGAGACGCAAAACAACTTAAAAGAGACACAAAACAACTTAAAAGAGACACAAAACAACCTAAAAGAGACACAAAACAACTTAAAAGAGACACAAAACAATTTAACATGGTAGTTAAATCTCCTGGGAAGGGATGAAAGGACAGCATTGTAGGTGGAGGATAAGTGGTGTAGACCTCCTCCTCTGTTGAGAGATGGTTTCTCTTTGACGCAGACGGCCTCCTTCACTCCTCTTTCACACCTAATTGAGGACTAATTAGTTTCACTGGGGTCACTGGTGTTATTAGTGTCACTGGTCTAATTAATTTCACTGGAGTCACTGGTGTTATTAGTGTCACTGTTCTAATTAATTTCACTGGAGTCACTGGTGTTATTAGTTTCACTGGAGTCTCTGGTGTTATTAGTGTCACTGGTCTAATTAATTTCACTGGAGTCACTGGTGTTATTAGTGTCACTGGTCTAATTAATTTCACTGGAGTCTCTGGTGTTATTAGTGTCACTGGTCTAATTAATTTCACTGGAGTCACTGATGTTATTAGTTTTACTGGAGTCACTGGTGTTATTAGTGTCACTGGTCTAATTAGTTTCACTGGAGTCTCTGGTGTTATTAGTGTCACTGGTCTAATTAATTTCACTGGAGTCACTGGTGTTATTAGTGTCACTGGTCTAATTAGTTTCACTGGAGTCACTGGTGTTATTAGTGTCACTGGTCTAATTAGTTTCACTGGAGTCACTGGTGTTATTAGTTTCACTGTAGTCTCTGGTGTTATTAGTGTCACTGGTCTAATTAGTTTCACTGGAGTCACTGGTGTTATTAGTGTCACTGGTCTAATTAATTTCACTGGAGTCACTGGTGTTATTAGTTTCACTGGAGTCTCTGGTGTTATTAGTTTCACTGGAGTCACTGGTGTTATTAGTTTCACTGGAGTCACTGGTGTTATTAGTGTCACTGGTCTAATTAATTTCACTGGAGTCACTGGTGTTATTAGTTTCACTGGAGTCTCTGGTGTTATTAGTGTCACTGGTCTAATTAATTTCACTGGAGTCACTGATGTTATTAGTTTTACTGGAGTCACTGGTGTTATTAGTGTCACTGGTCTAATTAATTTCACTGGAGTCTCTGGTGTTATTAGTGTCACTGGTCTAATTAATTTCACTGGAGTCACTGGTGTTTTAGTGTCTCTGGTGTTATTAGTTTCACTGGAGTCTCTGGTGTTATTAGTGTCACTGGTCTAATTAATTTCACTGGAGTCACTGATGTTATTAGTTTTACTGGAGTCACTGGTGTTATTAGTGTCACTGGTCTAATTAATTACACTGGAGTCACTCGTGTTTTAGTGTCTCTGGTGTTATTAGTTTTACTGTAGTCTCTGGTGTTATTAGTGTCACTGGTCTTATTAGTTTCACTGTAGTCTCTGGTGTTATTAGTGTCACTGGTCTTATTAGTTTCACTGGAGTCACTGGTGGTTTAGTGTCTCTGGTGTTATTAGTTTCACTGGAGTCTCTGGTGTTATTAGTGTCACTGGTCTAATTAATTTCACTGGAGTCTCTGGTGTTATTAGTGTCACTGGTCTAATTAATTTCACTGGAGTCACTGGTGTTATTAGTTTCACTGGAGTCTCTGGTGTTATTAGTGTCACTGGTCTAATTAATTTCACTGGAGTCACTGGTGTTATTAGTTTCACTGTAGTCTCTGGTGTTATTAGTGTCACTGGTCTAATTAGTTTCACTGGAGTCACTGGTGTTATTAGTTTCACTGGAGTCTCTGGTGTTATTAGTGTCACTGGTCTAATTAATTTCACTGGAGTCACTGGTGTTATTAGTTTCACTGGAGTCTCTGGTGTTATTAGTGTCACTGGTCTAATTAGTTTCACTGGAGTCTCTGGTGTTATTAGTGTAACTGGTCTAATTAGTTTCACTGGGGTCAATGGTGTTATTAGTGTCAGTGGTCTAATTAGTTTCACTGGAGTCTCTGGTGTTATTAGTGTCACTGGTCTAATTAGTTTCACTGGAGTCTCTGGTGTTATTAGTGTAACTGGTCTAATTAGTTTCACTGGAGTCACTGGTGTTATTAGTGTAACTGGTCTAATTAGTTTCACTGGGGTCACTGGTGTTATTAGTGTCACTGGTCTAATTAGTTTCACTGGAGTCACTGGTATTATTAGTGTCACTGGTCTAATTAGTTTCACTGGAGTCACTGGTGTTATTAGTGTCACTGGTCTAATTAGTTTCACTGGAGTCACTGGTGTTATTAGTTTCACTGGAGTCTCTGGTGTTATTAGTGTCACTGGTCTAATTAATTTCACTGGAGTCACTGGTGTTATTAGTTTCACTGGAGTCTCTGGTGTTATTAGTGTCACTGGTCTAATTAATTTCACTGGAGTCACTGGTGTTATTAGTGTCACTGTTCTAATTAATTTCACTGGAGTCACTGGTGTTATTAGTTTCACTGGAGTCTCTGGTGTTATTAGTGTCACTGGTCTAATTAATTTCACTGGAGTCACTGGTGTTATTAGTGTCACTGGTCTAATTAATTTCACTGGAGTCTCTGGTGTTATTAGTGTCACTGGTCTAATTAATTTCACTGGAGTCACTGATGTTATTAGTTTTACTGGAGTCACTGGTGTTATTAGTGTCACTGGTCTAATTAGTTTCACTGGAGTCTCTGGTGTTATTAGTGTCACTGGTCTAATTAGTTTCACTGGAGTCACTGGTGTTATTAGTGTCACTGGTCTAATTAGTTTCACTGGAGTCACTGGTGTTATTAGTTTCACTGGAGTCTCTGGTGTTATTAGTGTCACTGGTCTAATTAATTTCACTGGAGTCACTGATGTTATTAGTTTTACTGGAGTCACTGGTGTTATTAGTGTCACTGGTCTAATTAGTTTCACTGGAGTCTCTGGTGTTATCAGTGTCACTGGTCTAATTAATTTCACTGGAGTCACTGGTGTTATTAGTGTCACTGGTCTAATTAATTTCACTGGAGTCACTGGTGTTATTAGTTTCACTGGAGTCAATGGTGTTTTAGTGTCTCTGGTGTTATTAGTTTCACTGGAGTCTCTGGTGTTATTAGTGTCACTGGTCTAATTAATTTCACTGGAGTCACTGGTGTTATTAGTGTCACTGGTCTAATTAATTTCACTGGAGTCACTGGTGTTATTAGTTTCACTGGAGTCACTGGTGTTTTAGTATCTCTGGTGTTATTAGTTTCACTGGAGTCTCTGGTGTTATTAGTTTCACTGGAGTCACTGGTGTTTTAGTATCTCTGGTGTTATTAGTTTCACTGAAGTCTCTGGTGTTATTAGTGTCACTGGTCTAATTAATTTCACTGGAGTCACTGGTGTTATTAGTGTCACTGGTCTAATTAATTTCACTGGAGTCACTGGTGTTATTAGTTTCACTGGAGTCTCTGATGTTATTAGTTTTACTGGAGTCACTGGTGTTATTAGTGTCACTGGTCTAATTAATTTCACTGGAGTCACTGATGTTATTAGTTTTACTGGAGTCACTGGTGTTATTAGTGTCACTGGTCTAATTAGTTTCACTGGAGTCACTGGTGTTATTAGTTTCACTGGAGTCACTGGTGTTATTAGTTTCACTGGAGTCACTGGTGTTATTGGTTTCTGTCTCTGTCCTTGTAAAGGTGGATTCAGTATTAATAAGGCAGCAGGTTCTGAGATTATTGGTGGTTCAGGTAAAACAGATTCATTTATATGTCAGAAGGCAGAACTGGCTGAAACATGCACCACAGAGATTTACAGTGAAGATATAGTTCAGGGGGAAGTTCTTCTGATGGTGTGAAACCAAGATAAAAAAGTTTAAAATCACAACTCAGACCATTCAATGTCTAACTGCACTAACACTTGACATTTTGTGTATTTATTTCTTCTTTGGTCTGCTCAGTAATAAGTTGTGTATCTTGGTTGTGATATTTTCTTCATGTTCTGTTCATGTTTTCATCTTCTTGCCATTAATGTTTTTTTGTCAAGTGACGACTTTAATAAGGCAACAAGGCATCATGTAGTAACTGTAGAAAAAGTCATCAAAAATAACCAGAGTCATCAATAAATGAATAAGAGACAGATCCTATTTTCAGGTTTTATAAGGAATTTATTTCAATAGTTGAATTTCATTTATAACTAATTTATTTCATTATACAACAAGCTGGTCATCAAACCAACAGCCTCCTCTGTACTAATGTGTGTGTGTGTGTGTGTGTGTGTGTGTGTGTGTGTTACAGGCTAATAAATATTCAGGTATATTTTTATAAAGAGTGTTTCTGTTAGTGCTCAGAAAGAAAATACAACCTCAGGTAACCCCTGTGTGTGTGTGTGTGTGTGTGTGTGTGTGTGTGTGTGTGTGTTACAGGCTAATAAATATTCAGGTATATTTTTATAAAGAGTGTTTCTGTTAGTGCTCAGAAAGAAAATACGACCTCAGGTAACCCCTGTGTGTGTGTGTGTGTGTGTGTGTGTGTGAGTGTGTGTGTGTGTGTGTGTGTGTGTGTGTGTGTGTGTGTGTGTGTGTGTGTGTGTGTGTGTGAGTGTGTGTGTGTGCGTGTATGCGTGAGGTGAGATGACATCATCAATAATTATGATGATGTTTATTATAATAATTATTATAATTATTCACATGACCCTGATATTTAGTCTAAAAATCCCACTGGAGCCATCAGACAGCAGCAGTTCCAGTTGCCATGGCTATGCCTGTCATGGGTGATGTCATAGGTGGAGGAGGACATTTCGCTCCTCCCCCCAGAGCACTGTGGGTAATAGAGTCCTGTGGGGACACAGGAGAGGAGGCGTGGCCTCAGGTGACCATGCTCCGCCCCCACCATGCTCATTCACTTAGTTTTTAAACTTTGTGTCCGGTCAGGAGCAGGGGATCATGGGTACTGTAGTCCAGCTGTAGGGGATTCTGGCTAATGAAGACTTTTAGCTGGGACTTGTGGGTAATGTAGTCCTTCTGTGCTGTAGATATATGTAGGTGGTGTAATCCTTCACTGCAGCTAGAAACTGTGGGTAATATAGTCCTTCGGTTTAAAAATGGAAGTTTTCAGTTTCAGTCTAACCTCCTTGTTGCTGCCAAGCAACCGTTTAGACAGTGATTGCTAGAGACTTTCTGAACTGTCCAATGCAACAGAAGGGAATTGTGGATGTTGTAGTCCAGGCAGAAGGGGATTTGTGGGTGTTGTAGTCCAGCATAAGGCTATTGTAGTCCAGATGAGGAGAGTTGTGGGTGCTGTAGTCCAAACATACACGGATTGTGAGTTGTTTAGTAGCTTTAGTTAGGGGGGTAATGGGAGTAGTAGTCCAACAGAAGAAGGTAATGGGAGTTGTAGTCCAACAGAAGAAGGTAATGGGAGTTGTAGTCCGACAGAAGGGGTAATGGGAGTTGTAGTCCAACAGAAGAAGGTAATGGGAGTTGTAGTCCGACAGAAGGGGTAATGGGAGTTGTAGTCCAACAGAAGAAGGTAATGGGAGTTGTAGTCCAACAGAAGAAGGTAGTGGGAGTTGTAGTCCGACAGAAGGGGTAATGGGAGTTGTAGTCCAACAGAAGAAGGTAATGGGAGTTGTAGTCCAACAGAAGGGGGTAATGGGAGTTGTAGTCCAACAGAAGAAGGTAGTGGGAGTTGTAGTCCGACAGAAGAAGGTAATGGGAGTTGTAGTCCAACAGAAGAAGGTAGTGGGAGTTGTAGTCTGACAGAAGAAGGTAATGGGAGTTGTAGTCCAACAGAAGAAGGTAGTGGGAGTTGTAGTCCGACAGAAGGGGGTAATGGGAGTTGTAGTCCAGCAGAAGAAAGTAATGGGAGTTGTAGTCCAACAGAAGAAGGTAGTGGGAGTTGTAGTCCGACAGAAGGGGGTAATTGGAGTTGAAGTCCAGTGGTTGTTTGATACTTTAAGCCCTGAATAGACTGTGTGTTTGAGCCCCATCATTTTATTTACAGTCACACAAGTCTTTATGTACATTACACACACATACACACACACTCACACACACACACACACACACACCATCTTCACATAAATAAATAAATCAATCAATAAATAAATAGGATAATATAAATACTTCTATACCTACTGAACTCTACAGTCCTGATTCATTGTTTACTGATAATACAGGATTATTGAATCAACACATAATCAATCGATCAATCATCTGTCTCTCTCCATCTCTCCCTCTGACACACAGACAGCTGGAGAGACAGACAGGTTCGTCCTCCTCTTAAAGAAACAGATCCCTCTTGGTTGCCGTGGTTACAGCATCCATCCAGCACCTGTGTTCTGTCGTCATCCTCCCATAGAAAGAAAACCGTAACAATAAAAAGACAAACATCTGCTCTCCGTGGCGGCAGTTCCTGTGGAAATGGCGCCCGTCGCTGGCAGTGGCCAATCAGAGTCTGTCACGGGTAAGGACCCAGATGTACGGGCCGCTCTGCTCCTCGATGACGGCTTTGACCAGGTGGTACACCTCCTCAAAGCTGTCGCCGTGCACGATGGCTGCATACACACACACACACACACACACACACACACACACACACACACACACACACACACACACACACACACACATTTTTATACAGTTAATACGAAACTTTATCAAATTCTAAATGTGTCATAAACATACATGTAGAGAGTTTTTACCTGTGAAACATTCGAGGAAGTCTTGTTCCAGTTTGATGGCTCGATCCAGAGCTTTCCTCGCCTGATCCTCCGACAGACGCTTGTTCAGATCCCTGCACACACACACACATACACACGCACACACACACACGCACACACAGACAGCGTTAGCGTGTCTTCAGCTTCTGTAATGTGACGTATTTAATGACATCACCGATGACCTCACAGACTCACAGGATGTTCTCCAGGGATCGTGGTCGGATGAAGATGGCGATGGGATGGAGCTGAGCTGCCTGCAGCCTCCTCACTGCGTTGGCCGACACGTCCAGGATACAGTGCTTCCCCTGCTTCCCACACACACACACACACACACACACACACAATGTTAAGTTTAATGTGTTTAAATCATCACCATGGTAACTATAGATTTGAAAACATCTGTTGATCTTGACATCCTGTACAAAACATCACCATGGCAACCCCTAAACCTCTACAAGCACAATCCTGAAAACTATAACGTTGCAGAAATTTCACCATGATGATAATAAAAGTTAAAGTTAAAACATCTCCATGGCAACCTTAACATCCTAGAAACATCACCATGGCAACCACTATGACACCTTAAACCTGAACACTATGGAAATTATAATATCATGGAGACATCACAATAGTAGCCGTAACATCTTAGTAAGATCACTATGGAAAAATCACCATAGCAACTATAACAGACTGGAAATATGACTTAGATAACCTTTACAACCCATAATATCACTATAGAAGTCATAACCCGCTGGAAACATCACCATGGTAACCATAATCCTGTACTAGCGTCACCATGGAAACTGCAACTTCTCACAAACATCATCAAGGTAACTGAAATGGCCAAGAGATATCACACTGGTATTAACTGGTGACCATAAACTGGTAGCATCACCATGGTAACCACAGTCTGGAAGACACACTGACCAGCGTAACTGTAATGGTTCAAGTGTTACCTTGATAACCAGAACTTCCTGGAGAAATTACCATGGTAACCATAATTCACAACAAGTATCACCATGGTAACATTAAACCTAATCCAAACAACCAAAAGGTCCAAGAAACTATATATATAAACCCTGTAGGAAGAATCACCATGGTAACCATACTATCATATAAACCCTGTAGGAAGAATCACCATGGTAACCACACTATCATATAAACCCTGTAGGACGTGTCACCACGGTAACCATACTGTCATATAAACCCTGTAGGAAGTGTCACCACGGTAACCATACTATCATATAAACCCTGTAGGAAGAATCACCACGGTAACCATACTATCATATAAACCCTGTAGGACGTGTCACCACGGTAACCATACTATCATATAAACCCTGTAGGACGTGTCACCACGGTAACCATACTGTCATATAAACCCTGTAGGAAGTGTCACCACGGTAACCATACTATCATATAAACCCTGTAGGAAGAATCACCACGGTAACCATACTGTCATATAAACCCTGTAGGAAGTGTCACCACGGTAACCATACTATCATATAAACCCTGTAGGAAGAATCACCACGGTAACCATACTATCATATAAACCCTGTAGGACGTGTCACCACGGTAACCATACTGTCATATAAACCCTGTAGGAAGTGTCACCACGGTAACCATACTATCATATAAACCCTGTAGGAAGAATCACCACGGTAACCATACTGTCATATAAACCCTGTAGGAAGTGTCACCACGGTAACCATACTATCATATAAACCCTGTAGGAAGAATCACCACGGTAACCATACTGTCATATAAACCCTGTAGGAAGTGTCACCACGGTAACCATACTATCATATAAACCCTGTAGGAAGAATCACCACGGTAACCATACCATCATATAAACCCTGTAGGAAGTGTCACCATGGTAACCATACTATCATATAAACCCTGTAGGACGTGTCACCATGGTAACCATACTATCATATAAACCCTGTAGGAAGAATCACCACGGTAACCATACTATCATATAAACCCTGTAGGATGTGTCACCATGGTAACCATACTATCATATAAACTCTGTAGGAAGAATCACCATGGTAACCATACTATCATATAAACCCTGTAGGAAGCGTCACCACGGTAACCATACTGTCATATAAACCCTGTAGGAAGCGTCACCACGGTAACCATACTATCATATAAACTCTGTAGGAAGAATCACCATGGTAACCATACTATCATATAAACCCTGTAGGATGTGTCACCATGGTAACCATACTATCATATAAACCCTGTAGGATGTGTCACCATGGTAACCATACTATCATATAAACCCTGTAGGATGTGTCACCATGGTAACCATACTATCATATAAACCCTGTAGGAAGCGTCACCACGGTAACCATACTGTCATATAAACCCTGTAGGAAGCGTCACCACGGTAACCATACTATCATATAAACCCTGTAGGAAGTGTCACCATGGTAACCAGCATGTCTCACCTGTTCAGCCACCTGTCTGACGCTCTGCACCGACGTCCCGTACAGGTGGTTGTTGTACTGGCCCGCCTCGATGAAGCGGTGGGACTGAATGTCGCGCTCCATCTGTTCCCGTGACGACACAAAGTGGTAGTCCCGCCCGTCGACCTCGTAGTCCCTCTGGGGGCGGGTGGTGTCTGCGGACAGAGAGGGAGATCAGTCACTTCCTGTTCAGACTCACAGTTTCCTGTTTGCAGTGGGACGGTGAAACTCACGAGGGACGCAGGAGCCGAACTTGTCGGGGAACTCGGACAGCAGGTCGTCGTTGACTCGGTCTTTGGTCGGGCCCAGAATGATGACGGGACGAGCGTAGTCCACTGAGAGAGACACGGAGCTTTATTTAACAAACTGGACGTTAACTTTTATCCAGCTGTGTGATTTAATGTCGGCGTCTTTAATCACTCAGGATCTGTTTCCTCAATGTTTATTTTTCTTTTGTATTTCAGAAACTCAAAGAAAATGTATTTAGATGAAGTTGTTTCCCAGCTCAATCCTCTTCTCACTGACAGAGTTTTCAGGATTTTAGAGGCCGGTCATCAGTGAGTTACTTTTATATTATATTTATTTACTGTTGGTATTTTAGTGTCTCCCTCCAGGATTTCAGAGTGTTTTTGTGATTATTGCAGCCAAAAATATTTGATTTTGCAGCAGCTTTTCTCAAAAAGTTGTGATACAATTTGTGATGTTTTATGTCTCTTTTTGCAGTAAAATTGCAGGAATTAGGAGAAATTTGGACACCTCATGCAGAAAAGTTGCTGTAATTTAGCAAAATTGCAAGATTTAGTGAATTTGCATTGATTATTGCGATCATGTGTGCGAAAATGTGTTTTTGTGTGTTTTGCTGCATATTTCCTATAAAACATTTAAACAAACATAATCACTTAAATATACTAAAGACTGTTGAGGTGAATTAAAGTCTGAACATCTATAAATCTGCAGAATAAATAAAGTTTACCTTCAATCTGAGTGACGAGCTCGTAGCTGTGAACGAAACCTTCTCTACCTGCGAGCAGAAAACACTCAGTTACAAACGACACATGAAAACATGTGAAGTGACAGAACACACGTGTTACCTTTACTCTTCATGCGTGACCACTCCTTCCTCTCCACCCTGAAACACACACACACACACACACACAGGAACAAGTAAAGACGCTTCACTCTGACTCACAATCTGCAGGATAAAAACTATTGACGACTGCAGGACACAAACTCTGCAACTATTTCAATAATCGATCAATTGTTATATTTATTTTTCCAGCTTTTGTCATAAATGATGATAAACGGAATATTTTGGACTTTTGTTTAAATAAAATAACAAACTGCTTCTGGAAATGATGACGGGAATTTTTTAAAAGACAAAACTATTGATCAAGAAAGAAATAATAATAATAATAACAATAACAATTATTATTATTATTATTATTGTTATTATTATTATTATTATTATTATTATTAATAATAATAATAATAACAATAACAATAACAATAACAATAACAATAACAATAACAATAATAATAATCGTTAGTTGCAGGCCTGAACAAAATATGATTGATCAGGATCAATATTATATCGTTTTATTCTATTATTTTTATTCTATCTTTTTCTTTTCCTTTTTTGATATTTATCAAACAAGCAACCAGAATAAATCTGCACTGATCTGATGATCGATCACTTTCTGATCATCTTCATTGATCTGCACTGGAACTACGCAGCTCGTCTACTAACAGCAGAACAAACACTTTCCTGTTATTTTATCCACATTATATATTTATATATTATCAATATATCATATCGTTGTTCATTATTCACAAAGATTTAAAGATTTCAAACAAAGAAAATGAAAAAGTTTGTAAATCTGTTTTTGCAGAATAAAACACTGAATAAAGAGCTGCTGTTAAAAGTGACTTCACATGATAAATGTGTTATTGATCACTCAGAGAAGAGAAGTGTCGTTTCTTCAGGTTTGATAAATACCAGCTGTATAATATAATATAATGTGTATATATATATATACTGTATATACTGTATATATGTGCACCTGTGTTTGGAGGGAATGTATCCCAGCTCCTCCAGCTCCCCCTGCTGGTTGACTCGTCTGGCCTGCCACCACTCGTCATCGGCGCCGTCCATCACATGAAGCACCTCCCCGAAGTTAAAGTCCAGAGCTTGTGATAGGACGCCGCAGTCCCACTGCTTATCGTAGTCAAACAGCGCCCTGCAACACGTCACACATGAAGACTGCTGACAGATGAGCTACCTGTCCAGGTGTGGTGACCCAGCTTACCTGACGTAGAAGCTGCGGTTGGCTCTCAGACTTCCAGACGAGCTGTTCATCATCTGCTCCCTCAAGTCGTGGATCTTTGCTTCAAAGCGACTGTACTCTGCAACACACGATCAGACTGTCATAACCTCAGAGAGCAGATTCAGAGGAAACCTTCCTGTACTTCACCAAGAAGTACTCAGGTACTTTACTGCAGTAAAAGTACCAATATGGAATAGTAAAATACTCTATTACAAGTAAAAGTCCTGCATGAAAAATCCTCCCAGTGTAAAAGTACATAAGTATTATGAGCTCGATGTAGTTAAAGTATTGCAGTAAAAGTACATAAGTATTATGAGCTGGATGTAGTTAAAGTATTGCAGTAAAAGTACATAAGTATTATGAGCTTGATGTAGTTAAAGTATTGCAGTAAAAGTACATAAGTATTATGAGCTGGATGTAGTTAAAGTATTGCAGTAAAAGTACATAAGTATTATGAGCTTGATGTAGTTAAAGTATTGCAGTAAAAGTACATAAGTATTATGAGCTTGATGTAGTTAAAGTATTGCAGTAAAAGTACATAAGTATTATGAGCTTGATGTAGTTAAAGTATTGCAGTAAAAGTACATAAGTATTATGAGCTTGATGTAGTTAAAGTATTGCAGTAAAAGTACATAAGTATTATGAGCTGGATGTAGTTAAAGTATTGCAGTAAAAGTACATAAGTATTATGAGCTCGATGTAGTTAAAGTATTGCAGTAAAAGTACATAAGTATTATGAGCTGGATGTAGTTAAAGTATTGCAGTAAAAGTACATAAGTATTATGAGCTTGATGTAGTTAAAGTATTGCAGTAAAAGTACATAAGTATTATGAGCTGGATGTAGTTAAAGTATTGCAGTAAAAGTACATAAGTATTATGAGCTTGATGTAGTTAAAGTATTGCAGTAAAAGTACATAAGTATTATGAGCTTGATGTAGTTAAAGTATTGCAGTAAAAGTACATAAGTATTATGAGCTTGATGTAGTTAAAGTATTGCAGTAAAAGTACATAAGTATTATGAGCTTGATGTAGTTAAAGTATTGCAGTAAAAGTACATAAGTATTATGAGCTTGATGTAGTTAAAGTATTGCAGTAAAAGTAGTGGTTTGGTCCCTCTGACTGATATATTATTATATATGACATCATTAGATTATTAATACTGAAGCATCAGTGTGTAAGCAGCATGTTACTGTTGTAGCTGCTGGAGGTGGAGCTAGTTTCAACTACTTTATATACAGTTAGCTAGTTTAGTCCAGTGGTTCCCAACCTAGGGGTGGGGCCCCTCCAAAGGGTCAGCAGATAAATCTGAGGGGTCGTGAGATGATTAATGGGAGAGGAAAGAAGAAAAAACAAAGTTCTGATACACAAATCTGTTTTCACTTTTTGGACTTTTTCTCTAATCTTTGATTTTTGCTGAAATATTGGATCATTTGAACATTTATTGAAATGAAACCATGTGAGAAGTTTAGAGGGAAAAATCACTATTTGGTGGAGCTGTTAACAACTCATAGACATCTGAAATGTGACCCCGACTACACACTGCTTTTTGTAAGACGTCAGAAGCCAAAAAGGTTGGAAACCACTGGTTTCATCTTTAACAATGTGTTGTATTTTAAAAGCTTGTTATATTATCCATTGTGTCAAATCTTCATCTGAAAAGTAACTAAAAAAAAAAAAGTCAAATAAATGTAGTGGAGTGGGTATAAAGTAGCTTCCACCTCTGGCTTTAATATCAATAATCCTCCTGTTTATGCTTTGTTTCTAATTTCTACTCTTTGTTTTGAACTACTGAACTTTATTTATTTGTATTCACCTCACAACACCCTCAGTGTGTGTGTGTGTTATTGTGTGTGTGTGTGTGTGTGTGTGTGTGTGTGTGTGTGTGTGTGTGTGTGTGTGTGTGCTCACCCTCAGGTCTGTACTGTGCTACTATGGTAACAGTCTGTCCGGCGTTCTTCAGAGCTGCTGCTGCCTGTTCATGTGTGGCGTACCTGAGATCCACACCATTCACCTGCACACACACACACACACACACATTACAGATCTGTGAACAGTAGAAGTAAAAACATGATAATAAATATTACAAGGTTTTTTCTCAAATACTGTGACTTTTTTCTATAAATATTTTCTTTCAGTCAGTTCCTGTGTTTCACCAGCAGGTGTCAGGCTTCTCTCTGGTTTCAGCTTTAAAGTCTAATTAAACATCTTTTTGCTTCTGCTGGTTAAAGTCCCTGCAGCAGCCGTGATGTCACAGTGCACTGGAGTACAGTGTGACATCACTCACTGTACTCACACTGAGGATCTGGTCACCCTTCCGAAGCTCTCCGCTCAGGTCTGCTGGTCCTCCTGCGAGGATGAAGGAGATGAAGATCCCCTCGCCGTCCTCACCGCCCACGATGTTGAAGCCGAGTCCGGTGGAGCCGCGCTGGACACACACTCGCCGCGGCTCCCGGGAATACTCATCCTCTCCCATCATGCCGCGGGGGATTGGGGAGTATCGCCGAGGCGACGGAGGAGGCAGAGCTTGTGGGTAATCACACATGTAGTCCGGCTCCATGTAGGCTGCAGGACAGGTGTCAGAGAGGACAGGTGTTACAGAGGACAGGTGTCATATAGGGCAGGTGTTACAGAGGTCAGGTGTTACAGAGGACAGGTGTTATAGAGGTCAGGTGTTACAGAGGACAGGTGTCAGAGAGGACAGGTGTTATAGAGGTCAGGTGTTACAGAGGACAGGTGTCAGAGAGGTCAGGTGTTACAGAGGACAGGTGTTACAGAGGACAGGTGTCAGAGAGGACAGGTGTTACAGAGGTCAGGTGTTACAGAGGACAGGTGTTATAGAGGTCAGGTGTTACAGAGGACAGGTGTCAGAGAGGTCAGGTGTTACAGAGGACAGGTGTTACAGAGGACAGGTGTTAGAGAGGTCAGGTGTTACAGAGGTCAGGTGTCATATAGGGCAGGTGTTACAGAGGTCAGGTGTTACAGAGGACAGGTGTCAGAGAGGACAGGTGTTACAGAGGTCAGGTGTCAGAGAGGTCAGGTGTTACAGAGGACGGGTGTTACAGAGGACAGGTGTCAGAGAGGTCAGGTGTTACAGAGGTCAGGTGTCATATAGGGCAGGTGTTACAGAGGTCAGGTGTTACAGAGGACAGGTGTTACAGAGGATAGGTGTCAGAGAAGACAGGTGTTACAGAGGTCAGGTGTTACAGAGGACAGGTGTCAGAGAGGACAGGTGTTACAGAGGTCAGGTGTTACAGAGGACAGGTGTTACAGAGGACAGGTGTCAGAGAGGACAGGTGTTACAGAGGACAGGTGTCAGAGAGGACAAGTGTTACAGAGGACGGGTGTCTGAGAGGACAGGTGTTACAGAGGACAGGTGTTACAGAGGACAGGTGTCATATAGGGCAGGTGTTACAGAGGAAAGGTGTCAGAGAGGACAAGTGTTACAGAGGACGGGTGTCTGAGAGGACAGGTGTTACAGAGGACAGGTGTTACAGAGGACAGGTGTCATATAGGGCAGGTGTTACAGAGGACAGGTGTCAGAGAGGACAAGTGTTACAGAGGACGGGTGTTACAGAGGACAGGTGTCAGAGAGGACAGGTGTTACAGAGGTCAGGTGTTACAGAGGACAGGTGTCAGAGAGGTCAGGTGTTACAGAGGTCAGGTGTTACAGAGGACAGGTGTTACAGAGGACAGGTGTCAGAGAAGAGAGGTGTTACAGAGGTCAGGTGTTACAGAGGACAGGTGTCAGAGAGGTCAGGTGTTACAGAGGACTGGTGTTACAGAGGACAGGTGTCAGAGAGGTCAGGTGTTACAGAGGTCAGGTGTCATATAGGGCAGGTGTTACAGAGGTCAGGTGTTACAGAGGACAGGTGTTACAGAGGATAGGTGTCAGAGAAGACAGGTGTTACAGAGGTCAGGTGTTACAGAGGACAGGTGTCAGAGAGGACAGGTGTTACAGAGGTCAGGTGTTACAGAGGACAGGTGTTACAGAGGACAGGTGTTACAGAGGACAGGTGTCATATAGGGCAGGTGTTACAGAGGAAAGGTGTCAGAGAGGACAAGTGTTACAGAGGACGGGTGTCTGAGAGGACAGGTGTTACAGAGGACAGGTGTTACAGAGGACAGGTGTCATATAGGGCAGGTGTTACAGAGGACAGGTGTCAGAGAGGACAAGTGTTACAGAGGACGGGTGTTACAGAGGACAGGTGTTACAGAGGACAGGTGTTACAGAGGTCAGGTGTTACAGAGGACAGGTGTCAGAGAGGTCAGGTGTTACAGAGGTCAGGTGTTACAGAGGACAGGTGTTACAGAGGACAGGTGTCAGAGAAGAGAGGTGTTACAGAGGTCAGGTGTTACAGAGGACAGGTGTCAGAGAGGACAGGTGTTACAGAGGTCAGGTGTTACGGAGACAGGTGTTACAGAGGACAAGTGTCAGAGAGGACAGGTGTTACAGAGGTCAGGTGTCATATAGGGCAGGTGTTACAGAGGAAAGGTGTCAGAGAGGACAAGTGTTACAGAGGACGGGTGTCAGAAAAGGACAGGTGTTACAGAGGACAGGTGTCATATAGGACAGGTGTTACAGAGGACAGGTGTCATATAGGGCAGGTGTTACAGAGGACAGGTGTCAGAGAGGACAGGTGTTACAGAGGACGGGTGTCAGAGAGGACAGGTGTTACAGAGGACAGGTGTTACAGAGGTCAGGTGTTACAGAGGTCAGGTGTCATATAGGGCAGGTGTTACAGAGGTCAGATGTCAGAGAGGACAGGTGTTACAGAGGAAGGGTGTTACAGAGGTCAGGTGTCATATAGGGCAGGTGTTACAGAGGTCAGGTGTCAGAGAGGACAGGTGTTACAGAGGACGGGTGTTACAGAGGTCAGGTGTCATATAGGGCAGGTGTTACAGAGGTCAGGTGTTACAGAGGACAGGTGTTACAGAGGTCAGGTGTTACAGAGGACAGGTGTTACAGAGGACAGGTGTTACAGAGGACAGGTGTTACAGAGGACAGGTGTCAGAGAGGACAGGTGTTACAGAGGACAGGTGTCATATAGGGCAGGTGTTACAGAGGAAAGGTGTCAGAGAGGACAAGTGTTACAGAGGACGGGTGTCAGAGAGGACAGGTGTTACAGAGGACAGGTGTCATATAGGGCAGGTGTTACAGAGGACAGGTGTCAGAGAGGACAAGTGTTACAGAGGACGGGTGTCAGAGAGGACAGGTGTTACAGAGGTCAGGTGTCATATAGGGCAGGTGTTACAGAGGTCAGGTGTCAGAGAGGACAGGTGTTACAGAGGACGGGTGTTACAGAGGACAGTTGGACAGGTGTCAGAGAGGTCAGGTGTTACAGAGGACAGTTGGACAGGTGTCAGAGAGGTCAGGTGTTGCAGAGGACAGGTGGACAGGTGTCAGAGAGGTCAGGTGTTACAGAGGACAGGTGTTGCAGAGGACAGGTATTACAGAGGACAGGTGTCAGAGAGGACAGGTGTCAGAGAGGACAGGTGTTACAGAGGACAGGTGTTACAGAGGACAGGTGTCAGAGAGGACAGGTGTTAAAGAGGACAGGTGGACAGCTGTCAGAGAGGTCAGGTGTTACAGAGGACGGGTGTCTGAGAGGACAGGTGTTACAGAGGACAGGTGTTACAGAGGACAGGTGTCATATAGGGCAGGTGTTACAGAGGACAGGTGTCAGAGAGGACAAGTGTTACAGAGGACGGGTGTTACAGAGGACAGGTGTTATAGAGGTCAGGTGTTACAGAGGTCAGGTGTTACAGAGGACAGGTGTTACAGAGGACAGGTGTCAGAGAAGAGAGGTGTTACAGAGGTCAGATGTTACAGAGGACAGGTGTCAGAGAGGACAGGTGTTACAGAGGTCAGGTGTTACAGAGGACAGGTGTTACAGAGGACAAGTGTCAGAGAGGACAGGTGTTACAGAGGTCAGGTGTTACAGAGGACAGGTGTTACAGAGGACAGGTGTCAGAGAGGACAGGTGTTACAGAGGACAGGTGTCATATAGGGCAGGTGTTACAGAAGAAAGGTGTCAGAGAGGACAAGTGTTACAGAGGACGGGTGTCAGAAAAGGACAGGTGTTACAGAGGACAGGTGTCATATAGGGCAGGTGTTACAGAGGACAGGTGTCATATAGGACAGGTGTTACAGAGGACAGGTGTCATATAGGGCAGGTGTTACAGAGGACAGGTGTCAGAGAGGACAGGTGTTACAGAGGACAGGTGTCAGAGAGGACAGGTGTTACAGAGGACGGGTGTTACAGAGGTCAGGTGTTATATAGGGCAGGTGTTACAGAGGTCAGGTGTCAGAGAGGACAGGTGTTACAGAGGTCAGGTGTTACAGAGGACAGGTGTTACAGAGGACAGGTGTTACAGAGGACAGGTGTTACAGAGGACAGGTGTTACAGAGGACAGGTGTTACAGAGGACAGGTGTCATATAGGGCAGGTGTTACAGAGGAAAGGTGTCAGAGAGGACAAGTGTTACAGAGGACGGGTGTCAGAGAGGACAGGTGTTACAGAGGACAGGTGTCATATAGGGCAGGTGTTACAGAGGACAGGTGTCAGAGAGGACAAGTGTTACAGAGGACGGGTGTCAGAGAGGACAGGTGTTACAGAGGACAGGTGTTACAGAGGTCAGGTGTTACAGAGGTCAGGTGTCATATAGGGCAGGTGTTACAGAGGTCAGATGTCAGAGAGGACAGGTGTTACAGAGGACGGGTGTTACAGAGGTCAGGTGTCATATAGGGCAGGTGTTACAGAGGTCAGGTGTCAGAGAGGACAGGTGTTACAGAGGACGGGTGTTACAGAGGTCAGGTGTTATATAGGGCAGGTGTTACAGAGGTCAGGTGTCAGAGAGGACAGGTGTTACAGAGGTCAGGTGTTACAGAGGACAGGTGTTACAGAGGACAGGTGTTACAGAGGACAGGTGTTACAGAGGACAGGTGTTACAGAGGACAGGTGTCAGAGAGGACAGGTGTTACAGAGGACAGGTGTCATATAGGGCAGGTGTTACAGAGGAAAGGTGTCAGAGAGGACAAGTGTTACAGAGGACGGGTGTCAGAGAGGACAGGTGTTACAGAGGACAGGTGTCATATAGGGCAGGTGTTACAGAGGACAGGTGTCAGAGAGGACAAGTGTTACAGAGGACGGGTGTCAGAGAGGACAGGTGTTACAGAGGTCAGGTGTCATATAGGGCAGGTGTTACAGAGGTCAGGTGTCAGAGAGGACAGGTGTTACAGAGGACGGGTGTTACAGAGGACAGTTGGACAGGTGTCAGAGAGGTCAGGTGTTACAGAGGACAGTTGGACAGGTGTCAGAGAGGTCAGGTGTTGCAGAGGACAGGTGGACAGGTGTCAGAGAGGTCAGGTGTTGCAGAGGACAGGTGGACAGGTGTCAGAGAGGTCAGGTGTTACAGAGGACAGGTGTTGCAGAGGACAGGTATTACAGAGGACAGGTGTCAGAGAGGACAGGTGTTACAGAGGACAGGTGTCAGAGAGGACAGGTGTTAAAGAGGACAGGTGTTACAGAGGACAGGTGGACAGCTGTCAGAGAGGTCAGGTGTTGCAGAGGACAGGTGGACAGGTGTCAGAGAGGACAGGTGGATGGGTGGACAAGTGGACAGGTGTACGTACAGCTGGTGAGGTCGGGGGGGCTGTATCGATCAGCAGGGTGGATGTACTGTGAGGTGGGCGTGGCCACCTTTAGATAGACCACCTCCCCCGTGTTCTTCAGGGCGGACACAGCATCTTCATGCAGGACGTCCTCCAGAGACATGTGGTTCACCTGCAGAGGTCAGAGGTCAGGTCAGAGGAGAACCTGTAGACTAACATCACGTCAGTATTCAGGCTGTGAGGTCACGTACCGCCAGTATTTTGTCCCCAATCTGTAGCCGTCCGTCGCGGTGCGCCGCCCCGCCCTCGATGATCTTGGTGACGTAGATGCTGTTGTCTCCAGGAACGTGTTGGTTTCCCACACCGCCTGCTATACTGAACCCCAGACCTGACGCGACAGAAACGACAGAACCGACACTCCGTTATACATCACTTCAGCTTCAACAGGAACATTGAGAACCTGACAAACTTTAATGTAATACAGAAAATAATCCAGAACCCAGTGGAGACAGAACCAGTTCAGGGTTCAGGGTTCTCAGGACCATATAGCCTCAACAAAGAACCACAACAACAACAAATGACACTAAAATGTGTTCCTTGAAGCACATAAACAGAAAACCTTTTTAGCAGGGTTCTACAATGCAGGCAGCATTAGGGTTCTGAAGTGTGTTAAATTAGTCTAATATACATTGCATTGTATGGGCTCTAAGGTTTATCAGGAGTGTGTACTGTGTTGTAGTGTGCAGACTACTTTCAAAGTACTGCAGTATATATTACATATGTAGGTTCTATTTATAGGTTCTATTTAGATTCTATTCAGATATTTTGTGTAATAGAACATCTAGCGTATGTTTCAGGTGAAGTTGTTGATAAAATAAACACAAAATATTAGTATTTAGTACAAAATATTACAAACTGAAGTATGTAAACTGTCCACCAGAGAGCAGAAATGTGTAAAACTGTTCTCACAGGCAGCATAAAGGTTCTAAGTACATAGAATTATTAGAGAACCTTTCTAACAGGGTTCCACATTGCAATATATGGGTTCTAAGGTCTGTAGAATCACTGGACAGCTTAAAAGGTTCTTAAAGGCAGCATAAAGGTTCTGTGTATGTAGAATTATTAATTCCTAACACAATTCATCAACACACCATTAAGGTTCTGAAGTCTGTGGAGTCATTGGAGAACATTTATGGTTGGATTCTTTAAAGCATAATAAAGATTAGAAACAACAGAGAACCTTCCTAACAGGGTTCTACAATCCTTCATGTGGGTTCTAAGTTCTGTGGAATCACTGAACAGTTTAACAGGTTCTTATTTATAACTTCTATTTAGATTCTATTCAGATGTGTTGGATAAGTTCTTGGTTAATTAGAAACAGAACTTATACTGTATGTTTCAGGTAAAGTTGTTGTTGTTGATAAAATAAAAGTATTTAGTACAAAATAAGGCAGAAAATACAGAACAAAGTGCTTTATTACTGTTGTAGTATGTAAAGTGTCCAGCAGAGGGCGATAGAGCAGCAGGAACACACAGTTACATAACAGCTCTTCACCTCCTCTCCTGATCTCCTCTCCTGCTCTCCTCTCCTCTCCTCTCCTCTCCTCTCCTCTCCTCTCCTCTCCTCTCCTCTCCTCTCCTCTCCTCTCCTCTCCTCTGTTTCCGTTTCCGGTAATCGTGAGTGTGAGCGTGAGTGGTGGTGGCGCAGAGTTTGAGTTTGTTTTGATCCTGTTCTTTCTCTCTCTCTCTTTATCAGGGATGTGTTTGTACAGGTCTCCCCACTGTCAGTACCCTCTACACGGATCACCGTCTCCGGTGTCCCGCTGTTCATACCCAATGAGTTGCTAAGCGCGTTGCGTGTCCGCATAAGCAGCAGGAGGTGACAGGTGGGCCCGCTGCTGGTGCGGCTGGCGCTGCTCCCGGTGCGGCTGGGGCCGCTCACGGTGCCGGTGTGGCCGCCCCTGGGGCGACTGGCGTCGCTCCCGGTACCGCTGTGGCCGCACCTGGGGCGGCTGACGCCGCTCCCGGGGCCGCTGCGGCTGCTCCCGGTGCGGCTTTCACCGCTCCCGGGGCCGCTGTCGTCGCCCCCGGTGCGGCTGTGGCCGTGGCTGATGCCGGTGTTGCATGTGTGATAGCTAGGGAGGGGCGGAGTCAGCATGAGCAGTGGGCTTCACTGGATGCAGAAAAGTTGAGTAGCTCTCAGTCTGCAGGCACTGAAACACAATCACGGTCCACAGAAGAGACAGCTTCAACTAGTTTCTCAGGCAAAGATAACATCGCTATCATCAGTGAAGGACAGAGTGGGCTCTATAGTCAGGCGTCAGGTGAAGCTGAGGACATAGAGTATGACTCAGAGTCAGATGCTGTTTCTGTCTGTGGAAGTAACAGGAATGTTGATGATCTTTATTCTTTGGAGGACATTAATCATTTCCTGGATGTAACTTTCAAGAAGTCTGTGAAAGTGAGTGACTATTTCAGTGACACCGATAAGTTCATCAAATCTGTTGACATGCTGAAAAGGCTGGTTAGTTTTGATCTTTTGGACGAAAAGAAACGCTTCCGCCTTAAAAAGCATATTACAACTCTGAGAAAGGAAAAGATAGGTAAAACTGCCAGGAGGACAAGAAAGTAACATGATCATGCAGCACATGGTGTTTTTTCTTCTGTACTGGTCTCTACTCGTTTCATCCTGCCTATCTGCTTTCTCTCAACTCTCTATGCAGAGCCTTAAAATAGGGTCTTTAAACATCAATGGTGGGAGGGATTTGCATAAGAGGGCACTAATTTCTGAAGTATCCACTCAGAAAAGGGTTGATGTCTTGTTTTTACAAGAGACACATACAAGTACAGCAGATGAGGTAGATTGGGGCTTATGGTGGGAGGGCTCATACACCCTTAGCCATGGCACTAACTTCAGTGCAGGGGTAGCTGTTCTGTTTAGAACATCTGCAAACGCAGCAGTCTTGTCCTCTACTGAGGTGGTGAAGGGTCGGCTGTTGATTGTCAGGGCTGAAATAGAGGACTCTGTATTCTGTTTTGTAAATGTGTATCCTCCAAATCAAGGACGAGAAAGGATGGGTTTCTTTGCTCTCCTGGAAAAGGAGTTGAGCAAATACCATCAGGATCAGCTAGTTATTGCTGGGGATTTTAATTGCACAACAGACTTTACCATGGATAGGACAGGTGTGGAACCCCATCCACAGTCATCTCGGAGCCTAAAAAGCATCATCACACAATTGGACTTGGTAGACACATGGAGGGTGAAACATCCACATTCTAGACAATACACATGGGTGAGGGTCACAAACAACGAGGTGACGGCAGGCAGACTAGACAGGATTTACATCTCCCAAACTCTTAACTCCAGACTGATTAACAGCAGCATAAGTCCAGTTGGCTTCACTGACCACCATTTTGTCAGCATAGATGTGGTCAGTTCACCAGGTGCAAGGGTTAAGTCCTGCTGGTCTTTTAATAATAAGCTCCTGCAGGACAGCTTTTTTTGTGAGAGTTTTAGGCACTTTTGGCAGTGTTGGAGAACAAGAACAGGGGATTTTGTTTCTTTGAAGCATTGGTGGGAGGTTGGCAAGGCACAGATCAGGGTCTTCTGTCAGCAGTATACCTCCCACTCCACGGCCAAGATCAACGCAGCAGTTAAGGACCTCGAAGCCAGCATAATGAGTATTGAGGAAGGGTCACAAAGAGACCCTGATCCCAACATGGGTCCTCTGCTGCAGGAGAAGAGGCTGGAGCTAAGCTCTTTGATGAAGGAGAGAGTGAAGGGAGCCCTTGTCAGGTCTCGCTTCATCCAGCTAAAAGACATGGATGCCCCGACCTCATTCTTCTTCAATCTGGAGAGATCAGTGGCACAAAGGAAGCAGATGACATGCCTCAAGCTTCCAGGAGGAAGAGTAACATCAAACCTTAGCGAGATGAGGAAATATGCAGTAGACTTCTACACTGATCTCTTTGGGGAAGAACAATGCGACATGGACTGTCGTGAGGAGCTTCTCGAAGGGCTCCCTCAGCTCAGCGTGGAGGAGAAAGCTGCATTGGACTGTGAGCTGGCTCTGGAGGAGTTGAGAGTCGCTGTAAACCAGTTGGCATCAGGGAGGGCACCTGGGATCGATGGCCTCTCTGTTGACTTTCTTAAGCAATTCTGGGATGTACTAGGAGCGGACTTGCATTCTGTCTTGCTGGAGTGCTACAGAGCAGGCTCTCTCCCGGTTTCCTGTCAGCGGGCGGTGCTTTCCTTGCTGCCTAAGAAAGGAGACTTGGCACTACTTAAAAACTGGAGGCCAGTTGCCCTCCTCTGCACGGACTACAAAGTGCTTTCCAGAGCCTTGTCTAATAGGCTAAAAAACATCCTGGGAATGGTTGTGCAGGCAGACCAAACGTATTGTGTACCCGATAGAACAATCTCAGACAATATTTTTCTCATTAGAGATATCATTGATGTTTGCACATCTCATAAAAATGTTAACTTTGGTATTGTGTGTCTGGACCAAGAAAAAGCTTTTGATAGGGTGGATCATTCTTATTTATTTTCTGCACTGAGGGCGTTTGGGATTGGTGATGGTTTTCTAGCTTGGATTGGTTTACTGTACAGTGGTGCTCAGTGTATAATAAAGACAGGGGCAGGGCTGAGTCGGCCGATCCCTGTGCAGCGAGGGATAAGGCAGGGTTGTCCTATTTCAGGTCAACTTTACAGCCTAGCAATTGAGCCTTTGCTGTGCAGGTTGAGAGATCGGCTCAGCGGTCTTTCACTGCCAGGGTCCTCCAATCTTGATCATCCCTCTTACTTTGTTTCAGCCTATGCTGATGACGTCAACATTTTTGTCACAAGTCAGGGGGATGTTCAACATATGCAGGATACCCTGACCCTGTTTGAAAGGGCCACGTCTGCACGGGTGAACTGGGTAAAAAGTGAAGCCTTGTTGGTAGGGGAGTGGAGGGATCAGGCGGTGCCCAGCCTGCCTGGAGGGCTTGAGTGGGGGAAGGAGGGTCTGAAAGTGCTGGGGGTGTATTTGGGCACGCAGAATTTTCAGGCAAAGAACTGGGAGGGGGTTAAGGAGAAGGTGTGCGCTCAGTTGTCTAAATGGAAATGGTTGCTTCCCCAGTTGTCATATAGGGGAAGAGTTCTGGTTGCCAATAACTTGGTTGCTTCGGCTCTTTGGCATAAGTTCAAGGTTTTGACACCACCAAGAAGCCTGGTCGAAGATATCCAAAGAGCCATCGTGGACTTCTTCTGGTCTGGCAAGCACTGGGTCCGGGCAGCAGCCCTATATCTACCTGTGGCCGAAGGGGGGCAGGGGCTGATTGATATCCAGTCCAAAATCGCTGCATTTCGACTCCAGACTGCACAAAAGCTGCTGTATGACTCCGGCCCAGGCTGGCTTGATACAGCTCGGCTGTTGCTGAGAAGAGCTGGGCGCCTGGGCTACGATAAACAACTTTTCCTTACGCAGCTTGAAGAAGTGGACCAAAGCGAACTGACACCTTTCTACAGCTCGGTACTGCAGGCTTGGCAGATGCTCAAGTTTTCACGTTACAAGGATGAGACTCCGGGCATGTGGTTGTTTGAGGAACCTTTGTTTTTCAACAGCTTAATTAGGTCTCACACACTGCAGTCTGCCAGCCTGCGAGCCAGCTTTAGAAGAGCTGGTTGCACCAAACTGGGCCATCTGATGAAGATGACAGCGACGTTCATGGACACCCTGAGAGAGAGGAGTAACATCACCTCCACCAGGCTGATTAAAAAAGTGGTGGAAGAAGTCGGTGTTTCACTGCCACCACGCTTGAGAACCTATGCAGCTAACCAGACGCTGTGTGAACAGTGGATCGAGGAGGGTGAATACAGCTTCCCCTCTCTGCGGATCACCCCAGCAGTGGGGGAGTGGCAGGAGGGAGGAGGTCAGCTGCTGACGTTCGCTATCCCTCAACTGGACAGGTTTAAGGACGCGGGGAGAAAGGCACTGCACCACATCAGTGTCAAGGTCCTGAACCTGCGTTCCTTGGCAGGAATGGGGGAGTCGAAGTGGGCTGAGTTGTTTGGCCCAGACATTTCCCCGAAAGGCAGCTGGCGGTCCTTGTACAAGGTGCCCATTGAAAAGCGTACGGCGGACCTCCAGTGGAGAACTGTACATGGGGCAATAGCCACGAACAGATACAGAGCGCACCTGGATCCAGGGGTAGGGGATGGGTGTTTGTTTTGCAGTCAGACCGAAACCCTGGCACATTTATTTGTTCAATGTCCTCGGCTGTCAGCACTGTTTGGGGTATTAGGAAGGTGGTTTCAGGGATTTGGGGAGTCTTTTTCTTTTCCTTTGTTTATCTTTGGTCCAGAATATTGTGCAAGGAAAAAGCGGGTACACACAATAATGAACCTTCTAGCTGGTTCTGCTAAGTTGGCAATCTGGTTGACACGCAAGAACAAGGCTCAGGGTGCTGGTTGCGTGGAGCCGGTACCAACTCTGAAGGGCTTGCTAAAAGCCAGACTGAGGGTGGAATACGCATATTATAAGATGACGGACAATGTTTTGTCATTCAGTGAGATATGGGCTGTTGGGGGGGTTTTATGTTCTGTGGGGGAGAATGGGGAGTTGATCTTTAATTTGTGATTAGAAAATAAGATCTATGGCTTGACAAATTTCTGTTGTTTATTTTGTAAGTCCTGCAGTGGCCCAATAAAGGGATCTGAAAACCAAACCTCTCCTCTCCTCTCCTCTGTTTCCGTTTCCGGTAATCGTGAGTGTGAGCGTGAGTGGTGGTGGCGCAGAGTTTGAGTTTGTTTTGATCCTGTTCTTTCTCTCTCTCTCTTTATCAGGGATGTGTTTGTACAGGTCTCCCCACTGTCAGTACCCTCTACACGGATCACCGTCTCCGGTGTCCCGCTGTTCATACCCAATGAGTTGCTAAGCGCGTTGCGTGTCCGCATAAGCAGCAGGAGGTGACAGGTGGGCCCGCTGCTGGTGCGGCTGGCGCTGCTCCCGGTGCGGCTGGGGCCGCTCACGGTGCCGGTGTGGCCGCCCCTGGGGCGACTGGCGTCGCTCCCGGTACCGCTGTGGCCGCACCTGGGGCGGCTGACGCCGCTCCCGGGGCCGCTGCGGCTGCTCCCGGTGCGGCTTTCACCGCTCCCGGGGCCGCTGTCGTCGCCCCCGGTGCGGCTGTGGCCGTGGCTGATGCCGGTGTTGCATGTGTGATAGCTAGGGAGGGGCGGAGTCAGCATGAGCAGTGGGCTTCACTGGATGCAGAAAAGTTGAGTAGCTCTCAGTCTGCAGGCACTGAAACACAATCACGGTCCACAGAAGAGACAGCTTCAACTAGTTTCTCAGGCAAAGATAACATCGCTATCATCAGTGAAGGACAGAGTGGGCTCTATAGTCAGGCGTCAGGTGAAGCTGAGGACATAGAGTATGACTCAGAGTCAGATGCTGTTTCTGTCTGTGGAAGTAACAGGAATGTTGATGATCTTTATTCTTTGGAGGACATTAATCATTTCCTGGATGTAACTTTCAAGAAGTCTGTGAAAGTGAGTGACTATTTCAGTGACACCGATAAGTTCATCAAATCTGTTGACATGCTGAAAAGGCTGGTTAGTTTTGATCTTTTGGACGAAAAGAAACGCTTCCGCCTTAAAAAGCATATTACAACTCTGAGAAAGGAAAAGATAGGTAAAACTGCCAGGAGGACAAGAAAGTAACATGATCATGCAGCACATGGTGTTTTTTCTTCTGTACTGGTCTCTACTCGTTTCATCCTGCCTATCTGCTTTCTCTCAACTCTCTATGCAGAGCCTTAAAATAGGGTCTTTAAACATCAATGGTGGGAGGGATTTGCATAAGAGGGCACTAATTTCTGAAGTATCCACTCAGAAAAGGGTTGATGTCTTGTTTTTACAAGAGACACATACAAGTACAGCAGATGAGGTAGATTGGGGCTTATGGTGGGAGGGCTCATACACCCTTAGCCATGGCACTAACTTCAGTGCAGGGGTAGCTGTTCTGTTTAGAACATCTGCAAACGCAGCAGTCTTGTCCTCTACTGAGGTGGTGAAGGGTCGGCTGTTGATTGTCAGGGCTGAAATAGAGGACTCTGTATTCTGTTTTGTAAATGTGTATCCTCCAAATCAAGGACGAGAAAGGATGGGTTTCTTTGCTCTCCTGGAAAAGGAGTTGAGCAAATACCATCAGGATCAGCTAGTTATTGCTGGGGATTTTAATTGCACAACAGACTTTACCATGGATAGGACAGGTGTGGAACCCCATCCACAGTCATCTCGGAGCCTAAAAAGCATCATCACACAATTGGACTTGGTAGACACATGGAGGGTGAAACATCCACATTCTAGACAATACACATGGGTGAGGGTCACAAACAACGAGGTGACGGCAGGCAGACTAGACAGGATTTACATCTCCCAAACTCTTAACTCCAGACTGATTAACAGCAGCATAAGTCCAGTTGGCTTCACTGACCACCATTTTGTCAGCATAGATGTGGTCAGTTCACCAGGTGCAAGGGTTAAGTCCTGCTGGTCTTTTAATAATAAGCTCCTGCAGGACAGCTTTTTTTGTGAGAGTTTTAGGCACTTTTGGCAGTGTTGGAGAACAAGAACAGGGGATTTTGTTTCTTTGAAGCATTGGTGGGAGGTTGGCAAGGCACAGATCAGGGTCTTCTGTCAGCAGTATACCTCCCACTCCACGGCCAAGATCAACGCAGCAGTTAAGGACCTCGAAGCCAGCATAATGAGTATTGAGGAAGGGTCACAAAGAGACCCTGATCCCAACATGGGTCCTCTGCTGCAGGAGAAGAGGCTGGAGCTAAGCTCTTTGATGAAGGAGAGAGTGAAGGGAGCCCTTGTCAGGTCTCGCTTCATCCAGCTAAAAGACATGGATGCCCCGACCTCATTCTTCTTCAATCTGGAGAGATCAGTGGCACAAAGGAAGCAGATGACATGCCTCAAGCTTCCAGGAGGAAGAGTAACATCAAACCTTAGCGAGATGAGGAAATATGCAGTAGACTTCTACACTGATCTCTTTGGGGAAGAACAATGCGACATGGACTGTCGTGAGGAGCTTCTCGAAGGGCTCCCTCAGCTCAGCGTGGAGGAGAAAGCTGCGTTGGACTGTGAGCTGGCTCTGGAGGAGTTGAGAGTCGCTGTAAACCAGTTGGCATCAGGGAGGGCAACTGGGATCGATGGCCTCTCTGTTGACTTTCTTAAGCAGTTCTGGGATGTACTAGGAGCGGACTTGCATTCTGTCTTGCTGGAGTGTTACAGAGCAGGCTCTCTTCCGGTTTCCTGTCAGCGGGCGGTGCTTTCCTTGCTGCCTAAGAAGGGAGACTTGGCGCTACTTAAAAACTGGAGGCCAGTCGCCCTCCTCTGTACAGACTACAAAGTGCTTTCCAGAGCCTTGTCTAATAGACTAAAAAACATCTTGGAAATGGTTGTGCATGCAGACCAAACGTATTGTGTACCCGACAGAACAGTCTCAGACAATATTTTTCTTATCAGAGATATCGTTGATGTTTGCACATCTCATAAGAATGTTAATTTTGGTATTGTGTGTCTGGACCAAGAAAAAGCTTTTGATAGGGTGGATCACTCTTATTTATTTTCTGCACTGAGGGCGTTTGGGATTGGTGATTGGTGATTGGTTTCTGGCTTGGATTGGTTTACTGTATAGTGGTGCTCAGTGTATAATAAAGACGGGGGCAGGGCTGAGTCGGCCAATCCCTGTGCAGCGAGGGATAAGGCAGGGTTGTCCTATTTCAGGTCAACTTTACAGCCTAGCTATTGAGCCTTTGCTGTGCAGGTTGAGAGATCGGCTCAGCGGTCTTTCACTGCCAGGGTCCTCCAATCTTGATCATCCCTCTTACTTTGTTTCAGCCTATGCTGATGACGTCAACATTTTTGTCACAAGTCAGGGGGATGTTCAACGTATGCAGGATACCCTGACCCTGTTTGAAAGGGCCACATCTGCACGGGTGAACTGGGTAAAAAGCGAAGCCTTGTTGGTAGGGGAGTGGAGGGATCAGGCGGTGCCCAGCCTGCCTGGAGAGCTTGAGTGGGGGAAGGAGGGTCTGAAAGTGCTGGGGGTGTATTTGGGCACGCAGAATTTTCAGGCAAAGAACTGGGAGGGGGTTAAGGAGAAGGTGTGCGCTCAGTTGTCTAAATGGAAATGGTTGCTTCCCCAGTTGTCATATAGGGGAAGAGTTCTGGTTGCCAATAACTTGGTTGCTTCGGCTCTTTGGCACAAGTTCAAGGTTTTGACACCACCAAGAAGCCTGGTTGAAGATATCCAAAGAACCGTCATGGACTTCTTCTGGTCTGGCAAGCACTGGGTCCGGGCAGCAGCCCTATATCTACCTGTGGCTGAAGGGGGGCAGGGGCTGATTGATATCCAGTCCAAAATTGCTGCATTTCGACTCCAGACCGCACAAAAGCTGCTGTACGACTCAGGCCCAGGCTGGCTTGATACAGCTCGGCTGTCGCTGAGAAGAGCTGGGCGCCTGGGCTATGATAAACAACTTTTCCTTACGCAGCTTGAAAAAGTGGACCAAGGCGAACTGACACCTTTCTACAGCTCTGTACTGCAGGCTTGGCAGATGCTCAAGTTTTCACGTGTCATGGATGAGACTCCGGGCATGTGGTTGTTTAAGGAACCTTTGTTTTTTAACAGCTTCATTAGGTCTCAGACACTGCAGTCTGCCAGCCTGCGAGCCAGCTTTAGAAGAGCTGGTTGCATCAAACTGGGCCATCTGATGAAGATGACAGTGACGTTCATGGACGCCCTGAGAGAGAGGAGTAACATCACCTCCATCAGGCTGATTAAAAAAATGGTGGAAGAAGTCGGTGTTTCACTGACACCACGCTTGAGAACCTATGCAGCAAACCAGACTCTGTGTGAACAGTGGATCGAGGAGGGTGAATACAGCTTCCCCTCTCTGCGGATCACCCCAGCAGTGGGGGAGTGGCAGGAGGGAGGAGGTCAGCTGCTGACGTTCGCTATCCCTCAACTGGACAGGTTTAAGGACGTGGGGAGAAAGGCGCTGTACCACATCAGTGTCAAGGTCCTGAACCTGCGTTCCTTGGCAGGATTGGGGGAGTCGAAGTGGACTGAGTTGTTTGGCCCAGACATTTCCCCGAAAGGCAGCTGGCGGTCCTTGTACAAGGTGCCCATTGAAAAGCGTACTGCGGACCTCCAATGGAGAACTGTACATGGGACAATAACCACGAACAGATACAGAGCGCACCTGGATCCAGGGGTAGGGGATGGGTGTTTGTTTTGCAGTCAGACCGAAACCCTGGCACATTTATTTGTTCAATGTCCTCGGCTGTCAGCACTGTTTGGGGTATTAGGAAGGTGGTTTCAGGGGTTTGGGGAGTCTTTTTCTTTTCCTTTGTTTATCTTTGGTCCAGAATATTGTGCAAGGAAAAAACGGGTACACACAACAATAAACTTTCTAGCTGGTTCTGCCAAGTTGGCCATCAGGTTGACACGTAAGAACAAGGCTCAGGGTGCTGGTTGCGTGGAGCCGGTACTGACTCTGAAGGGCTTGCTAAAAGCCAGACTGAGGGTGGAATACGCATATTATAAGATGACGGACAATGTTTTGGCATTCAGTGAGATATGGGCTGTTGGGGGGGTTTTATGTTCTGTGGGGGAGAATGGAGAGTTGATCTTAAATCTGTGATCAGAAAATAAGATCTATGGCTTGACAGTTTTCTGTTGTTGTTTTGTAAATCCTGCAGTGGCCCAATAAAGGGATTTGAAAACCAAACCTGATCTCCTCTCCTGCTCTCCTCTCCTGATCTCCTCTCCTGCTCTCCTCTCCTGCTCTCCTCTCCTGATCTCCTCTCCTGATCTCCTCTCCTGCTCTCCTCTCCTGCTCTCCTCTCCTGCTCTCCCCTCCTGATCTCCTCTCCTGCTCTCCTCTCCTGCTCTCCTCTCCTGATCTCCTCTCCTGATCTCCTCTCCTGCTCTCCTCTCCTGCTCTCCTCTCCTCTCCTCTGTTTCCGTTTCCGGTAATCGTGAGTGTGAGCGTGAGCGGTGGTGGCGCGGAATTTGAGTTTGTTTTGATCCTGTCTTTCAACTGTTCTTTCTCTCTCTCTAACTGCATGATCAGGTAAGTTATATTAACGCTTGTATTGTGTGTTAGCGGTGTGATTGTTGGTGCTGTCCGGTGTTTTGTCTTCCCTACGGGGAGGAATGGCGTCAGCCGGGACGCCACCTCCGTCTATCAGACAGGGAGTGCGGATAGTCCCTCCGGAAGGTAATGTTACTGTGGAGGAGGTTTTACTGGCTGCAGGTGAGCAGGTAGGACATGAAAATCTGTCTTTTGCCTCCCGAATGAACAAAGCAGTGGTTGTCTTCTTAAAAGAGGAGCGCCATGTGCATGAGTTGATAGAGAGAGGTGTGTTTATCAGGGATGTGTTTGTACAGGTGTCCCCGCTGTCAGTACCCTCTACACGGATCACCGTCTCCGGTGTCCCGCCGTTTATACCCAATGAGTTGCTGGAAAATGAACTCCGGAGGTTTGGTAAACTTGCCAGTGGGTTTAAGATAATGAGTTTAGGGTGTAAGGACCCGAAACTGAGGCATGTTCAGTCTCTGAGGAGGCAGATCTTTATGTTTTTGGATTCACCCACTCAAACACTGGAGGTGAGTTTCAGAGTGAAGCACGGTGATGGGTTTTACATGGTGTATGCTACTTCAGGGCAGTTCAAATGTTTTGAGTGTGGAGATGTGGGACACAAGCGCGTTGCGTGTCCGCATAAGCAGCAGGAAGTGACAGGTGGGCCCGCTGCTGGTGCGGCTGGCGCTGCTCCCGGTGCGGCTGGCGCTGCTCCCGGTGCGGCTGAGGCCGCTCCCGGTGCCGGTGTGGCCGCTCCCGGGGCGGCTGGCGTCGCTCCCGGTGCCGCTGTTGCCGCTCCCGGTGCCGCTGTTGCCGCTCCCAGGGCCGCTGTGGCCGCTCCCGGTGCGGCTGTCGCTGCTCCCGGGGCCGCTGCGGCCGCTCCCGGTGCGGCTTTCGCCGCTCCCGGGGTGGCTGCCGCTGCCCCCGGTGCCGCTGAGGCCGATGCCGCTTTGGCGGCTGATGCCGGTGCTGCATGTGTGTTGGCTAGGGAGGAGCGGGGTCAGCATGAGCAGTGGGCTTCACTGGATGCAGAAAAGTTGAATAGCTCTCAGTCTGCAGGCACTGAAACACAATCACGGTCCACAGAAGAGACAGCTTCAACTAGTTTCTCAGGCAAAGATAACATCGCTATCATCAGTGAAGGACAGAGTGGGCTCCATAGTCAGGCGTCAGGCGAAGCTGAGGACATAGAGTTTGACTCAGAGTCAGATGCTGTTTCTGTCTGTGAAAGTAACAGGAATGTTGATGATCTTTATTCTTTGGAGGACATTAATCATTTTCTGGATGTAACTTTCAAGAAGTCTGTGAAAGTGAGTGACTATTTCAGTGACACCAATAAGTTCATCAAATCTGTTGACATGCTGAAAAGGCTGGTTAGTTTTGATCTTTTGGACGAAAAGAAACGCTTCCGCCTCAAAAAGCATATTACAACTCTGAGAAAGGAAAAGATAGGTAAAACTGCCAGGAGGACAAGAAAGTAACATGATCATGCAGCACATGGTGTTTTTTCTTCTGTACTGGTCTCTATTCGTTTCATCCTGCCTATCTCCTTTCTCTCTACTCTCTATGCATAGCCTTAAAATAGGGTCTTTAAACATCAACGGTGGGAGGGATTTGCATAAGAGGGCACTCATCTCTGAAGTTTGTACTCAGAAAAGGGTTGATGTCTTGTTTCTACAAGAGACACATACTAGTACAGGGGATGAGGTAGATTGGGGCTTATGGTGGGAGGGCTCACACACCCTTAGCCATGGCACTAACTTCAGTGCAGGGGTAGCTGTTCTGTTTAGAACATCTGCAAATGCAGCAGTCTTGTCCTCTACTGAAGTGGTGAAGGGTCGGCTGCTGATTGTCAGGGCTGAAATAGAGGGCTCTGTATTCTGTTTTGTAAATGTGTATGCTCCAAATCAAGGACGAGAAAGGATGGTCTTTTTTGCTCTCCTGGAAAAGGAGCTGAGCAAATACCATCAGGATCAGCTAGTTATTGCTGGGGATTTTAACTGCACAATAGATTTTACCATGGATAGGACAGGTGTGGAACCCCATCCACAGTCATCTCGGAGCCTAAAAAGCATCATCACACAATTGGACTTGGTAGACACATGGAGGGTGAAACATCCACATTCTAGACAATACACATGGGTGAGGGTCAGAAACAACGAGGTGACAGCAGGCAGACTAGACAGGATATACATTTCACAAACTCTTAACTCCAGACTGATTAATAGCAGCATAAGTCCAGTTGGCTTTACTGACCACCATTTTGTCAGCGCAGATGTGGTCAGTTCACCAGGTGTAAGGGTTAAGTCCTGCTGGTCTTTTAATAATAAGCTCCTGCAGGACAGCTTTTTTTGTGAGAGCTTTAGGCATTTTTGGCAGTGTTGGAGAACAGGAAAGGGGGATTTTGTTTCTTTGAAGCAGTGGTGGGAGGTTGGCAAGGCACAGATCAGGGTCTTCTGTCAGCAGTATACCTCCCACTCGACTGCTAAGATCATTGCGGCAGTTCAGGACCTCGAAGCCAGCATAATGAATATTGAGGAAGGGTCACAAAGAGACCCTGATCCCAACATGGGTCCTCTGCTGCAGGAGAAGAGGTCGGAGCTAAGCTCATTGATGAAGGAGAGAGTGAAGGGAGCCCTCGTCAGGTCTCGCTTCATCCAGCTAAAGGACATGGATGCCCCAAGCTCATTCTTCTTCAATCTGGAGAGATCAGTGGCGCAAAGGAAGCAGATGACCTGCCTCAAGCTTCCAGGAGGAAGAGTAACAACGAACCCTGGCGAGATGAGAAAACACGCAATGGACTTCTACACTGATCTCTTTGGGGAAGAACAATGCAACATGGACTGTCGTGAGGAGCTTCTGGTAGGGCTCCCTCAGCTCAGCGTGGAGGAGAAAGCTGCATTGGACTGTGAGCTGGCTCTGGAGGAGTTGAGAGTCGCTGTAAACCAGTTGGCATCAGGGAGGGCACCTGGGATCGATGGCCTCTCTGTTGACTTTCTTAAGCAATTCTGGGATGTACTAGGAGCGGACTTGCATTCTGTCTTGCTGGAGTGCTACAGAGCAGGCTCTCTCCCGGTTTCCTGTCAGCGGGCGGTGCTTTCCTTGCTGCCTAAGAAAGGAGACTTGGCACTACTTAAAAACTGGAGGCCAGTTGCCCTCCTCTGCACGGACTACAAAGTGCTTTCCAGAGCCTTGTCTAATAGGCTAAAAAACATCCTGGGAATGGTTGTGCAGGCAGACCAAACGTATTGTGTACCCGACAGAACAATCTCAGACAATATTTTTCTCATTAGAGATATCATTGATGTTTGCACATCTCATAAAAATGTTAACTTTGGTATTGTGTGTCTGGACCAAGAAAAAGCTTTTGATAGGGTGGATCATTCTTATTTATTTTCTGCACTGAGGGCGTTTGGGATTGGTGATGGTTTTCTAGCTTGGATTGGTTTACTGTACAGTGGTGCTCAGTGTATAATAAAGACAGGGGCAGGGCTGAGTCGGCCGATCCCTGTGCAGCGAGGGATAAGGCAGGGTTGTCCTATTTCAGGTCAACTTTACAGCCTAGCAATTGAGCCTTTGCTGTGCAGGTTGAGAGATCGGCTCAGCGGTCTTTCACTGCCAGGGTCCTCCAATCTTGATCATCCCTCTTACTTTGTTTCAGCCTATGCTGATGACGTCAACATTTTTGTCACAAGTCAGGGGGATGTTCAACATATGCAGGATACCCTGACCCTGTTTGAAAGGGCCACGTCTGCACGGGTGAACTGGGTAAAAAGTGAAGCCTTGTTGGTAGGGGAGTGGAGGGATCAGGCGGTGCCCAGCCTGCCTGGAGGGCTTGAGTGGGGGAAGGAGGGTC
>CM076467.1:23696341-23711341 GCA_038419695.1 Scomberomorus guttatus
ATGTATTAGAGTGTGTGTGTTACAGTGTGTGTTTCAGTGTGTGTGTTTATGTATTAGAGTGTGTGTGTTACAGTGTGTGTTTCAGTGTGTGTGTTTATGTATTAGAGTGTGTGTGTTACAGTGTGTGTGTTTCAGTGTGTGTGTTTATGTATTAGAGTGTGTGTGTTACAGTGTGTGTGTTTCAGTGTGTGTGTTTATGTATTAGAGTGTGTGTGTTACAGTGTGTGTGTGTGTTTATGTATTAGAGTGTGTGTGTTACAGTGTGTGTTTCAGTGTGTGTGTTTATGTATTAGAGTGTGTGTGTTACAGTGTGTGTGTGTTTATGTATTAGAGTGTGTGTGTTACAGTGTGTGTGTTTCAGTGTGTGTGTTTATGTATTAGAGTGTGTGTGTTACAGTGTGTGTTTCAGTGTGTGTGTTTATGTATTAGAGTGTGTGTGTTACAGTGTGTGTTTCAGTGTGTGTGTTTATGTATTAGAGTGTGTGTGTTACAGTGTGTGTGTTTCAGTGTGTGTGTTTATGTATTAGAGTGTGTGTGTTACAGTGTGTGTGTTTCAGTGTGTGTGTTTATGTATTAGAGTGTGTGTGGTACAGTGTGTGTGTGTGTTTATGTATTAGAGTGTGTGTGTTACAGTGTGTGTTTCAGTGTGTGTGTTTATGTATTAGAGTGTGTGTGTTACAGTGTGTATGTGTTTATGTATTAGAGTGTGTGTGTTACAGTGTGTGTGTGTGTTTATGTATTAGAGTGTGTGTGTTACAGTGTGTATGTGTTTATGTATGAGAGTGTGTGTGTTACAGTGTGTGTGTGTGTTTATGTATTAGAGTGTGTGTGTTACAGTGTGTGTGTTTCAGTGTGTGTGTTTATGTATTAGAGTGTGTGTGTTACAGTGTGTGTTTCAGTGTGTGTGTTTATGTATTAGAGTGTGTGTGTTACAGTGTGTATGTGTTTATGTATTAGAGTGTGTGTGTTACAGTGTGTGTGTGTGTTTATGTATTAGAGTGTGTGTGTTACAGTGTGTGTGTGTTTATGTATTAGAGTGTGTGTGTTACAGTGTGTGTGTGTTTATGTATTAGAGTGTGTGTGTTACAGTGTGTGTGTTTCAGTGTGTGTGTTTATGTATTAGAGTGTGTGTGTTTCAGTGTGTGTGTGTTTATGTATCAGAGTGTCTGTGTTTCAGTGTGTGTGTTACAGTGTGTGTGTGTTTATGTATTAGAGTGTGTGTGTTTCAGTGTGTGTTTCAGTGTGTGTGTGTTTATGTATTAGAGTGTGTGTGTTACAGTGTGTGTGTGTTTATGTATTAGAGTGTGTGTGTTACAGTGTGTGTGTGTTTATGTATTAGAGTGTGTGTGTTTCAGTGTGTGTGTGTTTATGTAGTAGAGTGTGTGTGTTTCAGTGTGTGTGTGTTTCAGTGTGTGTGTTTATGTATTAGAGTGTGTGTGTTTCAGTGTGTGTGTTTCAGTGTGTGTGTGTTTCAGTGTGTGTGTTTATGTATTAGAGTGTGTGTGTTTCAGTGTGTGTGTGTTTATGTAGTAGAGTGTGTGTGTTTCAGTGTGTGTGTTTCAGTGTGTGTGTGTTTCAGTGTGTGTGTTACAGTGTGTGTGTGTTTATGTATTAGAGTGTGTGTGTTACAGTGTGTGTGTGTGTTTATGTATTAGAGTGTGTGTGTTACAGTGTGTGTGTGTTTATGTATTAGAGTGTGTGTGTTACAGTGTGTGTGTTTCAGTGTGTGTGTTTATGTATTAGAGTGTGTGTGTTACAGTGAGTGTTTCAGTGTGTGTGTTTATGTATTAGAGTGTGTGTGTTACAGTGTGTGTGTGTTTATGTATTAGAGTGTGTGTGTTACAGTGTGTGTGTGTTTATGTATTAGAGTGTGTGTTACAGTGTGTGTGTTTCAGTGTGTGTGTTTATGTATTAGAGTGTGTGTGTTTCAGTGTGTGTGTTTATGTATTAGAGTGTGTGTGTTACAGTGTGTGTGTGTTTATGTATTAGAGTGTGTGTGTTACAGTGTGTGTGTGTTTATGTAGTAGAGTGTGTGTGTTTCAGTGTGTGTGTTTCAGTGTGTGTGTGTTTCAGTGTGTGTGTTTATGTATTAGAGTGTGTGTTTCAGTGTGTGTGTTACAGTGTGTGTGTGTTTATGTATTAGAGTGTGTGTGTTTCAGTGTGTGTGTGTTTATGTAGTAGAGTGTGTGTGTTTCAGTGTGTGTGTTTCAGTGTGTGTGTTTATGTATTAGAGTGTGTGTGTTACAGTGAGTGTTTCAGTGTGTGTGTTTATGTATTAGAGTGTGTGTGTTACAGTGTGTGTGTGTTTATGTATTAGAGTGTGTGTGTTACAGTGTGTGTGTGTTTATGTATTAGAGTGTGTGTTACAGTGTGTGTGTTTCAGTGTGTGTGTTTATGTATTAGAGTGTGTGTGTTTCAGTGTGTGTGTTTATGTATTAGAGTGTGTGTGTTACAGTGTGTGTGTTTATGTATTAGAGTGTGTGTGTTACAGTGTGTGTGTGTTTATGTAGTAGAGTGTGTGTGTTTCAGTGTGTGTGTTTCAGTGTGTGTGTGTTTCAGTGTGTGTGTTTATGTATTAGAGTGTGTGTTTCAGTGTGTGTGTTACAGTGTGTGTGTGTTTATGTATTAGAGTGTGTGTGTTTCAGTGTGTGTGTGTTTATGTAGTAGAGTGTGTGTGTTTCAGTGTGTGTGTTTCAGTGTGTGTGTGTTTCAGTGTGTGTGTTACAGTGTGTGTGTGTTTATGTATTAGAGTGTGTGTGTTACAGTGTGTGTGTGTGTTTATGTATTAGAGTGTGTGTGTTACAGTGTGTGTGTGTTTATGTATTAGAGTGTGTGTGTTACAGTGTGTGTGTTTCAGTGTGTGTGTTTATGTATTAGAGTGTGTGTGTTACAGTGTGTGTTTCAGTGTGTGTGTTTATGTATTAGAGTGTGTGTGTTACAGTGTGTATGTGTTTATGTATTAGAGTGTGTGTGTTACAGTGTGTATGTGTTTATGTATTAGAGTGTGTGTGTTACAGTGTGTGTGTGTGTTTATGTATTAGAGTGTGTGTGTTACAGTGTGTGTGTTTCAGTGTGTGTGTTTATGTATTAGAGTGTGTGTGTTACAGTGTGTGTTTCAGTGTGTGTGTTTATGTATTAGAGTGTGTGTGTTACAGTGTGTGTGTTTCAGTGTGTGTGTTTATGTATTAGAGTGTGTGTGTTACAGTGTGTGTGTTTCAGTGTGTGTGTTTATGTATCAGAGTGTGTGTGTTACAGTGTGTGTGTGTGTTTATGTATTAGAGTGTGTGTGTTACAGTGTGTGTTTCAGTGTGTGTGTTTATGTATTAGAGTGTGTGTGTTACAGTGTGTATGTGTGTTTATGTATTAGAGTGTGTGTGTTACAGTGTGTGTTTCAGTGTGTGTGTTTATGTATTAGAGTGTGTGTGTTACAGTGTGTATGTGTTTATGTATGAGAGTGTGTGTGTTACAGTGTGTGTATGTGTTTATGTATTAGAGTGTGTGTGTTACAGTGTGTGTTTCAGTGTGTGTGTTTATGTATTAGAGTGTGTGTGTTACAGTGTGTGTTTCAGTGTGTGTGTTTATGTATTAGAGTGTGTGTGTTACAGTGTGTGTGTTTATGTATTAGAGTGTGTGTGTTACAGTGTGTGTGTGTGTTTATGTATTAGAGTGTGTGTGTTACAGTGTGTGTGTGTTTATGTATTAGAGTGTGTGTGTTACAGTGTGTGTGTTTCAGTGTGTGTGTTTATGTATTAGAGTGTGTGTGTTTCAGTGTGTGTGTGTTTATGTATCAGAGTGTGTGTGTTTCAGTGTGTGTGTTTATGTATTAGAGTGTGTGTGTTTCAGTGTGTGTGTGTTTATGTATTAGAGTGTGTGTGTTACAGTGTGTGTGTATTTATGTATTAGAGTGTGTGTGTTACAGTGTGTGTGTTTCAGTGTGTGTGTTACAGTGTGTGTGTTTCAGTGTGTTACAGTGTGTGTGTGTTTATGTATTAGAGTGTGTGTGTTTCAGTGTGTGTTACACACCCACACTGAAATACACACTGTAACACACACACTGTAACACACACACACACTGAAACACACACAGACACTGTAACACACACACACACACACACTGAACACACACACTGTAAAACACACTTTAATACATAAACACACACACTGTAAAACACACTTTAATACATAAACACACACACTGTAACACACACACACACACACACACTGTAACATACACACTGAAACACACACACTGTAACACACACTGTAACACACACTCTAATACATAAACACACACACTGTAACACACACACTCTAATACATAAACACACACACACTGAAACACACACACTGTAACACACACACTGAAAATTAGAGTGTGTGTTACAGTGTGTGTGTGTGTGTTTCAGTGTGTGTGTTACAGTGTGTGTGTTTATGTATTAGAGTGTGTGTGTTTCAGTGTGTGTGTTTATGTATTAGAGTGTGTGTGTTACAGTGTGTGTGTGTTTATGTATTAGAGTGTGTGTGTTACAGTGTGTGTGTGTTTATGTATTAGAGTGTGTGTGTTTCAGTGTGTGTGTTTATGTAGTAGAGTGTGTGTGTTTCAGTGTGTGTGTTTCAGTGTGTGTGTGTTTCAGTGTGTGTGTTTATGTATTAGAGTGTGTGTGTTTCAGTGTGTGTGTTTCAGTGTGTGTGTGTTTCAGTGTGTGTGTTTATGTATTAGAGTGTGTGTGTTTCAGTGTGTGTGTGTTTATGTAGTAGAGTGTGTGTGTTTCAGTGTGTGTGTGTTTCAGTGTGTGTGTTACAGTGTGTGTGTGTTTATGTATTAGAGTGTGTGTGTTACAGTGTGTGTGTGTGTTTATGTATTAGAGTGTGTGTGTTACAGTGTGTGTGTGTTTATGTATTAGAGTGTGTGTGTTACAGTGTGTGTTTCAGTGTGTGTGTTTATGTATTAGAGTGTGTGTGTTACAGTGTGTGTTTCAGTGTGTGTGTTTATGTATTAGAGTGTGTGTGTTACAGTGTGTATGTGTTTATGTATTAGAGTGTGTGTGTTACAGTGTGTGTGTGTGTTTATGTATTAGAGTGTGTGTGTTACAGTGTGTGTGTTTCAGTGTGTGTGTTTATGTATTAGAGTGTGTGTGTTACAGTGTGTATGTGTTTATGTATTAGAGTGTGTGTGTTACAGTGTGTGTGTGTGTTTATGTATTAGAGTGTGTGTGTTACAGTGTGTGTGTTTCAGTGTGTGTGTTTATGTATTAGAGTGTGTGTGTTACAGTGTGTGTTTCAGTGTGTGTGTTTATGTATTAGAGTGTGTGTGTTTCAGTGTGTGTGTTTATGTATTAGAGTGTGTGTGTTACAGTGTGTGTGTTTCAGTGTGTGTGTTTATGTATTAGAGTGTGTGTGTTACAGTGTGTGTGTGTGTTTATGTATTAGAGTGTGTGTGTTACAGTGTGTGTTTCAGTGTGTGTGTTTATGTATTAGAGTGTGTGTGTTACAGTGTGTATGTGTTTATGTATTAGAGTGTGTGTGTTACAGTGTGTGTGTGTGTTTATGTATTAGAGTGTGTGTGTTACAGTGTGTATGTGTTTATGTATTAGAGTGTGTGTGTTACAGTGTGTGTGTGTGTGTTTATGTATTAGAGTGTGTGTGTTACAGTGTGTGTGTGTTTATGTATTAGAGTGTGTGTGTTACAGTGTGTGTGTGTTTATGTATTAGAGTGTGTGTGTTACAGTGTGTGTGTTTCAGTGTGTGTGTTTATGTATTAGAGTGTGTGTGTTTCAGTGTGTGTGTGTTTATGTATCAGAGTGTGTGTGTTACAGTGTGTGTGTATTTATGTATTAGAGTGTGTGTGTTACAGTGTGTGTGTTTCAGTGTGTGTGTTACAGTGTGTGTGTTTCAGTGTGTTACAGTGTGTGTGTGTTTATGTATTAGAGTGTGTGTGTTACAGTGTGTGTGTTTCAGTGTGTGTGTGTTTATGTATTAGAGTGTGTGTGTTACAGTGTGTGTGTATTTATGTATTAGAGTGTGTGTGTTACAGTGTGTGTGTTTCAGTGTGTGTGTTACAGTGTGTGTGTTTCAGTGTGTTACAGTGTGTGTGTGTTTATGTATTAGAGTGTGTGTGTTTCAGTGTGTGTTACACACCCACACTGAAATACACACTGTAACACACACACTGTAACACACACACACACTGAAACACACACAGACACTGTAACACACACACACACACACACTGAACACACACACTGTAAAACACACTTTAATACATAAACACACACACTGTAACACACACACACACACTGTAACATACACACTGAAACACACACACTGTAACACACACTGTAACACACACTCTAATACATAAACACACACACTGTAACACACACACTCTAATACATAAACACACACACACTGAAACACACACACTGTAACACACACACTGAAAATTAGAGTGTGTGTTACAGTGTGTGTGTGTGTGTTTCAGTGTGTGTGTTACAGTGTGTGTGTGTGTTACAGTGTTTGTGTGTGTAGTATTAGTGTGTGTATCAGTGTGTATTGAGTGTGTGTATTACGAGTGTGTAGTATGAGTGTGTGTATCAGTGTGTATTGAGTGTGTGTATCAGTGTGTATGAGTGTGTGTATCAGTGTGTATTGAGTGTGTGTATCAGTGTGTATGAGTGTGTATTGAGTGTGTGTATCAGTGTGTATTGAGTGTGTGTATCAGTGTGTATGAGTGTGTGTATCAGTGTGTATTGAGTGTGTGTATCAGTGTGTATTGAGTGTGTGTATCAGTGTGTATGAGTGTGTATTGAGTGTGTGTATCAGTGTGTATTTAGTGTGTGTATCAGTGTGTATGAGTGTGTATTGAGTGTGTGTATTTAGTGTGTGTATCAGTGTGTATGAGTGTGTATTGAGTGTGTGTATCAGTGTGTATTGAGTGTGTGTATCAGTGTGTATGAGTGTGTATTGAGTGTGTGTATCAGTGTGTATTGAGTGTGTGTATCAGTGTGTATGAGTGTGTGTATCAGTGTGTATGAGTGTGTGTATCAGTGTGTATTGAGTGTGTGTATCAGTGTGTATGAGTGTGTGTATCAGTGTGTATGAGTGTGTGTATCAGTGTGTATGAGTGTGTGTATCAGTGTGTATGAGTGTGTGTATCAGTGTGTATGAGTGTGTATTGAGTGTGTGTATCAGTGTGTATTGAGTGTGTGTATCAGTGTGTATTGAGTGTGTGTATCAGTGTGTATGAGTGTGTATTGAGTGTGTGTATGAGTGTGTATTGAGTGTGTGTATCAGTGTGTATGAGTGTGTATTGAGTGTGTGTATTTAGTGTGTGTATCAGTGTGTATGAGTGTATTGAGTGTGTGTATCAGTGTGTATGAGTGTGTGTATCAGTGTGTATTGAGTGTGTGTATCAGTGTGTATTGAGTGTGTGTATCAGTGTGTATGAGTGTGTATTGAGTGTGTGTATGAGTGTGTATTGAGTGTGTGTATGAGTGTGTATGAGTGTGTATTGAGTGTGTGTATCAGTGTGTATGAGTGTGTATTGAGTGTGTGTATTTAGTGTGTGTATCAGTGTGTATGAGTGTATTGAGTGTGTGTATCAGTGTGTATGAGTGTGTGTATCAGTGTGTATTGAGTGTGTGTATCAGTGTGTATTGAGTGTGTGTATCAGTGTGTATTGAGTGTGTATTGAGTGTGTGTATCAGTGTGTATTGAGTGTGTGTATCAGTGTGTATGAGTGTGTATTGAGTGTGTGTATCAGTGTGTATTGAGTGTGTGTATCAGTGTGTATGAGTGTGTATTGAGTGTGTGTATCAGTGTGTATTGAGTGTGTGTATCAGTGTGTATGGAGTGTGTGTATCAGTGTGTATTGAGTGTGTGTATCAGTGTGTATGAGTGTGTATTGAGTGTGTGTATCAGTGTGTATTGAGTGTGTGTATCAGTGTGTATGAGTGTGTATTGAGTGTGTGTATCAGTGTGTATTGAGTGTGTGTATCAGTGTGTATGAGTGTGTATTGAGTGTGTGTATCAGTGTGTATTGAGTGTGTGTATCAGTGTGTATGAGTGTGTGTATGAGTGTGTATGAGTGTGTGTATCAGTGTGTATGAGTGTGTGTGTGCTCTCACCCTCTCCAGTGTGATCTCTTCGTACTCCAGTTCTCCTTCTGATCCGTTCATCTGTAAAAACACACAAAGGGTTAAATCACCTCCAGCATCTCTCTCTGCTGACGGGTCGTCGCCACGGCAACTCCATGGTAACAGCTGTTCAGCCCTCAGGGGGCCGGTTACCTAGACAACTGTAACTGTAGCTATAGCGACCACCACTCTCTCTCTCATATCATCTCTTCCACACAGTCATTGCCGCCCTGCCACAGGCCCCGCCCAGTTTGATTGACAGCCCAGCATTTTTTAATCTTACATAACAAACTTTAGCCCCACCCACCATCAAATCCAAACCACATGATTGGATGTTGTTAAGGTGTTATTTGGTGGTTATCATGTGGTTGCTAAGGTTTTACATGGTGGTTATCTGGTGCTTGCTATGGTGTTACTTGGTGGTTATCAGGTGGTTACTATGGTGTTACTTGGTGGTTATCTGGTGTTTGCTAAGGTTTTACATGGTGGTTATCAGGCAGTTGCTATGGTGTTACTTGGTGGTTATCAGGTGGTTACTATGGTGTTACTTGGTGGTTATCTGGTGGTTGCTATGGTGTTACTTGGTGGTTATCAGGCGGTTGCTATGGTGTTACTTGGTGGTTATCTGGTGTTTGCTAAGGTTTTACATGGTGGTTATCAGGCGGTTGCTATGGTGTTACTTGGTGGTTATCAGGTGGTTGCTATGGTGTTACTTGGTGGTTATCTGGTGGTTGCTATGGTGTTACTTGGTGGTTATCAGGTGGTTGCTATGGTGTTACTTGGTGGTTATCAGGCGGTTGCTATGGTGTTACTTGGTGGTTATCTGGCGGTTGCTATGGTGTTACTTGGTGGTTATCAGGCGGTTGCTATGGTGTTACTTGGTGGTTATCAGGCGGTTGCTATGGTGTTACTTGGTGGTTATCAGGCGATTGCTATTGTGTTACTTGGTGGTTATCAGGCGGTTGCTATGGTGTTACTTGGTGGTTATCAGGCGATTGCTATGGTGTTGACACAGACGGCATAATGTGTGTGGTCTGACCAGTGAGGGTGCTACAGAAGGTTTTCTTCATGTTAGAGGTGACACAGATCAGCTGTTTGTGACCTCAAAACATCTGCACACAGGTGACGTCTTAACACGTCATCAGTGACTGATGCATCAGGAAGCACCTCTGTTCTACCTCACAGCACTGAACTGTTTTATATTTAACCTTCAATCTCACTCAGATCAACATCTGTTGGTGTCAGAAGACGTTACTGACTTAGTGCACAGCTTCAACAAATCAACTCTGCAGAAAAACAGCAGTTTGATCACAAACATCCCAACTCCTGAACACTTCCTGTATGTGTGAAGCACACACTCTGTGTTACAGTCACTCCCAAAGCTTGATGTTATAATGATACAAGGTTTTCACCTGACCAGAAAGATGAAGCAGCTCCGTCTCCTGGAAATGACCTTCATATACAACTAGATGGTTTTCTCAGTTACGTTGTGGTGTCAAACGTAAGGTGCTGAGGCTTAAATGTTCATAAACATGTTGAGCTTCAATTCACTGCAGACTTTTTTCTCTATTAAACAGAGACCATGATCTTTGTCTGACCTTAACCAAGTGAGTCTGAACACAACCAGGAACACTTTCATACTGCTGTAGTTTCTACCAGCTGACATTTTACTGTAACATCACATATTTTGGTAGAAAAAACCAACGAGGTACGTTGTCTCTGAACATTTCACACGTGTTCAGTACACTGCAAAAAAGGAAATTCAATAAAATCTTATTTTAGGATGATTAAACCTAATTTCTTCTGATCAAAGATGAATACTCTTGTCAAGCAGCAGGTTATTAGACTTTTTTCAAGGTCTTAATTTGTCTCAGTAAGGTATTCAGTCTATTTTCAGCTCAAGCTGACAGGAAACAAGCCTGAAAAGCCGTTACAGTTTTTTACACTGCTGTCTTTATTATAAGAAAACAACATTGCTTTGCTTATTTAAAAAATCTGACATATAAAAACATATAAAGTGTTTGAATATATTAATTCCTAAACTGGGCCGAATTAAAAGGTAGACGCACACCACAACTCATAAACTGAGGCGACTTTAAAGACAAATAATCTAGTTTCACAAATTTTGAATGTGAATTTCTGACAGATCAGACTAAAATCTAACTTTAAAAACTAGTTTAAAAGGGGACCTAAATATGCTTTTCCTTATTGTCAGTCATATTTATAATGTTACAATGTGGGATGTTCATATTAAACATGGCCAAAGTGTCGAATAATGAGGTAAACGTATGTAGCAGTAATCCCTGTGAGCAGAAAGCAGCTCTGCTCTCAACAGTTTACAACAGTTTTTTCTACTTTCAGGCCGAGTCGACGTCGGCTGCTGACAGATTTCTTTATATGATCATCTGCTCCGCTCCGCTAACATTATGCTGTTTATCCACACTGAGCCATGACTCCATCACACAGCAGGTAAAGTAAAATAAGTAGTTTACCTGCTGGAGGTGTGCTGGTCGTCTGCAGTCTTCATCAAACATCATCATCACTGTGGCTGTTTCCTCCCTGCATTATTTCTAACTGATCAACAAACAGCTCCAAATATCTCCACATGTTGTGTCCACCAGTTTTTAGCACCGCTAACAAAGTTCTGCTAATTCAGTGAGGAACACATTATATCCTATACATTTTTCAAAATAAAAGTAATTTAAAAGTGATTTAAAAGCTTTTAATTTGAAGCAGTAAGGCAGGAACGGTCGGTTTTGCATTGGTGTTAACTTTACACAACTCTGATAGTAAAGCTGACCAATCAGAACAGAGCGGGCTCATCAGGAGGGGGGCCTTAAAGAGACAGGAGCTAAAACAGCCTGTTTCAGACAGAGGCTGAACTGAGGGGCTGCATAAAGGGCCAGTATAAGATAAATAAGGATGTTTTAACTGGAAATCATGCAAAGTTACTCTAGTGGAGTCCAAAAATAAAGATTTAGAGCTGGAAATGAGCATAATAGGTCCTCTTTAAGGTTAGATCATGTTTGATAGTGACTATATTTTTATGCTAGTTTTAAGAAAACATATTAAGTCATTTTTGCTGATCTGTTGGCAGATTTTCTTGCTTGAAATGATCACATTTCACCACTTATACTACTGTAACAGACGTTGAGAGAAAACGGGATTCAGCAGTGTTACATTTCTAACAAAACATACTGGCTGTTGCAGTGAAGTTGTTGAACATTTCTGTAATTTCTAGACAGAGTTGGTCTTTGACGAGTGAGAAGATGAACTGAACTACACTGGTTAAACACTGACAATGAGCCAAAAACAACAGAATCAGTTTATAACACGGTGCACTGCAAAAACTCTCCTACTTGAAACGGTACAAAATATTCTTTGAACTAGTGAAATTTGATCATTTCAAGCAAAACAATCTGCCAACAGATCAGCAAAAACGACTTAATGTGTTTTCTTTAAACTAGCATAAAAATATAGCCACTATCAAACATGATCTAACCATAAAACAAGTTTTTCAAAAAGACTTAGATTTACATATATTTACATATAAGAAATGAACTGTCAGAAATCCAAGTTAAAGATGCTTGAAACCAGATTATTTGTCTTTAAAGTCGCCTCAGTTTATGAGTTGTGGCGTGTGTCTACCTTTTAATTTGGCTCAGAATTAATATCTTCAAACACTTGTGGTCTGATTTTTGAAACAAGCAAAGCAATCTTGTTTTCTTATAATAGAGACAGCAGTGTGATAAATGTGCAATACACTTTTCAGATTCCTGTCAGCTCGAGCTGAAAATAGACTGAATACCTTACTGAGACAAATTAAGACCATGAAACATGTCTAATAACCTGCAGTGCAGATGCTGCTTGATGACAGTATTTGTCTTTGATAAGAATAAAAAAGGTTTAATCATCCTAAAATAAGATATACAACTTTCTTGAATTTCCTTTTGTGCAGTGTCTGTCAGCAGCACAGTGAACTGCTGCAGGGTGAGCAGCTGTCAGCTCTACAACACAGTAACTTGGTTGTTTGTCTCTGGAGAATCTGGAGGAGAGAACACAGTTATATAACAGAGAGAGAGGGGCGAGAGAGGCAAACTGACAGCAGGGAGAGAGAGTTACAGTTCACACTGAATTAATTAAACCCATTCCTCATTTCCCCTGACAGCTCTCTCTCACTCTCCTCTCTCTCTGGGTGGAGGTCTCTCCACCATAGAGCTGTTCAGAAAGGTCACAAACATCAGTGAGAAGCTCTCTGCATTCATCAGAACATCACAAGCTGAAAACAGCTTCAGTCTGTCGGATTTATTCTAACTGTTACTTATGAGGACAAGATTCAACATTATCAGTCTGATGTTAAAGGACAGTTCACAGTTTATCAAGTGTGTCTTAAACCAACAGTCAGGAGCCCAAATGAAGAGTGAAACCTGTTTTTCTTGCTGTAATCATTCCTCCTGTTCATACTGACCATTAGAAGATCCCTTCATAATGCACTTACAATAGAAGTGATGGGGGACAAAATCCACATGAAGCTAATATGAAGCTTCAGCGTCCAAATGAGTCAAATCAAGTAAATATCTTTCAACGTTACAGTCTTTTTAGTGCCAAAGTCCCTCTTTTTGTTACTATACTTCCACCGCAGCTCAACAGGGAAACACTGTCCCGAGGAAACACAAAGAGGGAATTTGATGCTAAAAAGACTGTAAATGTGGCAGATATCCACTTGATATGACTAACTCAGACTGCTGAAGCCTCATATAAGCTTCACATCTACTTTTAAATGACTGTGTGGACACACTGTGGATTTTGGCCTCCATCACTTCCATTAAAGCACATTTGAAGGGGATCTTTTAATATCCAGTATGAACAGGAGGAATGATTACAGCGAGGGAAAACCTCTTTCACTGTTCATATGGACACCTGACTGCTGTGAATGCTTTAACATGGTTCCTGATTACTGTTAGCTCCAGTTAGCAGAGAAAAAAAAACCTATAAAACAATTCACTGAACTTTCAACTTCAGCTTTGTGCTAATCAGGAATAAACAGTAACATTTACTGTGTTTTATGTGTACTGTAACTCATTCTTTTGCTAGCTAACTGGGGTCAAAACTAAGAGTCTAGTTGTTAACTAAAGTTGAAGCTAACAGTCTAGAAGCCAAATGCTTAGTCAACAAAACAAGTCAAGAAGCTAAGTTGTGGCTAATTATTGTCAAAGCTAAAGATTTACAGTAGCTACATTGACGTTAAGCTAACAATTTAGAGGCTAATTAAAGTAAAAAGAAATATATATACATATATATATCATGTACTTGCTAACTTTACTTGAAGCTAACATTCTGGTAGCTAACTCAATGCAAAGGAAAGTCTTTGTCTTTTATCTTTTAGGCTACTTTATCCAAATGTAACACTCTTCCTTAAACTAAAGTCTAAAGAGATGAAGGTCTAGTTGCTAAGTAAAGTTGAAGGTAACAGTCCTAAAGCCAACATGGTTAGCTAACAAGAAACTAACTTGTAGCTAAAAGTCAAAGATACATTTCTATAGTTGCTACCTTGAGTCAGGGCTAACAGCTTAGAGGCTAATGAAGGTAAAAGTGAAATACATGTAGCTATCCAAAGTCAAAGGTAAAAGTCAGGTTACTAACTGAAGTTTAAGCTAACAGTCATGTAGCTAACTAAAGAAGAGTGTTAGCTTCAAGTGAAGTCAAACTCCACTAACAGGACTTTTTACTTTAGAAAACAAAACCTGACTGACAGAGAGATGCAGTCAGTTGCGTTATTCAGTCTGTAATGTAGCTATAATAAAAATCCAAACTGTTATGTAGCTTAATAAAATAAATCTGTTCATTTTAATCCATTTATATGTATGTAAATGTGCTGATATCTGTACTTATGGAGCCTCAGAGGCAGCACTGTTGTTCTGTCCACTAAAAACATGAAGCTTCACTTTACATTCAGACAAACTAATGTAGCAGCTACAACTGTTAGATCTCATCTGTGAGACCAACATTTATCTTCCAAAAGGAATTATATCATATATCAAAATGCTGCAGAGACATTAGAGCCAGCAGTAAATCACCAAAGAGCTGCACAGATCACTTCATGGGATCATGTTCTGACGGGATGGCGACACGTTGAGCGGCCGATCATCTCAGGAGTCGGGCTGCCAGCAGCTGAGATGATCAGCTGGTCTCACCCGGCCAGCGGCTCCCAAACATCACAGCAGGTTTACAGACAGGCGTTACTTAGATAACTGCAGTTGAGGCTAACAGTCTGGTAGCTAAATTCACAGGTAAGAGTCTTTGGCTTTTATCAGAGATGCTCTAAAACAAAAGATGATGCATTACAAGCAGCACCAGTGGTATGAAATTGTATATACTTCCTTTTTCTCCTGAGTGAGCGTGGTCACCTCTCCCCCCTCATCCCCCTAACCCCATCTAGACATGACCCATGCTAATGGGCTAGCTTCGCCTTTTCAGCCCCGCAGACTCAACCTGCCAGCACCCAGGATACAAGCACAGCCTCCAGTGGAGTTTTGTTATTTAAAACAAGGTGCAAATTCACAGCATGATCAACCTTGGTGTGTTTAATCTTTATTTAAATTGCATTATGTTGAATCAGGTACACAGCTGAGCTAACATTAGCATTAGCGCCTGGATAGTTAGTATTTAGTATTTAACCCCCCATGATGAGAGAAAGGGGGTAAACAGAAGTTCATGACAACAAAATGATAAATAGAATACACAAACAACACAAACAGATCTGCACGGATTTCTGTGGTGTTCAGGTTTATTTTCACGTGAATTAAATGAAGGGTTGCCTTGACAACGTGAAGAGATACCTGTTACCAGATCTCACAAGAGTGTG
>CM076467.1:23716341-23773841 GCA_038419695.1 Scomberomorus guttatus
TGTGTGTGTGTGTCTGTGTGTGTCTGTGTGTGTGTGTCTGTGTGTGTGTGTGTGTGTCTGTGTGTGTGTGTGTCTGTGTGTGTGTGTGTGTGTGTGTGTCTGTGTGTCTGTGTGTCTGTGTGTCTGTGTGTGTCTGTGTGTGTCTGTGTGTGTGTGTCTGTGTGTGTGTGTGTGTCTGTGTGTGTGTGTCTGTGTGTGTGTGTGTGTCTGTGTGTGTGTCTGTGTGTCTGTGTGTGTGTGTCTGTGTGTCTGTGTGTCTGTGTGTGTGTGTGTGTGTGTGTGTGTCTGTGTGTCTGTGTGTCTGTGTGTGTGTGTCTGTGTGTGTGTCTGTGTGTCTGTGTGTGTCTGTGTGTGTCTGTGTGTGTGTCTGTGTGTGTGTGTCTGTGTGTGTGTGTGTGTGTGTGTGTCTGTGTGTGTCTGTGTGTGTGTGTCTGTGTGTGTGTGTCTGTGTGTGTGTGTGTGTGTGTGTGTGTCTGTGTGTCTGTGTGTGTGTCTGTGTGTCTGTGTGTGTGTCTGTGTGTGTGTGTCTGTGTGTCTGTATGTCTGTGTGTGTGTGTGTCTGTGTGTCTGTGTGTGTGTGTGTGTGTGTCTGTGTGTGTGTGTGTGTGTCTGTGTGTGTCTGTGTGTCTGTGTGTGTGTGTGTGTGTCTGTGTGTGTGTCTGTGTGTGTCTGTGTGTGTGTCTGTGTGTCTGTGTGTCTGTGTGTGTGTGTCTGTGTGTGTGTGTGTCTGTGTGTGTGTGTGTGTGTGTGTTGTGTACGTACGGTAAGTGCAGCAGGGTGTGTGTATCCGTCCAAGTGTGTGTGGGTTAACTCGGTGCTGCGTCCGTGGGTCATGTGACCGGGGCTGGGGTCGAGAGATGGAGTCTCATCGTCTTGGTAACGATACTTCTGCAGAGACACACAGGGACACACCGTTAGCATTAGCTGTTAGCATTAGCTGTTAGCATTATCAGACAACTACAAGGCCAAAAGTATGTGGACAGGCAATTAAAACCATTTTAAATCCTCATTTACACTCATCTGATTGTTACTAATACTGAGTATTGATCCATGACTTCATCACTCACACACATACACACACACACACACACACACAGCAAGGTGACCTGAAGACTCGTCTCTATTCCTCCTCCAGACCAGAGAGACGCTTTAATGACAGAACGAAGAAACGAACGGAGGAGGTGAAGGAGAGATGGTGATGCGGTTGCCGTAGTAACAAGAAGACCCTGAGAGCCTCCGTTGCCCAGCAACTGACATCACCGGACAAAGGAGGAGCCAGCCTCGATTCATTCACAGAAAGACAGAGAGAGAAACACAGACACAGACACAGACACACACAGACACACACATACAGACACAAACACAGACACACACAGACAGACACAGACAGACACAGACACAGACACAGACACACATACACATACACACATACAGACACAAACACAGACACACACAGACAGACACAGACACAGACACAGACACACATACACACATACAGACACAAACACAGACACACACAGACAGACACAGACACAGACACAGACACAGACACACATACACACATACAGACACAAACACAGACACACACAGACAGACACAGACACAGACACACACATACAGACACAAACACAGACACACACAGACAGACACAGACACAGACACACATACACACATACAGACACAAACACAGACAGCAACAAACAGACACACAAACACAAATACAGACACAAACAGACACAGACACAGACACAAACACACACAAACAGACACAGACACAGACACAGACAGACACAGACACAGACACAGACACCAACACACAGACACACAAACACAAATACAGACACAGACAAACACACAGACACAGACAGACAAACACAAACACAGACACAGACAGACACAGACACAGACACACACACACACACACACACACACACATACAGACACAAACAAACAAACACAGACACACACAGACACACACAAACACAGACAGACACAGACACCAACACACAGACACACAAACACAAATACAGACACAGACAGACACACAGACACCGACAGACAAACACAAACACAGACACAGACAGACACACAGACACCGACAGACAAACACAAACACAGACACAGACACAGACACAGACAGACACAGACACAGACACAGACACACACACACATACAGACACAAACACACAGACACACAAACACAAATACAGACACAAACAGACACAGGCAGACACACACAAACACAGACACAGACAGACACAGACACAGAGACACACAAACACAAATACAGACACAAACAGACACACATACACACACAGACACAGACAGACACAAACACAAATACAGACACAGAGACAGAGACACACAAATACAGACACAGTCACAAACAGACACACATACATACACAAACACAGACAGACACAAACACAGACACAGAGACACACAAACACAAATACAGACACAGTCACAGACACACATACAGACACAAACACAGACACCAACACACAGACACACAAATACAGACACAAACAGACCTAGACACACACACACATACACACACAGACACAGACAGACACAGACACACACACACACAGACACACACAGAAACACACAAACACAGACACCAACGCACAGACACACAAATACAGACACAAACACACAGACACACATACACACACAAACACAGACAGACACAGACACAGACAGACACAAACACAGACACAGAGACACACAAACACAAATACAGACACAGTCACACACACACATACACACACAGACACAGACAGACACAGACACACACACACAGACACACACAGAAACACACAAACACAGACACCAACGCACAGACACACAAATACAGACACAAACACACAGACACACATACACACACAAACACAGACAGACACAGACACAGACAGACACAAACACAGACACAGAGACACACAAACACAAATACAGACACAGTCACACACACACATACACACACAGACACAGACAGACACAGACACACACACACAGACACACACAGAAACACACAAACACAGACACCAACGCACAGACACACAAATACAGACACAAACACACAGACACACATACACACACAAACACAGACAGACACAGACACAGACACAAACACAGACACAGACACAGACACAGACACACACACAGATCAGTCTCACAGTGAAGCTGATCAGAAACTGAATCAGAGCGACAGCAGCTGTAAATATCTGAGCTGTGTAACGTTTGCTGACGTGTTGCTGATCATTACAGTCTGTGTTTACACGCGTGTGTGTGACTGACACATGTTCTGCAGCCCTGCAGAGGACTCAAACATGTCTCATTACACGTCTATAAAATCATCACACAAACATTACATCACCTTCATCTCCACTGATCAACAATATCAAACCTTTGAAACTGTTCCTCTGCTTTCGGTATTAAAGACTTTTTATAGATTTTTTATATCTGTATATAATCTTGTTCTTGCTACTTGACTCTTCGTCTTACTGATAAAATTGTGTTTTTCTGAAATGTTTTCATTGTTTGTTCTCATGTAAGCTGCTTTTTCTCGTCGGGGATCAATAAAGTATCAATCTATCTGTTAACATCATTTACATGCTTTACTAATCATCACCAAAACAGCTGATTTATTTATCATCGACTTTTCACACAAACATGTAACATATAATATTGGAGCTGTAATGATTAATCGATTGACAGCACTATTTGATACTTGAATAATCATTTTAATAAAAATAATCATTTTTTAAGCAAAATTCCCCAAAAGCTACTTCCAGTTTCTCAAATGTGATGATTTGTTGTTTTCCTTTGTCATATGTGACAGTAAACTGGACATTTTTAAAATGTCCCATTGGGCTGGGGGAATTATAACGAGCAGCTTTCCTTATTGTTTGTGAATAAAAATATTAATCAATTCACTGAGTAAATGATAGGCAGAATAATCCCTAAATTAAGCCCTACAAATATGCCATGTCATCGATATTTGATCAATACTATAGTGTAGAATAATGAGCTTGTTCCAAGTTAACGTCATGTGAATCTTGACTGTGTAACAGTGTAATTAAATCTGTGTGTGGATGAAGAAATATTGCATTAACATGTTTCAGCTCTGTCAGTCCTTCACGCTGTACGTTATTTAATAAAACTGATCACAGATTTGATCAAATACAGGAAAAGCTGATCACAAGCAGCAAACTACACATTCACACTTCCTGTGTGAAAAAAGAAAAAACATCACTGATGTGCTGCAGAAACGCATCAGGTGGATGAGTTGGTTTAAACTCCTGACAGAGGACTAAACAACATGAACACAGTTTCATCTTTAGTAATAACACAAAGTGAAACACAAGTTAAGTGATGTAAATCCAGTTCTGTCAGAACATGTAGCCCTCCGTCGCTCTGCATCTCAACAAAAATGAAAGAATGTAAACACAGTTTTTCTGGGGAATAAAGTTAAAGCTTGATACAGCCCATTTATGGTTGATATGTGGCAGAGACACCAGAGGCTGATGTATAGATCAAAAAATACACTGTACATATACATCCACTATAAATCTAGTTTAAAGTTGTCCAACTCAACCTCCAACTTATATTAAAATAGACCGTGGTCCACTGGTCTAAACTGGTCTGAGTTGGTGCAAGTTATGATGTATTTGGGACTGGTGTCTTCTTATTCATCCATTAAAACAGATTTAAACTGTCCAATCAGGACTGAGTGGACTCAAAATCATTTGAAACAGAACCAGAGTGTGTGTGTGTGTGAGTGTGTCCATTAGAAATACTGATGTAGCTAAAGATAGAAGATACTATTTCCAAATCTCTCTGTTACACTGATGATAGATAAAAGTAAATATAGGACCAAACCAGGGCTAAAAGACCAGTAAATACAGGACCAAACCAGGGCTAAAAAACCAGTAAATACAGGACCAAACCAGGGCTAAAACACCAGTAAATACAGGACCAAACCAGGGCTAAAACACCAGTAAATACAGGACAAAACCAGGGCTAAAACAACAGTAAATACAGGACCAAACCGGGGCTAAACCACCAGTAAATACAGGACAAAAGCAGGGCTAAAACACCAGTAAATACAGGACCAAAGCAGGGCTAAAACACCAGTAAATAAAAGACCAAAGCAGGGCTAAAACACCAGTAAATACAGGACCAAACCAGGGCTAAAACACCAGTAAATACAGGACCAAACCAGGGCCAAAACACCAGTAAATAAAGGACCAAACCAGGGCTAAAACACCAGTAAATACAGGACCAAACCAGGGCTAAAGCACCAGTAAATACAGGACCAAACCAGGGCTAAAACACCAGTAAATACAGAACCAAACCAGGGCTAAAACACCAGTAAATACAGGACCAAACCAGGGCTAAAACACCAGTAAATACAGGACCAAACCAGGGCTAAAACACCAGTAAATAAAGGACCAAACCAGGGCTAAAACACCAGTAAATACAGGACCAAACCAGGGCTAAAACACCAGTAAATACAGGACCAAACCAGGGCTAAAACACCAGTAAATAAAGGACCAAACCAGGGCTAAAACACCAGTAAATACAGGACCAAACCAGGGCTAAAACACCAGTAAATACAGGACCAAACCAGGGCTAAAACACCAGTAAATAAACGACCAAACCAGGGCTAAAACACCAGTAAATAAAGGACCAAACCAGGGCTAAAACACCAGTAAATACAGGACCAAACCAGGGCTAAAACACCAGTAAATAAAGGACCAAACCAGGGCTAAAACACCAGTAAATACAGGACCAAACCAGGGCTAAAACACCAGTAAATACAGGACCAAACCAGGGCTAAAAAACCAGTAAATACAGGACCAAACCAGGGCTAAAACACCAGTAAATAAAGGACCAAACCAGGGCTAAAACACCAGTAAATACAAGAACAAACCAGGGCTAAAACACCAGTAAATACAGGACCAAACCAGGGCTAAAACACCAGTAAGTACAGGACCAAACCAGGGCTAAAACACCAGTAAATAAAGGACCAAAGCAGGGCTAAAACACCAGTAAATACAGGACCAAACCGGGGCTAAAACATCAGTGAATACAGGACCAAACCAGGGCTAAACCACCAGTAAATACAGGACCAAAGCAGGGCTAAAACACCAGTAAATAAAGGACCAAACCAGGGCTAAAACACCAGTAAATACAGGACCAAACAAGGGCTAAAACACCAGTAAATACAGGACCAAACCAGGGCCAAAACACCAGTAAATAAAGGACCAAACCAGGGCTAAAACACCAGTAAATACAGGACCAAACCAGGGCTAAAGCACCAGTAAATACAGGACCAAACCAGGGCTAAAACACCAGTAAATACAGGACCAAACCAGGGCTAAAACACCAGTAAATAAAGGACCAAACCAGGGCTAAAACACCAGTAAATACAGGACCAAACCAGGGCTAAAACACCAGTAAATAAAGGACCAAACCAGGGCTAAAACACCAGTAAATACAGGACCAAACCAGGGCTAAAACACCAGTAAATAAAGGACCAAACCAGGGCTAAAACACCAGTAAATACAAGAACAAACCAGGGCTAAAACACCAGTAAATACAGGACCAAACCAGGGCTAAAACACCAGTAAATACAGGACCAAACCAGGGCTAAAACACCAGTAAATAAAGGACCAAAGCAGGGCTAAAACACCAGTAAATACAGGACCAAACCGGGGCTAAAACATCAGTGAATACAGGACCAAACCGGGGCTAAAACACCAGTAAATACAGGACCAAACCGGGGCTAAAACACCAGTAAATACAGGACCAAAGCAGGGCTAAAACACCAGTAAATACAGGACCAAACCAGGGCTAAAACACCAGTAAATACAGGAACAAACCGGGGCTAAAACACCAGTAAATACAGGACAAAACCAGGGCTAAAACACCCATAAATACAGGACCAAAGCAGGGCTAAAACACCAGTAAATAAAGGACCAAAGCAGGGCTAAAACACCAGTAAATACAGGACCAAACCAGGGCTAAACCACCAGTAAATATAGGACCAAACCAGGGCTAAAACACCAGTAAATACAGGACCAAACCGGGGCGAAAACACCAGTAAATAAATGGACAAAAGCAGGGCTAAAACACCAGTAAATACAGGACCAAACCGGGGCTAAAACACCAGTAAATACAGGACAAAAGCAGGGCTAAAACACCCATAAATACAGGACCAAACCAGGGCTAAACCACCAGTAAATAAAGGACCAAACCAGGGCTAAAACACCAGTAAATACAGGACCAAACCAGGGCTAAAACATCAGTAAATACAGGACCAAACCAGGGCTAAAACACCAGTAAATACAGGACCAAACCAGGGCTGAAAGACCAGTAAATACAGGACAAAACCAGGGCTAAAACACCCATAAATACAGGACCAAAGCAGGGCTAAAACACCAGTAAATAAAGGACCAAAGCAGGGCTAAAACACCAGTAAATACAGGACCAAACCGGGGCTAAAACACCAGTAAATACAGGACCAAACCAGGGCTAAACCACCAGTAAATATAGGACCAAACCAGGGCTAAAACACCAGTAAATACAGGACCAAACCGGGGCGAAAACACCAGTAAATACAAGAACAAACCAGGGCTAAAACACCAGTAAATACAGGACCAAACCAGGGCTAAAACACCAGTAAGTACAGGACCAAACCAGGGCTAAAACACCAGTAAATAAAGGACCAAAGCAGGGCTAAAACACCAGTAAATACAGGACCAAACCGGGGCTAAAACATCAGTGAATACAGGACCAAACCAGGGCTAAACCACCAGTAAATACAGGACCAAAGCAGGGCTAAAACACCAGTAAATAAAGGACCAAACCAGGGCTAAAACACCAGTAAATACAGGACCAAACAAGGGCTAAAACACCAGTAAATACAGGACCAAACCAGGGCCAAAACACCAGTAAATAAAGGACCAAACCAGGGCTAAAACACCAGTAAATACAGGACCAAACCAGGGCTAAAGCACCAGTAAATACAGGACCAAACCAGGGCTAAAACACCAGTAAATACAGGACCAAACCAGGGCTAAAACACCAGTAAATAAAGGACCAAACCAGGGCTAAAACACCAGTAAATACAGGACCAAACCAGGGCTAAAACACCAGTAAATAAAGGACCAAACCAGGGCTAAAACACCAGTAAATACAGGACCAAACCAGGGCTAAAACACCAGTAAATAAAGGACCAAACCAGGGCTAAAACACCAGTAAATACAAGAACAAACCAGGGCTAAAACACCAGTAAATACAGGACCAAACCAGGGCTAAAACACCAGTAAATACAGGACCAAACCAGGGCTAAAACACCAGTAAATAAAGGACCAAAGCAGGGCTAAAACACCAGTAAATACAGGACCAAACCGGGGCTAAAACATCAGTGAATACAGGACCAAACCGGGGCTAAAACACCAGTAAATACAGGACCAAACCGGGGCTAAAACACCAGTAAATACAGGACCAAAGCAGGGCTAAAACACCAGTAAATACAGGACCAAACCAGGGCTAAAACACCAGTAAATACAGGAACAAACCGGGGCTAAAACACCAGTAAATACAGGACAAAACCAGGGCTAAAACACCCATAAATACAGGACCAAAGCAGGGCTAAAACACCAGTAAATAAAGGACCAAAGCAGGGCTAAAACACCAGTAAATACAGGACCAAACCAGGGCTAAACCACCAGTAAATATAGGACCAAACCAGGGCTAAAACACCAGTAAATACAGGACCAAACCGGGGCGAAAACACCAGTAAATAAATGGACAAAAGCAGGGCTAAAACACCAGTAAATACAGGACCAAACCGGGGCTAAAACACCAGTAAATACAGGACAAAAGCAGGGCTAAAACACCCATAAATACAGGACCAAACCAGGGCTAAACCACCAGTAAATAAAGGACCAAACCAGGGCTAAAACACCAGTAAATACAGGACCAAACCAGGGCTAAAACATCAGTAAATACAGGACCAAACCAGGGCTAAAACACCAGTAAATACAGGACCAAACCAGGGCTGAAAGACCAGTAAATACAGGACAAAACCAGGGCTAAAACACCCATAAATACAGGACCAATGCAGGGCTAAAACACCAGTAAATAAAGGACCAAAGCAGGGCTAAAACACCAGTAAATACAGGACCAAACCGGGGCTAAAACACCAGTAAATACAGGACCAAACCAGGGCTAAACCACCAGTAAATATAGGACCAAACCAGGGCTAAAACACCAGTAAATACAGGACCAAACCGGGGCGAAAACACCAGTAAATACAGGACCAAACCGGGGCTAAAACACCCGTGAATACAGGACCAAACCGGGGCTAAAACACCAGCAAATACAGGACCAAACCGGGGCTAAAACACCAGTAAATAAAGGACCAAAGCAGGGCTAAAACACCAGTAAATACAGGACCAAACCGGGGCTAAAACATCAGTGAATACAGGACCAAACCAGGGCTAAACCACCAGTAGATACAGGACCAAAGCAGGGCTAAACCACCAGTAAATACAGGACCAAACCAGGGCTAAAACACCAGTAAATACAGGACCAAACCAGGGCTAAAACACCAGTAAATACAGGACCAAACCAGGGCTAAAACACCAGTAAATACAGGACCAAACCGGGGCTAAACCACCAGTAAATACAGGACAAAAGCAGGGCTAAAACACCAGTAAATACAGGACCAAAGCAGGGCTAAAACACCAGTAAATAAAAGACCAAAGCAGGGCTAAAACACCAGTAAATACAGGACCAAACCAGGGCTAAAACACCAGTAAATACAGGACCAAACCAGGGCCAAAACACCAGTAAATACAGGACCAAACCAGGGCTAAAGCACCAGTAAATACAGGACCAAACCAGGGCTAAAACACCAGTAAATACAGAACCAAACCAGGGCTAAAACACCAGTAAATACAGGACCAAACCAGGGCTAAAACACCAGTAAATACAGGACCAAACCAGGGCTAAAACACCAGTAAATAAAGGACCAAACCAGGGCTAAAACACCAGTAAATACAGGACCAAACCAGGGCTAAAACACCAGTAAATACAGGACCAAACCAGGGCTAAAACACCAGTAAATAAAGGACCAAACCAGGGCTAAAACACCAGTAAATACAGGACCAAACCAGGGCTAAAACACCAGTAAATACAGGACCAAACCAGGGCTAAAACACCAGTAAATAAACGACCAAACCAGGGCTAAAACACCAGTAAATACAGGACCAAACCAGGGCTAAATCACCAGTAAATAAAGGACCAAACCAGGGCTAAAACACCAGTAAATACAGGACCAAACCAGGGCTAAAACACCAGTAAATACAGGACCAAACCAGGGCTAAAAAACCAGTAAATACAGGACCAAACCAGGGCTAAAACACCAGTAAATAAAGGACCAAACCAGGGCTAAAACACCAGTAAATACAAGAACAAACCAGGGCTAAAACACCAGTAAATACAGGACCAAACCAGGGCTAAAACACCAGTAAGTACAGGACCAAACCAGGGCTAAAACACCAGTAAATAAAGGACCAAAGCAGGGCTAAAACACCAGTAAATACAGGACCAAACCGGGGCTAAAACATCAGTGAATACAGGACCAAACCAGGGCTAAACCACCAGTAAATACAGGACCAAAGCAGGGCTAAAACACCAGTAAATAAAGGACCAAAGCAGGGCTAAAACACCAGTAAATACAGGACCAAACAAGGGCTAAAACACCAGTAAATACAGGACCAAACCAGGGCCAAAACACCAGTAAATAAAGGACCAAACCAGGGCTAAAACACCAGTAAATACAGGACCAAACCGGGCTAAAGCACCAGTAAATACAGGACCAAACCAGGGCTAAAACACCAGTAAATACAGGACCAAACCAGGGCTAAAACACCAGTAAATAAAGGACCAAACCAGGGCTAAAACACCAGTAAATACAGGACCAAACCAGGGCTAAAACACCAGTAAATAAAGGACCAAACCAGGGCTAAAACACCAGTAAATACAGGACCAAACCAGGGCTAAAACACCAGTAAATAAAGGACCAAACCAGGGCTAAAACACCAGTAAATACAAGAACAAACCAGGGCTAAAACACCAGTAAATACAGGACCAAACCAGGGCTAAAACACCAGTAAATACAGGACCAAACCAGGGCTAAAACACCAGTAAATAAAGGACCAAAGCAGGGCTAAAACACCAGTAAATACAGGACTAAACCGGGGCTAAAACATCAGTGAATACAGGACCAAACCGGGGCTAAAACACCAGTAAATACAGGACCAAACCGGGGCTAAAACACCAGTAAATACAGGACCAAAGCAGGGCTAAAACACCAGTAAATACAGGACCAAACCAGGGCTAAAACACCAGTAAATACAGGAACAAACCGGGGCTAAAACACCAGTAAATACAGGACAAAACCAGGGCTAAAACACCCATAAATACAGGACCAAAGCAGGGCTAAAACACCAGTAAATAAAGGACCAAAGCAGGGCTAAAACACCAGTAAATACAGGACCAAACCAGGGCTAAACCACCAGTAAATATAGGACCAAACCAGGGCTAAAACACCAGTAAATACAGGACCAAACCGGGGCGAAATCACCAGTAAATACAGGACAAAAGCAGGGCTAAAACACCAGTAAATACAGGACCAAAGCAGGGCGAAAACACCAGTAAATACAGGACAAAAGCAGGGCTAAAACACCCATAAATACAGGACCAAACCAGGGTTAAACCACCAGTAAATAAAGGACCAAACCAGGGCTAAAACACCAGTAAATACAGGACCAAACCAGGGCTAAAACATCAGTAAATACAGGACCAAACCAGGGCTAAAACACCAGTAAATACAGGACCAAACCAGGGCTGAAAGACCAGTAAATAAAGGACCAAAGCAGGGCTAAAACACAAGTGAATACAGGACCAAACCGGGGCTAAAACACCAGCAAATACAGGACCAAACCGGGGCTAAAACACCAGTAAATACAGGACCAAACCAGGGCTAAAACACCAGTAAATACAGGACCAAACCAGGGCTAAAACACCAGTAAATAAAGGACGAAACCAGGGCTAAAACACCAGTAAATAAAGGACCAAACCAGGGCTAAAACACCAGTAAATACAGGACCAAACCAGGGCTAAAACATCAGTAAATACAGGACCAAACCAGGGCTAAAACACCAGTAAATACAGGACCAAACCAGGGCTAAAACACCAGCAAATAAAGGACCAAACCAGGGCTAAAACACCAGTAAATACAGGACCAAACCAGGGCTAAAACACCAGTAAATACAGGACCAAACCAGGGCTAAAACACCAGTAAATACAGGACCAAACCAGGGCTAAAACACCAGTAAATACAGGACCAAACCGGGGCTAAAACACCAGTAAATACAGGACCAAACCAGGGCTAAAACACCAGTAAATACAGGAACAAACCGGGGCTAAAACACCAGTAAATACAGGACAAAACCAGGGCTAAAACACCCATAAATACAGGACCAAAGCAGGGCTAAAACACCAGTAAATAAAGGACCAAAGCAGGGCTAAAACACCAGTAAATACAGGACCAAACCGGGGCTAAAACACCAGTAAATACAGGACCAAACCAGGGCTAAAACACCAGTAAGTACAGGACCAAACCAGGGCTAAAACACCAGTAAATAAAGGACCAAAGCAGGGCTAAAACACAAGTGAATACAGGACCAAACCGGGGCTAAAACACCAGCAAATACAGGACAAAAGCAGGGCTAAAACACCAGTAAATAAAGGACCAAACCAGGGCTAAAACACCAGTAAATACAGGACCAAACCAGGGCTAAAACACCAGTAAATAAAGGACCAAACCAGGGCTAAAACACCAGTAAATACAGGACCAAACCAGGGCTAAAACACCAGTAAATACAGGACCAAACCAGGGCTAAAACACCAGCAAATAAAGGACCAAACCAGGGCTAAAACACCAGTAAATACAGGACCAAACCAGGGCTAAAACACCAGTAAATACAGGACCAAACCAGGGCTAAAACACCAGTAAATACAGGACCAAACCAGGGCTAAAACACCAGTAAATACAGGACCAAACCAGGGCTAAAACACCAGTAAATACAGGACCAAACCGGGGCTAAAACACCAGTAAATACAGGACCAAACCAGGGCTAAAACACCAGTAAATAAAGGACCAAACCAGGGCTAAAACACCAGTAAATACAGGACCAAACCAGGGCTAAAACACCAGTAAATACAGGAACAAACCGGGGCTAAAACACCAGTAAATACAGGACAAAACCAGGGCTAAAACACCCATAAATACAGGACCAAAGCAGGGCTAAAACACCAGTAAATAAAGGACCAAAGCAGGGCTAAAACACCAGTAAATACAGGACCAAACCGGGGCTAAAACACCAGTAAATACAGGACAAAAGCAGGGCTAAAACACCAGTAAATACAGGACCAAACCGGGGCGAAAACACCAGTAAATACAGGACAAAAGCAGGGCTAAAACACCCATAAATACAGGACCAAAGCAGGGCTAAAACACCAGTAAATAAAGGACCAAACCAGGGCTAAAACACCAGTAAATACAGGACCAAACCAGGGCTAAAACATCAGTAAATACAGGACCAAACCAGGGCTAAAACACCAGTAAATACAGGACCAAACCAGGGCTAAAACACCAGTAAATAAAGGACCAAACCAGGGCTAAAACACCAGTAAATACAGGACCAAACCAGGGCTAAAACATCAGTAAATACAGGACCAAACCAGGGCTAAAACACCAGTAAATACAGGACCAAACCAGGGCTAAAACACCAGCAAATAAAGGACCAAACCAGGGCTAAAACACCAGTAAATACAGGACCAAACCAGGGCTAAAACACCAGTAAATACAGGACCAAACCAGGGCTAAAACACCAGTAAATACAGGACCAAACCAGGGCTAAAACACCAGTAAATAAAGGACCAAACCAGGGCTAAAACACCAGTAAATACAGGACCAAACCAGGGCTAAAACACCAGTAAATAAAGGACGAAACCAGGGCTAAAACACCAGTAAATAAAGGACCAAACCAGGGCTAAAACACCAGTAAATAAAGGACCAAACCAGGGCTAAAACACCAGTAAATACAGGACTAAACCAGGGCTAAAACACCAGTAAATACAGGACCAAACCAGGGCTAAAACACCAGTAAATAAACGACCAAACCAGGGCTAAAACACCAGTAAATACAGGACCAAACCAGGGCTAAATCACCAGTAAATAAAGGACCAAACCAGGGCTAAAACACCAGTAAATACAGGACCAAACCAGGGCTAAAACACCAGTAAATACAGGACCAAACCAGGGCTAAAAAACCAGTAAATACAGGACCAAACCAGGGCTAAAACACCAGTAAATAAAGGACCAAACCAGGGCTAAAACACCAGTAAATACAAGAACAAACCAGGGCTAAAACACCAGTAAATACAGGACCAAACCAGGGCTAAAACACCAGTAAGTACAGGACCAAACCAGGGCTAAAACACCAGTAAATAAAGGACCAAAGCAGGGCTAAAACACCAGTAAATACAGGACCAAACCGGGGCTAAAACATCAGTGAATACAGGACCAAACCAGGGCTAAACCACCAGTAAATACAGGACCAAAGCAGGGCTAAAACACCAGTAAATACAGGACCAAAGCAGGGCTAAAACACCAGTAAATACAGGACCAAACAAGGGCTAAAACACCAGTAAATACAGGACCAAACCAGGGCTAAACCACCAGTAAATACAGGACCAAACCAGGGCTAAAACACCAGTAAATACAGAAACAAACCGGGGCTAAAACACCAGTAAATACAGGACAAAACCAGGGCTAAAACACCCATAAATACAGGACCAAAGCAGGGCTAAAACACCAGTAAATAAAGGACCAAAGCAGGGCTAAAACACCAGTAAATACAGGACCAAACCGGGGCTAAAACACCAGTAAATACAGGACCAAACCAGGGCTAAACCACCAGTAAATATAGGACCAAACCAGGGCTAAAACACCAGTAAATACAGGACCAAACCGGGGCGAAAACACCAGTAAATACAGGACCAAACCGGGGCTAAAACACCCGTGAATACAGGACCAAACCGGGGCTAAAACACCAGCAAATACAGGAACAAACCGGGGCTAAAACACCAGTAAATAAAGGACCAAAGCAGGGCTAAAACACCAGTAAATACAGGACCAAACCGGGGCTAAAACATCAGTGAATACAGGACCAAACCAGGGCTAAACCACCAGTAAATACAGGACCAAACCAGGGCTAAAACACCAGTAAATACAGGACCAAACCAGGGCTAAAACACCAGCAAATAAAGGACCAAACCAGGGCCAAAACACCAGTAAATAAAGGACCAAACCAGGGCTAAAACACCAGTAAATACAGGACCAAACCGGGCTAAAGCACCAGTAAATACAGGACCAAACCAGGGCTAAAACACCAGTAAATACAGGACCAAACCAGGGCTAAAACACCAGTAAATAAAGGACCAAACCAGGGCTAAAACACCAGTAAATACAGGACCAAACCAGGGCTAAAACACCAGTAAATAAAGGACCAAACCAGGGCTAAAACACCAGTAAATACAGGACCAAACCAGGGCTAAAAAACCAGTAAATAAAGGACCAAACCAGGGCTGAAACACCAGTAAATACAGGACCAAACCAGGGCTAAAACACCAGTAAATACAGGAACAAACCGGGGCTAAAACACCAGTAAATACAGGACAAAACCAGGGCTAAAACACCCATAAATACAGGACCAAAGCAGGGCTAAAACACCAGTAAATAAAGGACCAAAGCAGAGCTAAAACACCAGTAAATACAGGACCAAACCGGGGCTAAAACACCAGTAAATACAGGACCAAACCAGGGCTAAACCACCAGTAAATATAGGACCAAACCAGGCCTAAAACACCAGTAAATACAGGACCAAACCGGGGCGAAAACACCAGTAAATACAGGACCAAACCGGGGCTAAAACACCCGTGAATACAGGACCAAACCGGGGCTAAAACACCAGCAAATACAGCACCAAACCGGGGCTAAAACACCAGTAAATAATGGACCAAAGCAGGGCTAAAACACCAGTAAATACAGGACCAAACCGGGGCTAAAACATCAGTGAATACAGGACCAAACCAGGGCTAAACCACCAGTAAATACAGGACCAAAGCAGGGCTAAAACACCAGTAAATAAAGGACCAAAGCAGGGCTAAAACACCAGTAAATACAGGACCAAACAAGGGCTAAAACACCAGTAAATACAGGACCAAACCAGGGCCAAAACACCAGTAAATAAAGGACCAAACCAGGGCTAAAACACCAGTAAATACAGGACCAAACCGGGGCTAAAACACCAGTAAATACAGGACCAAACCGGGGCTAAAACACCAGTAAATACAGGACCAAAGCAGGGCTAAAACACCAGTAAATACAGGACCAAACCAGGGCTAAAACACCAGTAAATACAGGACCAAACCAGGGCTAAAGCACCAGTAAATACAGGACCAAACCAGGGCTAAAACACCAGTAAATACAGGACCAAACCAGGGCTAAAACACCAGTAAATAAAGGACCAAACCAGGGCTAAAACACCAGTAAATACAGGACCAAACCAGGGCTAAAACACCAGTAAATAAAGGACCAAACCAGGGCTAAAACACCAGTAAATACAAGAACAAACCAGGGCTAAAACACCAGTAAATACAGGACCAAACCAGGGCTAAAACACCAGTAAATACAGGACCAAACCAGGGCTAAAACACCAGTAAATAAAGGACCAAAGCAGGGCTAAAACACCAGTAAATACAGGACCAAACCGGGGCTAAAACATCAGTGAATACAGGACCAAACCGGGGCTAAAACACCAGTAAATACAGGACCAAACCGGGGCTAAAACACCAGTAAATACAGGACCAAACCGGGGCTAAAACACCAGTAAATACAGGACCAAAGCAGGGCTAAAACACCAGTAAATACAGGACCAAACCAGGGCTAAAACACCAGTAAATACAGGAACAAACCGGGGCTAAAACACCAGTAAATACAGGACAAAACCAGCGCTAAAACACCCATAAATACAGGACCAAAGCAGGGCTAAAACACCAGTAAATAAAGGACCAAAGCAGGGCTAAAACACCAGTAAATACAGGACCAAACCAGGGCTAAACCACCAGTAAATATAGGACCAAACCAGGGCTAAAACACCAGTAAATACAGAACCAAACCGGGGCGAAAACACCAGTAAATACAGGACAAAAGCAGGGCTAAAACACCAGTAAATACAGGACCAAACCGGGGCGAAAACACCAGTAAATACAGGACAAAAGCAGGGCTAAAACACCCATAAATACAGGACCAAACCAGGGCTAAACCACCAGTAAATAAAGGACCAAACCAGGGCTAAAACACCAGTAAATACAGGACCAAAGCAGGGCTAAAACACCAGTAAATACAGGACCAAACCAGGGCTAAAACACCAGTAAATACAGGACCAAACCAGGGCTGAAAGACCAGTAAATAAAGGACCAAAGCAGGGCTAAAACACAAGTGAATACAGGACCAAACCGGGGCTAAAACACCAGCAAATACAGGACCAAACCGGGGCTAAAACACCAGTGAATACAGGACCAAACCAGGGCTAAAACACCAGTAAATACAGGACCAAACCAGGGCTAAAACACCAGTAAATACAGGACCAAACCAGGGCTAAAACACCAGTAAATACAGGACCAAACCAGGGCTGAAAGACCAGTAAATAAAGGACCAAAGCAGGGCTAAAACACAAGTGAATACAGGACCAAACCGGGGCTAAAACACCAGCAAATACAGGACCAAACCGGGGCTAAAACACCAGTAAATACAGGACCAAACCAGGGCTAAAACACCAGTAAATACAGGACCAAACCAGGGCTAAAACACCAGTAAATAAAGGACCAAACCAGGGCTAAAACACCAGTAAATACAGGACCAAACCAGGGCTAAAACATCAGTAAATACAGGACCAAACCAGGGCTGAAACACCAGTAAATACAGGACCAAACCAGGGCTAAAACACCAGCAAATAAAGGACCAAACCAGGGCTAAAACACCAGTAAATACAGGACCAAACCAGGGCTAAAACACCAGTAAATACAGGACCAAACAAGGGCTAAAACACCAGTAAATACAGGACCAAACCAGGGCTAAAACACCAGTAAATACAGGACCAAACCGGGGCTAAAACACCAGTAAATACAGGACCAAACCAGGGCTAAAACACCAGTAAATAAAGGACCAAACCAGAGCTAAAACACCAGTAAATACAGGACCAAACCAGGGCTAAAACACCAGTAAATACAGGAACAAACCGGGGCTAAAACACCAGTAAATACAGGACAAAACCAGGGCTAAAACACCCATAAATACAGGACCAAAGCAGGGCTAAAACACCAGTAAATAAAGGACCAAAGCAGGGCTAAAACACCAGTAAATACAGGACCAAACCGGGGCTAAAACACCAGTAAATACAGGACCAAACCAGGGCTAAACCACCAGTAAATATAGGACCAAACCAGGGCTAAAACACCAGTAAATACAGGACCAAACCGGGGCGAAAACACCAGTAAATACAGGACCAAACCGGGGCTAAAACACCCGTGAATACAGGACCAAACCGGGGCTAAAACACCAGCAAATACAGGACCAAACCGGGGCTAAAACACCAGTAAATACAGGACCAAACCAGGGCTAAAACACCAGTAAATACAGGACCAAACCGGGGCTAAAACACCCGTAAATACAGGACCAAAACAGGGCTAAACCACCAGTCAATAAAGGACCAAACCAGGGCTAAAACACCAGTAAATACAGGACCAAACCAGGGCTAAAACACCAGTGAATACAGGACCAAACCAGGGCTAAAACACCAGTAAATACAGGACCAAACCAGGGCTAAAACACCAGTAAATACAGGACCAAACCAGGGCTAAAACACCAGTAAATATAGGACCAAACCAGAGCTAAAACACCAGTAAATACAGGACCAAACCGGGGCTAAAACACCAGTAAATACAGGACCAAACCGGGGTTAAAACACCCGTGAATACAGGACCAAACCGGGGCTAAAACACCAGCAAATACAGGACCAAACCGGGGCTAAAACACCAGTAAATACAGGACCAAACCAGGGCTAAAACACCAGTAAATACAGGACCAAACCGGGGCTAAAACACCCGTAAATACAGGACCAAACCAGGGCTAAAACATCAGTAAATACAGGACTAACCAGGGCTAAAACACCAGTAAATACAGGACCAAAGCAGGGCTAAAAGAAAAGTAAATACAGGACCAAACCGGGGCTAAAACACCCGTAAATACAGGACCAAAGGAGGGCTAAAAGAAAAGTAAATACAGGACCAAACCGGGGCTAAAACACCCGTAAATACAGGACCAAACCGGGGCTAAAACACCAGTGAATACAGGACCAAACCAGGGCTAAAACACCAGTAAATACAGGACCAAACCGGGGCTAAAACACCAGTAAATACAGGACCAAACCAGGGCTAAAACACCAGTAAATATAGGACCAAACCAGAGCTAAAACACCAGTAAATACAGGACCAAACCGGGGCTAAAACACCAGTAAATACAGGACCAAACCAGAGCTAAAACACCAGTAAATACAGGACCAAACCGGGGCTAAAACACCAGTAAATACAGGACCAAACCGGGGCTAAAACATCAGTAAATACAGGACCAAACCATGGCTAAAATACCAGTAAATACAGGACCAAACCATGGCTAAACCACCAGTAAATACAGGACCAAATCAGGGCTAAAACATCAGTAAATACAGGACCAAAGCAGGGCTAAAACACCAGTAAATACAGGACCAAAGCAGGGCTAAAACATCAGTAAATACAGGACCAAACCAGGGCTAAACCACCAGTAAATACAGGACCAAACCGGGGCTAAAACACCAGTAAATACAGGACCAAACCGGGGCTAAAACACCAGTAAATACAGGACCAAAGCAGGGCTAAAACACCAGTAAATACAGGACCAAACCAGGGCTAAAACACCAGTAAATACAGGACCAAACCAGGGCTGAAAGACCAGTAAATAAAGGACCAAAGCAGGGCTAAAACACCAGTAAATAAAGGACCAAAGCAGGGCTAAAACACCAGTAAATACAGGACCAAACCGGGGCTAAAACACCAGTAAATACAGGACCAAAGCAGGGCTAAAACACCAGTAAATACAGGACCAAACCAGGGCTAAAACACCAGTAAATACAGGACCAAACCAGGGCTGAAAGACCAGTAAATAAAGGACCAAAGCAGGGCTAAAACACCAGTAAATACAGGACCAAAGCAGGGCTAAAACACCAGTAAATACAGGACCAAAGCAGGGCTAAAAGACCAGTAAATAAAGGACCAAAGCAGGGCTAAAACACCAGTAAATAAAGGACCAAAGCAGGGCTAAAACACCAGTAAATACAGGACCAAAGCAGGGCTAAAAGACCAGTAAATAAAGGACCAAAGCAGGGCTAAAACACCAGTAAATACAGTACCAAACCAGGGCTAAAACATCAGTAAATACAGGACCAAACCAGGGCTAAAACACCAGTAAATAAGGGACCAAACCAGGGCTAAAACATCGGTAAATACAGGACCAAACCAGGGCTAAACCACCAGTAAATACAGGACCAAACCGGGGCTAAAATACCAGTAAATACAGGACCAAACCAGGGCTAAACCACCAGTACATACAGGACTAACCAGGGCTAAAACACCAGTAAATACAGGACCAAACCAGGGCTAAAACACCAGTAAATACAGGACCAAACCGGGGCTAAAACACCAGTAAATACAGGACCAAACCGGGGCTAAAACACCCGTGAATACAGGACCAAACCGGGGCTAAAACACCAGCAAATACAGGACCAAACCGGGGCTAAAACACCAGTAAATACAGGACCAAACCAGGGCTAAAACACCAGTAAATACAGGACCAAACCGGGGCTAAAACACCCGTAAATACAGGACCAAAGCAGGGCTGAAAGACCAGTAAATAAAGGACCAAAGCAGGGCTAAAACACCAGTAAATAAAGGACCAAAGCAGGGCTAAAACACCAGTAAATACAGGACCAAAGCAGGGCTAAAAGACCAGTAAATAAAGGACCAAAGCAGGGCTAAAACACCAGTAAATACAGTACCAAACCAGGGCTAAAACATCAGTAAATACAGGACCAAACCAGGGCTAAAACACCAGTAAATAAGGGACCAAACCAGGGCTAAAACATCGGTAAATACAGGACCAAACCAGGGCTAAACCACCAGTAAATACAGGACCAAACCGGGGCTAAAATACCAGTAAATACAGGACCAAACCAGGGCTAAACCACCAGTACATACAGGACTAACCAGGGCTAAAACACCAGTAAATACAGGACCAAACCAGGGCTAAAACACCAGTAAATACAGGACCAAACCGGGGCTAAAACACCAGTAAATACAGGACCAAACCGGGGCTAAAACACCCGTGAATACAGGACCAAACCGGGGCTAAAACACCAGCAAATACAGGACCAAACCGGGGCTAAAACACCAGTAAATACAGGACCAAACCAGGGCTAAAACACCAGTAAATACAGGACCAAACCGGGGCTAAAACACCAGTAAATACAGGACCAAAGCAGGGCTAAAACACCAGTAAATAAAGGACCAAAGCAGGGCTAAAACACCAGTAAATAGAGGACCAAACCGGGGCTAAAACACCCGTAAATACAGGACCAAACCGGGGCTAAAACACCAGTGAATACAGGACCAAACCAGGGCTAAAACACCAGTAAATACAGGACCAAACCAGGGCTAAAACACCAGTAAATACAGGACCAAACCAGGGCTAAAACATCAGTAAATACAGGACCAAACCAGGGCTAAACCACCAGTAAATACAGGACCAAACCGGGGCTAAAACACCAGTAAATACAGGACAAAAGCAGGGCTAAAACACCCATAAATACAGGACCAAACCAGGGCTAAAAGAAAAGTAAATAAAGGACCAAAGCAGGGCTAAAACACCAGTAAATACAGGACCAAACCAGGGCTAAAACATCAGTAAATACAGGACCAAACCAGGGCTAAAATACCAGTAAATACAGGACCAAAGCAGGGCTAAAACACCAGTAAATACAGGACCAAAGCAGGGCTAAAACACCAGTAAATACAGGACGACCAAACCGGGGCTAAAACATCAGTAAATACAGGACCAAACCAGGGCTAAACCACCAGTAAATACAGGACCAAACCGGGGCTAAAACATCAGTAAATACAGGACCAAACCATGGCTAAAATACCAGTAAATACAGGACCAAACCATGGCTAAACCACCAGTAAATACAGGACCAAATCAGGGCTAAAACATCAGTAAATACAGGACCAAAGCAGGGCTAAAACACCAGTAAATACAGGACCAAACCAGGGCTAAAACATCAGTAAATACAGGACCAAACCAGGGCTAAACCACCAGTAAATACAGGACCAAACCGGGGCTAAAACACCAGTAAATACAGGACCAAACCGGGGCTAAAACACCAGTAAATACAGGACCAAAGCAGGGCTAAAACACCAGTAAATACAGGACCAAACCAGGGCTAAAACACCAGTAAATACAGGACCAAACCAGGGCTGAAAGACCAGTAAATAAAGGACCAAAGCAGGGCTAAAACACCAGTAAATAAAGGACCAAACCGGGGCTAAAACACCAGTAAATACAGGACCAAAGCAGGGCTAAAACACCAGTAAATACAGGACCAAACCAGGGCTAAAACACCAGTAAATACAGGACCAAACCAGGGCTGAAAGACCAGTAAATAAAGGACCAAAGCAGGGCTAAAACACCAGTAAATAAAGGACCAAAGCAGGGCTAAAACACCAGTAAATACAGGACCAAAGCAGGGCTAAAACACCAGTAAATACAGGACCAAACCAGGGCTGAAAGACCAGTAAATAAAGGACCAAAGCAGGGCTAAAACACCAGTAAATAAAGGACCAAAGCAGGGCTAAAACACCAGTAAATACAGGACCAAAGCAGGGCTAAAAGACCAGTAAATAAAGGACCAAAGCAGGGCTAAAACACCAGTAAATACAGGACCAAACCAGGGCTAAAACACCAGTAAATAAGGGACCAAACCAGGGCTAAAACATCGGTAAATACAGGACCAAACCAGGGCTAAACCACCAGTAAATACAGGACCAAACCGGGGCTAAAATACCAGTAAATACAGGACCAAACCAGGGCTAAACCACCAGTACATACAGGACTAACCAGGGCTAAAACACCAGTAAATACAGGACCAAACCAGGGCTAAAACACCAGTAAATACAGGACCAAACCGGGGCTAAAACACCAGTAAATACAGGACCAAACCGGGGCTAAAACACCCGTGAATACAGGACCAAACCGGGGCTAAAACACCAGCAAATACAGGACCAAACCGGGGCTAAAACACCAGTAAATACAGGACCAAACCAGGGCTAAAACACCAGTAAATACAGGACCAAACCGGGGCTAAAACACCCGTAAATACAGGACCAAAGCAGGGCTAAAACACCAGTAAATAAAGGACCAAAGCAGGGCTAAAACACCAGTAAATACAGGACCAAACCGGGGCTAAAACACCCGTAAATACAGGACCAAACCGGGGCTAAAACACCAGTGAATACAGGACCAAACCAGGGCTAAAACACCAGTAAATACAGGACCAAACCAGGGCTAAAACACCAGTAAATACAGGACCAAACCAGGGCTAAAACACCAGTAAATATAGGACCAAACCAGAGCTAAAACACCAGTAAATACAGGACTAAACCGGGGCTAAAACACCAGTAAATACAGGACCAAACCGGGGCTAAAACACCCGTGAATACAGGACCAAACCGGGGCTAAAACACCAGCAAATACAGGACCAAACCGGGGCTAAAACACCAGTAAATACAGGACCAAACCAGGGCTAAAACACCAGTAAATACAGGACCAAACCGGGGCTAAAACACCCGTAAATACAGGACCAAACCAGGGCTAAAACATCAGTAAATACAGGACTAACCAGGGCTAAAACACCAGTAAATACAGGACCAAAGCAGGGCTAAAAGAAAAGTAAATACAGGACCAAACCGGGGCTAAAACACCCGTAAATACAGGACCAAACCGGGGCTAAAACACCAGTGAATACAGGACCAAACCAGGGCTAAAACACCAGTAAATACAGGACCAAACCAGGGCTAAAACACCAGTAAATATAGGACCAAACCAGAGCTAAAACACCAGTAAATACAGGACCAAACCGGGGCTAAAACACCAGTAAATACAGGACCAAACCAGAGCTAAAACACCAGTAAATACAGGACCAAACCGGGGCTAAAACACCAGTAAATACAGGACCAAACCAGGGCTAAAACATCAGTAAATACAGGACCAAACCAGGGCTAAACCACCAGTAAATACAGGACCAAACCGGGGCTAAAACACCAGTAAATACAGGACAAAAGCAGGGCTAAAACACCCATAAATACAGGACCAAACCAGGGCTAAAAGAAAAGTAAATAAAGGACCAAAGCAGGGCTAAAACACCAGTAAATACAGGACCAAACCAGGGCTAAAACATCAGTAAATACAGGACCAAACCAGGGCTAAAATACCAGTAAATACAGGACCAAAGCAGGGCTAAAACACCAGTAAATACAGGACCAAAGCAGGGCTAAAACACCAGTAAATACAGGACCAAACCGGGGCTAAAACATCAGTAAATACAGGACCAAACCAGGGCTAAACCACCAGTAAATACAGGACCAAACCGGGGCTAAAACACCAGTAAATACAGGACCAAAGCAGGGCTAAAACACCAGTAAATAAAGGACCAAAGCAGGGCTAAAACATCAGTAAATACAGGACCAAACCAGGGCTAAAACACCAGTAAATACAGGACCAAACCGGGGCTAAAACATCAGTAAATACAGGACCAAACCAGGGCTAAACCACCAGTAAATACAGGACCAAAGCAGGGCTAAAACACCAGTAAATACAGGACCAAAGCAGGGCTAAAACACCAGTAAATACAGGACCAAACCGGGGCTAAAACACCCGTAAATACAGGACCAAACCAGGGCTAAAACACCAGTAAATACAGGACCAAACCGGGGCTAAAACACCCGTAAATACAGGACTAACCAGGGCTAAAACACCAGTAAATACAGGACCAAAGCAGGGCTAAAACACCAGTAAATACAGGACCAAACCAGGGCTAAAACACCAGTAAATACAGGACCAAACCAGGGCTAAAACACCAGTAAATACAGGACCAAACCGGGGCTAAAACACCCGTAAATACAGGACTAACCAGGGCTAAAACACCAGTAAATACAGGACCAAAGCAGGGCTAAAACACCAGTAAATACAGGACCAAACCAGGGCTAAAACACCAGTAAATACAGGACCAAACCAGGGCTAAAACACCAGTAAATACAGGACCAAAGCAGGGCTAAAACAACAGTAAATACAGGACCAAACCAGGGCTAAAACACCAGTAAATACAGGACCAAACCAGGGCTAAAACACCTGTAAATACAGGACCAAACCAGGGCTAAAACACCAGTAAATACAGGACCAAACCAGGGCTAAAACACCAGTAAATACAGGACCAAACCAGGGCTAAAACACCAGTAAATACAGGACCAAACCAGGGCTAAAACACCAGTAAATACAGGACCAAACCGGGGCTAAAACACTAGTAAATACAGGACCAAACCGGGGCTAAAACACCAGTAAATACAGGACCAAACCAGGGCTAAAACATCAGTAAATACAGGACCAAACCAGGGCTAAACCACCAGTAAATACAGGACCAAATCGGGGCTAAAACACCAGTAAATACAGGACAAAAGCAGGGCTAAAACACCCATAAATACAGGACCAAACCAGGGCTAAAAGAAAAGTAAATAAAGGACCAAAGCAGGGCTAAAACACCAGTAAATACAGGACCAAACCAGGGCTAAAACATCAGTAAATACAGGACCAAACCAGGGCTAAAATACCAGTAAATACAGGACCAAAGCAGGGCTAAAACACCAGTAAATACAGGACCAAAGCAGGGCTAAAACACCAGTAAATACAGGACCAAACCGGGGCTAAAACATCAGTAAATACAGGACCAAACCAGGGCTAAACCACCAGTAAATACAGGACCAAACCGGGGCTAAAACACCAGTAAATACAGGACCAAAGCAGGGCTAAAACACCAGTAAATACAGGACCAAAGCAGGGCTAAAACATCAGTAAATACAGGACCAAACCAGGCCTAAAACACCAGTAAATACAGGACCAAACCGGGGCTAAAACATCAGTAAATACAGGACCAAACCAGGGCTAAACCACCAGTAAATACAGGACCAAAGCAGGGCTAAAACACCAGTAAATACAGGACCAAACCGGGGCTAAAACATCAGTAAATACAGGACCAAACCAGGGCTAAACCACCAGTAAATACAGGACCAAAGCAGGGCTAAAACACCAGTAAATACAGGACCAAATTAAGGGCTAAACCACCAGTAAATACAGGATCAAACCAGGGCTAAAACACCAGTAAATACAGGACCAAAGCAGGGCTAAACCACCAGTAAATACAGGACCAAAGCAGGGCTAAAACACCAGTAAATACAGGACCAAACCGGGGCTAAAACACCAGTAAATACAGGACCAAACCGGGGCTAAAACATCAGTGAATACAGGACCAAACCGGGGCTAAAACACCCGTAAATACAGGACCAAAGCAGGGCTAAAACACCAGTAAATACAGGACCAAACCGGGGCTAAAACACCAGTAAATACAGGACCAAACCAGGGCTAAAACACCAGTAAATCCAGGACCAAAGCAGGGCTAAAACACCAGTAAATACAGGACCAAACCAGGGCTAAAACACCAGTAAATACAGGACCAAACCGGGGCTAAAACACCCGTAAATACAGGACTAACCAGGGCTAAAACACCAGTAAATACAGGACCAAAGCAGGGCTAACACACCAGTAAATACAGGACCAAACCAGGGCTAAAACACCAGTAAATACAGGACCAAACCAGGGCTAAAACACCAGTAAATACAGGACCAAACCGGGGCTAAAACACCCGTAAATACAGGACTAACCAGGGCTAAAACACCAGTAAATACAGGACCAAAGCAGGGCTAAAACACCAGTAAATACAGGACCAAACCAGGGCTAAAACACCAGTAAATACAGGACCAAACCAGGGCTAAAACACCAGTAAATACAGGACCAAAGCAGGGCTAAAACACCAGTAAATACAGGACCAAACCAGGGCTAAAACACCAGTAAATACAGGACCAAACCGGGGCTAAAACACCCGTAAATACAGGACCAAACCAGGGCTAAAACACCAGTAAATACAGGACCAAACCAGGGCTAAAACACCAGTAAATACAGGACCAAACCAGGGCTAAAACACCAGTAAATACAGGACCAAACCAGGGCTAAAACACCAGTAAATACAGGACCAAACCGGGGCTAAAACACTAGTAAATACAGGACCAAACCAGGGCTAAAACACCAGTAAATACAGGACCAAAGCAGGGCTAAAACACCAGTAAATACAGGACCAAACCAGGGCTAAAACACCAGTAAATATAGGACCAAAGCAGGGCTAAAACACCAGTAAATACAGGACCAAACCAGGGCTAAAACACCAGTAAATACAGGACCAAACCGGGGCTAAAACACTAGTAAATACAGGACCAAACCGGGGCTAAAACACCAGTAAATACAGGACCAAAGCAGGGCTAAAACACCAGTAAATACAGGACCAAACCAGGGCTAAAACACCAGTAAATATAGGACCAAAGCAGGGCTAAAACACCAGTAAATACAGGACCAAACCAGGGCTAAAACACCAGTAAATACAGGACCAAACCAGGGCTAAAACACCAGTAAATACAGGACCAAACCTGGGCTAAAACACCAGTAAATACAGGACCAAACCAGGGCTAAAACACCAGTAAATACAGGACCAAAGCAGGGCTAAAACACCAGTAAATACAGGACCAAACCTGGGCTAAAACACCAGTAAATACAGGACCAAACTGGGGCTAAAACACCAGTAAATACAGGACCAAAGCAGGGCTAAAACACCAGTAAATACAGGACCAAACCAGGGCTAAAACACCAGTAAATATAGGACCAAAGCAGGGCTAAAACACCAGTAAATACAGGACCAAACCAGGGCTAAAACACCAGTAAATACAGGACCAAACCTGGGCTAAAACACCAGTAAATACAGGACCAAACCGGGGCTAAAACACCAGTAAAGTATTAGTAAATTATATATTAGTGAATTTATATATGTATATAAATTATATATTATATATATACTTTTTAACCCAGATTATAACTTATGCAGAGAAGAATAACTTTTGCGATTTTTGTGCAGATTTTTTTCTAAATCAACATTGACCAAATGACAACAAATATTTAAACCTTTCTAATTAACGTGAATGTGCCTGACATAGCACAATCCTGAACTACGATGTGAAATTCACGTGTATTTGTCGCAAACAGTCTTAACTTTATCCACAATTTTTTGCATTTGTTGTGTTAAATTCAGCACACACCTCTATTTTACTTTAACAATTTACTACTTTAGTGACAGTAAATGCAACAGAACAGAGTGACAGTGCATTTTACTCTCTACCCCCTGCTGGAGGACACAACACAACCTGTTGCACTTAAACGTGTCATTCAAATACATTATTACACCTCAAATGTCTTTTTTTTACCACTTCTGAACACTGAATGAATAAAAATAAAGACTGTCTGTGTCATGTGACATGTTTGGGCAACCTGCATGTTGTTTTACACATGTGGGGTTAATTCACAGCCCTTACTAACAGCTAGCCTGAGCTAACATGCATGTTAATGTGTGCATGCTAACCACACACACACACACACACACACACACACACACACACACACACACACACACACGTGAAGCAAAAAGAGAGAGAGACGGTTGTGAATGAGAAGCAGCAAACACACATACACACACACAGATTAAATAAAAAACTGGGTTTCATGGTTTATGGGGACACACACGTTTTACGAGGACACGCATGTGTCCTCATAAAACATGTGTGTGTGTCCATAAACCATGAAAGCCGGTGTTTGCATGTGAGTGTGTGTGTTTTTAGTGGATGCATTGCATGCGGGCGGTCTGCTCTTACCTTGGTGGTGACAATGCAGAGGCAGTCCATATCCACACACACACACACACACACACACACACACTCACACACACACTCACACACACTCACACATTTCCACGCACACACGCTCACGCACTCATGCTCGATCTGTTGCCCTCCCCCCCCCTCATCCGTCTGTCCGTCCTCCCCTCGCTCTCTCGCCTCGTCTGTACTCCGTCTGTCAGCGGCGAGTGAGAGGGGGGCGAGCGAGAGAGATGAAGAAAAAGAAGAAGAAGACTGGTGTGTGTGTATGTGTGTGTGTGTGTGTGTGTGTGTGTGTGTGTGTGTTTATGGTGGGGGGGGTGGACACCTCCTTGAGTCACTCACTGGTTGATGATAAAAAGAGGAGGAGGGGGTGGGGGTTGGGCTCTTGTTGCCATGGTGTTATGCAGCTGTTGCCCCGGTAATGCTGCTGCAGCTGTTGCTAAGTAACAGTGATGGGTGTTGCCATGTGGATTAGAGAGAGAGAGACAGACGCGGCTGGAGGACGTAGTTCAATCTTTTACTTCAGTAAAAGTGCAAAAGTTTATGCATCAAAATGCTCTTTAAGATGTCAGAGCGTTCTCATACTTCTGTACTTTTTAAAATTTATACTTTTTAAATTATTTACAGTATTTATTATTGTTATTATGTGTTTTTTTCACTATTTTAGTCCCATAGTCTGTGCTTTGCTTTTATATCTTACTGCTCCAGGACACTTTAGTTTAGTTCCTTTACTGAATATCAGATATTGACGTGTTTCCTGGTCAAATAATCTTATTAACACATCACTTCCACTACTACTTCCAATATAAAGTTGTATTTGATATGTCATTATATTATTATTACTATACATTTGTTACGTATGCATTTTCTGATAATCATATTTTACTTCATTGCTTTTTTGTTTTGTTTTTGACTCTTTGCCTCAAATAATTTATTAATTTTTGTTCCATTATCTGCCGCCTGTTGAATACGTCATTTATTTTGCACTTACAATAAAAAAATAAAAAATAAAAAAACAGCAACATGCACATAAAACTGAAATCATGAAACTCAAGTCAAAAAGCTTTTTAGCTGACGTGTGCAAGTTTCTAATACAGATACATGTGTGAGAGTCTTCTGTTGAACATCAGGGGCCAGATGCATGAAAATCTGTAGATTAATGATCAAAACTGTGTATGCACAAAGAAACATGCAGATGTGTTCTTTTCATCAGATTTATAAAGCCGTGTATATTCATGGTTCTGTTTTATAAATCTCAGTCGTTGAGGAACTGGGCACACGAGCACGAGCCTCATTTCCATCCACGATGAGCCATAAATGGATGAAGACGTCCTGAACCAGCTGTGTCAGCTGTTTTCCACCAGTCTGTACAGCTGTCATCACACGTGACTGTTACACACGTCTGTCTGTGCAGCACTTTATAGTGTCCATGTCAATAATTCATCACATGGACTGTAAACCATCGTCTGATATCTAAGAACTGTGATCAATGATCAGTTTGTAGCTCATATCTAAACCGACTTTACAAGGTCCGACACAACTAAGGATGAAATACAAAGAATATTAACAGCAAAATATCATGTTGACTCCTGTGTAAATTAAAAGAATGATCAAATTAATTACACAAAAGTAATTAATCAGTGTTTCATTTATAAATGTGCCTTTGATTGGCATTTTACAGATCTTTGTGTAAATGTAAAAATAAATAATAAAATCACACCATCAGTGCAGCTGATTATCAACATAAACAAACAATGTTTTACTAAAAGTCTCTCAGCTCATATTTCATCTCTTCACCCTCCACATGTGTACGCTGGTCTGAAGAATGTGTGACGCGTTCACATTCTCACTGCACATTCTGTGTTTATAGACACCAGTTTATGTGCATACACATCACTGATGCATCTGGCTGCAGGTCTGTTCCTGTTTTAGTGTAAAAACGTCGCAGGATCTGGATCTGACTGCAAAAACACTTCAAATACTTCTCAGAGTTTCACTGTGCAACACATCTACGCATGTTTACTTTTTATTTGTCATACAAAAATGTTTAATTTAGTCTTTAATTGGTTGAGAGCAGATTGTCCTGACGAGACGTCCTCTCTACACAGAATAAACATCTTTGGGAATTATAAGTTCTTAACAGTTGAGTAATGATGTGAGCTTCATCTGGGTGAATTAAAGTTACAAAGAGTTTATTTTTCAGTCAGTTATAATTTTGTCTAATTCATCTTTGATACAAGCATCACCTCGTCTCACGAGAACACACATAGTTCACAACGAGAGTTGATAGCTGAGCGAGTTTGAAATACGACAGGAACAAACTGCAGAAATAATACTGTTGGGTAAGTCTGCATTTATGTTCTGTAACACTCATGTTGATGAAGCCTTCAGTGATTTAGAGCCTGTTTTCCTCACAGAGTTCAGACTGTTTGACATCCTGCACTTAGCATTAGCATTAGCATTAGCATTAGCCTGCTGCAGCGTCTCAAAGTGCATCAGATGGAATTAAAAGTGTTCAAACTGTCAGATTTTCTACAAGAAGCTGCACTTTTGATGATCATGTGTTTCTGTTTTATCTTTTCTCTATTTTTGTTAATGACCTTTGTTTAATCTGTTCAGATTCCTCTGTTCAGCTATATGCAGATGATACGGTCATTTATCCAAACTGCCCTTCAATCAGATTTCATTACCTTACAAAACTGGCTCTTATCTAATAAACTGCTGCTCAGTACAAACAAATCTTACATTATGGTGTTTGGTATAAGACAGAGCCTTAAAACTAATTCTAATAATCCAATCATAAAGTGTTTCTGCATAGACTTGATCAAATTAAATATTTGGGTTGACTCTGAACTTTCAAATGTCACATTGATCACGTTCTACACAAAATTTATTGAAGCTTATTTAGCGAAGTTTCAGGAGCAGGACTGCACCTCAACTGCACCCCTCCTGCATCCTATAAATACCACCTAACCCCCTCCTCCTCTTCCACTCTCGTATTCTGCGCCCCTCCCTCCCTATTTCTCTCTTCCTGATTCTTCCTCTCCTTCATAGGGTCCTGAGGGGGTCCGTCCTTGCCCGGGTGCTGCGGCGGCGGAACGCAGTCAGCAAGCAGATCTATGCACAATGATTGTTTTTCTTAATAAATCATTTAAACGCATCTTGTTGATGGTGTGGTCCTTGCTAGTGAAATAACATCTCAGTGTTTTCTGAGTACTCGTTATGCAGAATGTCTCATGACCCTCTTGTCATTTTAACTCCACATAATGTTAACAGTGAAATCTCTGGTGAGCTCAGAACCGGAGGAGTGTGGACACGAGGCGTAAACGTAGCAAAAATGATGCATTTAAACTGAAAACATATTAGTGTGGATGTAGCATCAGCTGCATGTTGTTCTCCCTGTGCAGAGTTTGTTTTCATTCATCTGCTGAAGGAGGAAAGTTTCTCTGAGCTCATTAAAAATGCAGTTTTAAGGGGCGGGGCTACGAGCAGGATTTGTGACATCACAGTAGTTTGGAGCCAATCATGGTCCAGTATGACACAAGTGTGATGTGGAAACTTGAAGCCTCCAGTGAACAAACACTGAGACTTACAGTGAAGGAGGAAACTGGAATATTTAATGAGGGAGAAGGAGGTGATGTCATTTTAATGACTTAAAGATAATTGAACTTCATGATTACACACATTATTATTTAAAGTACTTAGAGTATTTTATATATGTCTTAAAACATGACTGGAGGGGAACTTCAATAAAGTTTAATTCTGTAAGTTTTGTTGAGTTTGATGGATATTACCTGAAACTGGAGATACTGGATCTGTTTCTGCAGATAAACTCTTCATGTACACTTTAACCCATCGATACCTGACAAACCTTCACTGCAGCCTCACCTGAAATACTTCTGAGTGACACATCGCTGTCACGTCAGCTCGACTGTCGACAGCCGTCAGACGGTTCTGTGAGACGAGCGTCTGCAGGACGAAGCTTCCTGCTTTACCTGAGGAGAAGTGTGTGTGTGTGTGTGAGCGTACCTGTCCAGGTGTGTGTGGCCGGCTCGTCGTCTGGTTCTCACACACTGTCAGCTCGTAGAACTCCTGTATGTCTGCACACACAGACACACAGACACACGCACGCACGCACGCACACGCACACGCACGCACACACACACACACACACACGCGCACACGGTTAATCCAGACGTGTCCTGTCCAGTGCCTGAGCTGTGATGTCACACTGATGACATCATTAAGACCAGATTAACAGGTAGAGGTGACAGGTGTCCGTCCGGAGCTCAGAGACGTTTCACACATGTTTATTATCTCTTTATTAATCACTGTTTGATCACTGATTGGTTTATTGAATATAGCTGATCACCTGCTGATCTGCATGAACTTTGTGTGACATGAATATTGATCGTGTGTGTGTGTGTGTGTGTGTGTGTTACCCAGCAGCGCCTGGAACAGGTCACTCTGGAAGATGTTCAGCAGTCTCTCAGCGCGACCTTTGACCCCTTCAGCAGCTCCGGCCTGACAGGCCTCCATCACCTGCAGAGCTCGCTGCGTATCTGAGGACACAGGATTCAGGTTCCCATTAACGGATTAACGGCTGCAGCCGTTAGTTTTACACACAGCTGATCTGAAACACGTTGGAGGAGTCAGGACGTGGAGTCGCTCAGTCATTGTCTTAAACGCTTTCTTCAGTATTAAAGTGTAACAGGGATCTCAGGCCTGTTTACACCTGGTATTAGTGCTCAGCTACAGGTGTTCAGACCACATTCAGAGGTGGTCTGAGCTGCGTGTGGCCACGTTCATTCACAACGTGTCCTGAGTCTCTGTGTTACACTAATCATTAGAAATAACTCATTTTAATGTCATCCAACCTGTTTTTAAAGGAGATGAAGGCTGCAGGAGGAATTTCTGATCAAAAATATCTAAAACGTGTTCGTGTATAAAAACTTAATGATTGAAATGATGTCATAGCCCAGCTGTGTTTAAATTATTTACAGCCAGATGCTTTTTTCCTTCCTTCCTTCCTTTTGTCCTTCCATTGTTATTATTGTATGTTCTGTTTGTGCTGCACATCATGTGATCATCTACACTCAAAATACATGAATGAATGAATAAAAGTGCAGATCTTCACGTTGCTCTGTGTGTTTTAAAGTCAGCTGATGTGTTACCTGAACAGCTGACAGGTGTTTCACTGTCACAGAAATCTTTTCTGTCCTCAGTGACTCCAGTGTTTCATATTCTGCTTCATTTATAAAACCACCACAGAAACAAACGTGTAGTTTCAGGTTATAATAATATTTATATACTGTGCTGCTGATATTTTCATTAAAGTTAATGATGTAAAAACCATCTCAACACTGCTCGAGAACTTAAAAGGAGATAAAAGTCACTGCATCCAGGATTGAAATATCACATCAAATAAAATCATTAAAATAAACCCATCAACATAAAAATATAGTTTCATGTTGATGTTTGAGGTAGATTATGTCCATCTTTGCTGTCTGAACTACATCAGCTTGTAGCAGTATAATCAGTACTACAGTAGTAGCAGTAACAGTACTGCAGTAGCAGTATTATCAGTACTACAGTTGCAGCAGTAACAGTACTGCAGTAGCAGTATTATCAGTACTACAGTTGCAGCAGTAACAGTACTGCAGTAGCAGTATTATCAGTAGTACAGTAGCAGCAGTAACAGTACTGCAGTAGCAGTATTATCAGTACTACAGTTGCAGCAGTAACAGTACTGCAGTAGCAGTATTATCAGTAGTACAGTAGCAGCAGTAACAGTACTGCAGTAGCAGCAGTAACAGTACTGCAGTAGCAGCAGTAACAGTACTGCAGTAGCAGCAGTAACAGCAGGTCACATGATGTACACACAGTTTTAGAAGTAAAACTGGCAGAAAGCAGGAAAACAACAGGCAGAGGTCAAAGGTCAGACAGAGAATATCAGAGATCACAGAGTGAAGAAGAAGAAGAAGAAGAAGAAGCCTGGAGGACTGACAGAGAAGAAGAACCTGTAACAAATGTCTCACCTTCTCTCTTCAGCGGCATGTCGTCTCTGATCCACATAAATCCTCTTTGGGGATTTTACAAACACACGCTGCATGCTGGGTAACGGAGTCCTAATCCCCTGTAGCCACGCCCACCGCCACTGCATGACTGATCGAGTCTGTACTGTGTGAGTACTGATCCTCAGGGGTGAAAGAAGTACTCTGATTACTTTACTGCAGTAAAAGTACTGAAAAAATACTCCTTTACAAGTAAAAGTCCTGCATGAAGTGGCATCAAATGGAAATACTCAAGCAAAGTACTTCAAAATTGTACTTAAGTACAGTATTTGAGTAATATAGAGTAAATATGTTGCAGTAAAACATGTAAACAAACAAATATTAACAATAAATCATAAAAGGAAAATAATCATGAAATAATCAATAAACATCAAATACAATAAAAAACAAGCAGCTGCATCAGATGTGATTGTAAATCATGTTTATCCCACAGTGACCTCTGCAGGACAAACAGACTCTCATATATCACACACATGTTTATGGACATGTGACTGAATCAATAATCAGAACTTCTCTCTATGACAGAAGTGATAACTGGATCATTGAAAGAAGAAAAAGGTTCCTGTTAGAGATCAGATATGAACCTGAATTATATTTTAATACCTTATTTTATTTGAATTAAATGTGAAGTGCAGGATGGATAAATGTATAATTAAAGGTCATTCAGACAATAATTAATAATTACTATTTATTTTTATGAAGAAATAATCAGGTTTGCTATGAATTCTTGAGGAATTGTGATTGATTGATTTTGCAGCAGTGGAAGAAGTAAAAGTACCAAAATACTCATGATGCTCCGCTTCTGTCTGATCGATCAGCAGGGAAACTGTCCCAGTTAGTAAGACGTATATAGATATATATATACTGTATATGTGTATTTATTATGTATTATGTATCATCTGCAGTCACAATAAAAACAGATAACAGCAAAATAACAAACAGTACAAAGCAAAAAACCCACAGAACACATGATAGAAAATACAAATCTACACACAGCAGCTCATCACACACAGTGTCAGCTAGAAATGACTAATGTATGTTGTGGCTTTAACAGAGAAAGCTGACAAATGCAGTGTGATGAAATGGTACAATCTCATATAGAGGATATTCAGGAGGATCTAATAGAACTTACTGAGCGAGTATACACAAAGTCACGTAGTGGACGAGGAGCCAAAACATTTAAAATGATATAAACTAGGCACAGATTTCTTCCTGCAGTAACTACAGTGATGGAACTGCGTTGGCTTTTTGTCCAGAGTGTTTAGAGTTTGTTTGTATAAGGACTCAAAAGGTCTTATGGCTGTTTGTCCAGCCGGCCCCCAACATGTAATGTAATAAGACATGTGGGAAAGAATCAGAGCATGCAGAAATATCTTGGCTGCGTCCAAAGAGAGACAGTTTCTAAAATGTTTTTTTAACATGATTCTTAAAGTTCAAATTTGGATCCAGTGTCACACCAACATATTTAAAATCAGTGACTATGTCAGTCCTTTCAGCTTTGATGAGGATATCAGTGTTAGGAGGTCGTACCGTGGTTTTAGAGACAAACATACCTTTGTCTTGTTTACATTTGAAGACGTCCATGTCAGTTGGTTATTGCAAAAGTACGTGTTTATATATTCTGTATATATAAGATTATCGGTTTATATATTGATATTAGAGGGGCTCCAGTGTGTTACTGCTACTATCTGAGGTGAGATGGAGTCATGAAGATTTTAGGTGTCTACAGACTTTATAATTAACATAATGCAGATTATCTCATTAAGAGCGTCTGCTGTCATTCATTTCTGTCTTACATTAATAAAATTATATCACGTTCATTTAAATCAGCAGTTTTAATGAGGTTAAAGGTTTGAACATTTGAGAAATATCAGAGGATGATTGATGTCCTGTCATTAAAACATGATGTCATGTCTTAGTTTCAACAAACATCAGATTAACAGAAAAACACATTTTTATAATCATCATACAAAATTGTTTTGTTTTGCTCCAAACATGAATTTCTGAACTGCACCAACAAAATGTTTTTCTGTGTTTGATCCTTAAAATCCAACTAGAATTAAAGTAAGAAGAACATTTACTGACTGACAGGCTGAGTTACTGTCAGTGAAGCTGCTGTTTGCTCTTTAATCTACACAAAGGTATCAATACATCCCAAAATAACACTCAAAATATCTTTTCATGTTCACTTCTCTTATTAAAATGTAGAAACATAATCACTTACCTCATTAAACCTGATGAAACACTTTAATCACACTTTGATAAAACAAAGTGAAACTCAAACAGACTCTGAAGCCTAAATTCACACAGAGAAGTCTGACAATATTTTGGCTTTAAACTTATCATTTCATGTATGAAATCAACAGTATATAATTTGGATATATTTTAACACAGATTATATAGCTATGTTGATTGTTTTTAAATTGCTATTTATGTCTATTTATCGCTCTATTTGTAACCTGGGTTACATCCAGTAACCTCCACAAAAATACAGTGAAGATCGTTGGACTGTTAACACATTAATAGGTGAGATTAATCAATAATAAAAGCAATCATTAGGTACTTTTCTTGACCCTGAAGGTTTAAGTGAGCACTTTTCTAGAAGCTGTTAGAAATATAGAAAAGCAATTCTCAATTTTACTCACAAATTAGATTATGTCAGGTTTAATTCACCTAAACTCTGTGATGAAACTGTGATGATGAATAATGGATAATGTTCTTTAGTTCTTTCTTTAACTCTGCCTGAAACTGTTAATAATAAATAAAAAAAATAATATAATAATAATAATAATAATAATAATAATAATAATAATAATAATAATAATAATACGAGCAGGCTGGGGAGAGTTTTAACATTTGTTTTGTAAAAGTAATTGAGAATAAATATTTAACTTGTCATGTTTAAACCAACAAACTAACAGTTCAGTCTGAGGAAATCAATAATCACGTTCTGATTATTGATAAAGGGTTTCCTAGTGCAGCCCTCAGTGCGGCCTGTCAGGCACCCTTTATTGTTTAACTCTGAACAAATTAATCAGTACGGATGAATAATGAACTTAAACATTAATTGTTTTCTTAAACTGTAGCATCCAAAGTCATCCTGGAGTCTGTGGTTAATGGAGTCTGTTGGGGGATTTGTGCAGCAGCCAGAGAGACGGTGTTACCTGTAAGGCGAAGTTCAGGGATAAATGTCCGACAGTTCATGGGGCGGACAGGCTGCTTCATGCTTTCTGAGGAGCTAAAAATCAAACGTCTCGGGTTTATTCTTTTTTGGATTCCTTGTGGGTTTTTTATCACGCGCAGCCGCCACATATTCCTCTACAAACCGTTAATTTTTACCGTTAAACCGTTTATTTTCGGCCGTGCTGGTGTTTTCAGTCAGGCGCCGCTCGGAGCGCCCCTCTCTCTCCTCGGGCAGGATCGTTCACTCTCGGGGCTACCGGCCCTGTGATTTGTCGCTGCTCGGGAAGGCGGGAGAAGAGCTCGGCACACGATTGGCGGGCTGTGTCGTCGCTCATGTGGGTCGGCGTGGCCTTGCAGCTGGCGTATAAAGTCGCGGGCTTGAGCAAGAACACGGGGACACGAAACCAGCAGCTAGCAACTATAAGCTAACAGCTAACAGCTAACGGCTAGCCTAAAGTCTGCTGTTTTATTGAAGTCATGACTCATCAGCCCGCACACACACACTGACACACGCACGCACGCGCACAGATAGCTCTGTGCCGGTTCGTTTTCACGCACCGAGCGGGTTTTTCGGTGTTTTGGTAGTTGTTTTTTTAGGCGTGTGTGTGTGTGTGTTCGTGTGTGTGCGCGCGTGTGTGTGTGTGTGTTAGCTCCATGCTAACAACTTCCTGCATGTTAGCCGGAGGCGGCTAGTTGGAGAAGCTAACTGTTTACCTGTTTGTCTCTGTTGGTTGGTTTGAATTATTCATGACGGCGCTCCGTGATTGGTGGAGTCAGCGGCGGGGGCGGAGCTAGGGACACATTAACAGGTCTATTTCTGTACAGTGTGTCTTCAGACGACAACAAGCGGATAGAGTGAGTATGATCGATTACATATTGATTGATTACTGATTGATAACTTGTGAGTTAGTTAACAAGTGTCAGTCTGACCTTTTGGTGTTTCTGGCCAAGTAGAAGAGTTTAAACATCCAAAACTACAGCAGTGTTGGAAAGTAATAAAAGTAAAGTAGAAATACTTTTTACTTCAATAAAAATAGAGTAGAAATACTTTTACTTTAGTAAGAAGAGAGTAAAAATACTTACTAAAGTTTTGGCATCACAATGTTTTTTAGGATGGCGCGCTCTCATACTTCAGTATACAGATTTACACTTTTTAAATTATTTATAGTACTTATAGTACAGCTTTGAAGTACTTGTACTTTATTTCCATGTGATGCTACTTTATACTTCCACTCCACTACATTTCAGAGGGAAATATTGTACTTTCTACTCCACTACATTTATTTGACAGCTTTAGTTACTTTTCAGATGAAGATTTGACACAATGGATAATATAACAAGCTTTTAAAATACAACACATTGTTAAAGATGAAACCAGTGGTTTCCAACCTTTTTGGCTTTTGACGTCTTACAAAAAGCAGTGTGTAGTCGGGGTCACATTTCAGATGTCTATGAGTTGTTAACAGCTCCACCAAATAGTGATTTTTCCCTCTAAACTTCTCACATGGTTTCATTTCAATAAATGTTCAAATGATCCAATATTTCAGCAAAAATCAAAGATTAGAGAAAAAGTCCAAAAAGTGAAAACAGATTTGTGTATCAGAACTTTGTTTTTTCTTCTTTCCTCTCCCATTAATCATCTCACGACCCCTCAGATTTATCTGCTGACCCTTTGGAGGGGCCCCACCCCTAGGTTGGGAACCACTGGACTAAACTAGCTAACTGTATATAAAGTAGTTGAAACTAGCTCCACCTCCAGCAGCTACAACAGTAACATGCTGCTTACACACTGATGCTTCAGTATTAATAATCTAATGATGTCATATATAATAATATATCAGTCAGAGGGACCAAACCACTACTTTTACTGCAATACTTTAACTACATCAAGCTCATAATACTTATGTACTTTTACTGCAATACTTTAACTACATCAAGCTCATAATACTTATGTACTTTTACTGTAGTAGGATTTTTCATGCAGGACTTTTACTTGTAATGGAGTATTTTACTATTCTGTATTGGTACTTTTACTGCAGTAATGGATCTGAGTACTTCTTCCACCTCTGATTATTGATAAGTTGGTAAACTCGTCTCTGTCTGACTTTTTGGTGTTTTTGACAACATCTCAGAATATGAACCAGACTTTCCTGAGTGTGAATCACAATCATGTTTTATTGTGATAGATGTTAGTGAACATGCTGCCACCACAGTATTTATTTTCAGCTACAACCATTAGTCCAATAATCAATCAGTCATCTGAAAACGGTTCAGCAACTATTTTGATAATTGATAAGCAAAAATGTCAAATATTCAACAGTATTTTACTATTGATTAATCTGTGGATTATTTTCTCAATTAATCAACTGATCGTTGTAGCTCGAGTCGTCTGTCTGTTGCGTGATGAGCTGGTGAATCTGATTGGCTTCGCCCTCTTGTCAGTCACTCTAACCCCTCCCCTCTGTCTGTCTGTAGATCACTGATTGGCTGAGCCGCCCACAGCTGTAAGATGATCAAGATGTCATTGGACAAAGAATCTGTTAAAGTCAGTCCTGCCTTCCCCGCTGCCCCCGTCAGCCTATCAGAGCAGCCGCAGCTCGCTAAGACCCACCCCCTCCGTCCTAAGAATGGCTTACAGGCACCTGTCAACAGTCAGAACCCGCTCGCCGCTGCACCTGCACAGCGGATCACGAAGAGGCGCTACTCCATGGGCGTCGGCTTCAAGGGCATAGCCAAACGCCGTCGCCGTGCCAACAGTGACAGCCAATCTGAGCCCGTGCTGCCAAGTCACTTCCTGTTAGGCGGGAACATCTTTGACCCGCTGAACCTGAACTCGCTGATGGATGAAGACGTCAACAGGTGACATGAACACAGCACACCTGTTTGTTTCTTCAGGTGGACTTCAGTCAGCATTAAACTCCTCCCCTTCTCCTCCTCAGGGCGACCAATCAGGAGACACCAAAGTGTTCGCCCCTGCCATCACGGGGCGGAGACCCCGTGGAGATCCTGGTTCCCCGTGACATCACTGACCCCCTGAACCTGAAGGGAGATGGGGGGGGCAGGGGGGAGGGAGGGGGGGTCCTGCTGTCCCCCCTGAAGTCCAGGAGGAGACACAGGAACCGAGGGGGGGGGGGTACCTGCCCGGCTGATCCCCCCCACTACTCGACTGACAGGTGAGACATGTCAACAGCACGTTAATAACACGTTATTATACTTCTGTCTGCAGTTCCCGTGGTGACCAGAGAGGGCAGTGTGCTTGTTAATAACACAGTAATAACATGTTAATAACGTGATGTGCGTCTGCAGTTCCCGTGGTGACCAGAGAGGGCAGTGTTCCTGTGTCTCCTCTTCCCTGTGAACTCAACACGGCCATCACCTGTCGAGATGACGTAGCCCCGCCCCCCATCCTCCCCAGGAGACACACCCACCCTCCACCAGGCCACGCCCACAAGCCTGGTAACCAGGGCGACGGTCGCCAGCGGAGACGACGACGCACAACCTCGACCAGGTCGGCAGACACTGCTGCGGCAAGCATTGTTCCCACGGCAACCACAGCTCAGTCAACCAAATTCCAGACGCCGCTGGTGGGAGGGGCTAGAGCCAACAGGTGAGTGTTACACCTGAAGAGAATTAAAATGCTGTGATCTGATTGGCCGCCTGCTCTCATGGCTCTGCTTCATCCAGCAGGTGTGGAGGACCTCAGCCCGGCTGCAATCAGCCACCACAGAAGAAGAAGGACAAACACCGCTACCAGTACGGCAATCACAGCCGTTACTACGGCTACCACGGTTCCTACGGCGACGGGTGGGAGGGGCGTGTGGGGCCGGAGGAGGACCCCAGGCTCCGCCTGCTGGAAGCCGATTGGTTTAGAGACAAGAAGGTGCTGGACGTGGGCTGTGGCGCCGGTCACCTGACACTCGCCGTCGCCCGGAGCTTTAACCCCGCCCACATCCTGGGGGTGGAGCTAGACGAGAGATTGGTGCATGCCGCCAAGCAAAATGTCAGACACTTCCTGTCACATGACCTGGTGGAGGAGGAGAGGAGGAGGAGGAGAGGACTGACATCACTCCTCTCTTCCTCCTCTCCTCCAATGACAAAGGCAGAACCGATGCAAGAGGAGGAGAAGAAAGAGGAGGAGGAGGAGGAGATGAAGAAAGAGGATGATGAAGATGTGATGGAGGAGTTCCAGCGGGCGGTGTCTCTCCTCTCCTTCCCACTGTCCTTCAGAGTGAGTCGTGGTCCTCTGGCTGCTCCTCCTCTGCTCCTCCCTGCTTCATCATCATCTTCCTCCTGCAGGTTCCCCAACAACATCACCTTCATACAGGTGAGTCTCTGCTTACCGAACACGTTCGTCTCACAAATGTCAGACAGGAAAAACATCTGTTATATTATAAATATATAATATCAAAATAGTTTCTTTTTCATTTTGGGGCCGATGTAGAAATAATAAATAAACCTGCACAAACAAATAACGTGTTAATGAGTCTGACGTCTGTGAATAATCTTATATTCAGCTTCTTTCACTTTATTGGTGACAATCGTCGACCTGCTGACATCACTGCTGACATCACTGCTGTGGCTCCTCCCACAGGGCGACTACGTGTCGGAGCGGGAGGCGTGGCCTGGCCGGGGTCAGTATGACGTCATCATGTGTCTGGGCGTCACCAAGTGGGTGCAGCTGCAGTCAGGTGACGGGGGCGTGGCCCGGTTGTTCAGACGAGCCTATCAGAGCCTGTCGCCGGGCGGATTGTTGATCCTGGAGCCACAACCGTGGAGCAGATACAGCCACAGCAAGAGAGCCTCGGTAACGACATGCACATACATGCAGTATATACTGTGTGTGTGTGTGTGTGTGTGTGTGTGTGTGTGTGTGTGTGTGTGTGTGTGTGTGTGTGTGTGTGTGTGTGTGTGTGTGTGTGTGTGTGTGTGTGTGTGTGTGTGTGTGTGTGTGTGTGTGTGTTTAAAGGGTCATTGCTGTAAGTGTTTGTGTTTCCTAGGAGACGACATATCGTAACTACAGGAGTGTGAGGCTGAGACCAGAACAGTTCACCTGTTACCTGACTGACAGTGTGGGCTTCACCTCCTACAGACTCATCACACACACAGGTACACACACACACACACACACACACACACACAAACAAACAAATAAGAAGACGTAGTTATGTTACCCTTCGATAAGGCAGAGTTACGTTAAATAATATACAATAATTGTCAGGTTAATCAATGATGAAACTAATCGTTGTATAATGTATAATATATTATCTGTAACTGTGTCTCCAGGTAACCAGCGGCCCGTCTACCTGTTCCACAAAGGCTCCGCCCAGAGGAAGTGAGGTCACCAGGACTGGATGTGACACGTGGCATTGTCCTCCCATTTCCATGGCAACAGCCCTGAACTGTAACAGGCTGACTGGAGAGGAGGAATCTGATTGGTGGAGTCAGGACGTCACCTGGGCGGAGCCTCTTTAGATTTTTGACTCTACGCTCGCAGCTGATTGGCTGAACAGTCGAGCTGGTTTGACTGTTTGATGACATCACGTCACAGGAGAGAATGAACTCGATCTGACTTGACAGCATCGTTTCTGTGAACGTGATTGGATGACCCTGGTTCACAAGCCGAAGAAAAGGACTCTGATTGGTGGCTGCGGACAGGAAGTTACACGTTGTTTCGAAACATTTCGTTTTTTTTGTTTTGTTTTGTTTTTTTTGTGAAAATAAAGAAACTATCTGCTGCTGGTTTATTGATTTATTATCTTTGTAAAAACATTATAAGTTTCTCAGGTTGTGATAAATAGCACAACAAGCTAGCAAAGCCGTAAACAGAACCACGCTCCTGCACATGCTCAGTGGCATCCGTCTTTGGAGCCGTTTTTAAACAAATGGACCAAACTCTTCATGATGAAGGAACATGTGACCCAGTGCAGCGGTGTGACTCACTGACGGGTTTTTAATGCCAAGTGTGTTTTTAGTCACCGTGTTCATTCACCATACGTCAGTCTGACGAGTCCAGAACATACATAACATAAACATAAAGAAACACGTAGAAAATCAGCAGAATGATCCTTTAATGAGCTCCTCACAGTGGTCATACAAACCATCATACATGACAAACAAATATTCAAAATAAGGTTTTTTTTAATAATTATAAGAATAAATAAAAACCTTAAACATAAATATGTCATGTTAAACAGCGTGTTAAGTCACATTTCAATCAAACTTTATTGCATTATAACTGAGCTGAAGGACACTGAGGGTTGATTTGATTGGTCAGCAGCTGCCGAGGCTCATGGGTAATGTAGTAGGTTTGTAAACGTTCATCCTACAAAGGATAATTAGCACATGACCAGATTCCATTCACATTAAAGATAAATGTTGTCATGTGACTCATTGTGAGGTCACATGACCTGTGTGACCTCACCCTGCAGCTGCTCACTCTGCTCGCCCAGTAAAACCAGTTCATTCAACCACAAACTGCTGCTGTTAGTGGGAGCCTCCGAGTTCTGACACACACACACACACACACACATACACAGTAATGTAACTGAAACTTTAAACTCATTGAACTAAACTGACAAACTTTATTTAAATTTAAATATCCTCTCACCTCCTGAGAGTCCATCTGCTCCACAGCCTGCAGGATATGACATCACTCACATGATATGACATCACTCACATGATATGACATCACTCACATGATATGACATCACTCACATGATATGACAGCTCATTAACAACTGAACAGTCAGAAAAGGCCATGACATCACATGAAATATATTATTACATCATCACATGCAGTTAGCGTGTGTGTGCGTGTGTGTGTGTGAGTGTGTCTCTGAGTGTGTGTGTGTGTGTGTGTGTGAGTGTGTGTGTGTGTGTGTGTGTGTGTGTGTGTGTGTGTGTGTGTGAGTGTGTCTCTGAGTGTGTGTGTGTGTGTGTGTGTGTGTGTGTGTGAGTGTGTCTCTGAGTGTGTGTGTGTGTGTGTGTGTGAGTGTGTGTGTGTGTGTGTGTGTGTGTGTGTGTGTGCGTGTGTGTGTGTGTGTGTGAGTGTGTGTGTGTGTGTGTGTGTGAGTGTGCGTGTGTGTGTGTGTGAGTGTGTCTCTGAGTGTGTGTGTGTGTGTGTGAGTGTGTCTGTGAGTGTGTGTGTGCGTGTGTGTGTGCGTGTGAGTGTGTGTGCGTGTGTGTGAGTGTGTGTGTGTGTGTGTGCGTGTGTGTGTGTGTGTGTGTCTTCTCTCAGCAGTTGAGGACCCTGAAACAATCAACTAATCAGAATTAGTTCAGCACTCAAAATGAGCACACAGCTGATTGGTCGCATGGTACTATGATGTCATCATGGGTTTCGCTCATAAAAGCCAATCAGCTGCAGCCTGAGAGCTGAGGTGTGTTTCAGCTGCAGTTCCTCTCGTGTCCACTAGATGCTGCTGTGCTGCCTCATGTTCAGCTCTCAGCTGACCCCTGACCTTCCTCTGCTGACACTAAGTGCTCCCGTTAGTAAATATAACAGATTAAAGATGGCAGCTCCGTCAGTTTATAGTCAGTGGATGTTTTGTACATGACAGCTCTGACTGCCTGCAGAGCATTTTACACAATGACTGCTGATGTCACTGCTGAGGATTGATTTGATTGGCCAGGAGCTGCTGAGGCTCATGGGTAATGTAGTAGGTTTCACCCTACAGAGGTCGATGACCAGAGCAGAGAGCTGTGTGAGCAGCTCAGCACCAGACTCCATTCATATCTTCACCAAATTAAAGATAAATATATTTTGTCCTCAAAGTTTCTAATGTTTAGTGTGTGTGAGTGTGTCGTAACACAGGTGACCTCTGACCTCTGAACTCTGGCTCAACTCAGAGGAAACTGATGATGAAGAAGAGGAGGAGGAGGAGGAGAAAGATGTTTTCTTTATTTTTTAAAAATATTTTCTACATTATAGAACAAAACTGAAGACATCAGAACTATAAAATAACACATATAGAATCATGTAGTCAACAAAACAGACTTTTGAGTGGTACTGTTTATGTAACAGCAGTAATATTAACAGTAATATAAAGTGAAATATGTCTGATCAAACTGAATGAATCTGTTTCCAGCTGAGAGTAATGATGTCATTCGTCTGAATGGAGGCAGTGTGACCTCCAGTAACCCCGTCACTGATGGCCACAGGTTCTCTGCTGATGTTTAATGTTGTTTTATAGATTAACAGTATTTTTATTATACTACTGTGACCATAACAGATCTGTTCTTCACCAACACAAATGGTGTGTTGATGTTATTTCCCCCTCAGATAAAATCCTGAACACTGTTATAAATCAGTTTTAGTTTTAGATTAATTAAAAGAAATAAACTAAACGTATAGACGGACCTTTGTACTGCACCAGTTACTGGCACAGTTTGTAAGTCTCTTCACTGTGTTTTCACCTGCTGGCATCACACATCACAGCTTTAAAATGAGTTTCTGTTCTGTTTAAATGTAGTAAATGTTAAAAAACAATCATCTGTTACAGAGTCTACATGTGTTATAGCTGCTAATGTATTTTTAATAAACATTAAACACCACCAGCATACAGATCTGCTGTAGCATTATTATTATTATTATTATTATTATTATTATTATTATTATTATTATTATTATTATTATTATTATTATTATTATTATTACTGACATTTTTTCACTGCTGAACATGTACACACACACACACACACACGGTCCGTTATAAAAGTGACTGTGAACGAACCAGACGTGATCACTTTTAAAACATGATATAACGTTTTGAAGAGGCAGGAGGGACAGAGTTTAATAAGTGAACATTATGTAGTAATGTGACATGTGGAGGATAGAAACAGTGTGATCACTGTAAACACTGATATCTAAATTTATTACATTAGAATAACAGTTAAAGCTACAACAGATCAGAAATTAAGACATCCAGTTTGATCAGCTGATACTGACACAGCCTCACGTCAGCATCAGCAAACATCTTTAATGAAATGACTGTTCATTAAACCCCTCCCTCTGACAGCAACCAGCCAATCAGAGCTCAGCAACATTCTGTAGTCACAGCAGGTGTGTTGGAGCTGTGAACACACAGATAGTCTCAGACGACATCAGATCCCTCAGTTAATTCTCTTCCTACTGAGCATGTGCAGAGGACAGACGAGCAAGTCAGCCACAGAAAACCAGCGAAGAAGAAACGGTAAACTGTTTCCTGACATTTAATTTACTGTGAGCAGATTCCAACAGTTTCAGTAGAGAAAGGTGGTTAATAGCTACATTTAAATCAAAAGCTTTTGAACTACACACAATTTATTTAATCTATATATTAATAAATTATTTTACAATGTGCCGCTTTTTAAGAGTGAAACTTTACTACAAAACAACACTTTTTCCACCATTAGGACTACAAATGGACACTTTTGGCATTTAGGACTACAAAACAACACCTTTTCCTGCTTTTAGAAGTACAAAACAAAATTTCCACAACCACAAAAATACTTTTTACCACTTTAAGAATTACAAAACAACACTTTCCACCTTTAGGACTACAAACTGGAATGTTCTGTTGAACAAAAATATTAAAGCACAAAAGAGAACCACACCCACATGAAGCTGTCCGCCATCACTGTGTTTCTTCTTCTACCTTTTCCAGTGAAACATCGCTCTGCTGCCACCATCTGTTCTGTCAGCGATATGACAGCATTTCTGCAAAGCTCTGTTTTCCCCGTACACTCCCCGTACGCCAAGCCGGCGTTTCCACATATACACACTCTAGAGGACGTTTAGTAAAAGCTCAGTTTCCAGAGAAAAACGCTGTTTTAGTCTGGATGGAGGAACAAAACAGAGAGAAGAAGATGTGTTTACACATCTAGCCGGCTGAGTGTGGACATGGTCTGAATGTAAAGCCAAACCAAAACCAAAAACACAAGAGCTAAAGTATCAGGAATGGATTAAACACGGTTCGGCTGATGTTAATTGGTGAGGATGAGGACTTTTTACCTGTCAGTGTTAGCGTCTCTTAGCATGATAACATGTAGCCATGACGACATATCATTAAAATGAGAAGCTGCTTTTGTTCACTTCTGACTGAAATCCAGAATCCATTGTTTCAAAAGGTAAATCTGCTGCTGTTACTGTAAACTGTTTATGTGCTGTGAGAGCGGAAAGATTGTTAAGCTAACAGCAGTAACTAAGGGGGCGGGGCTTACCACTTAACACCTGAGGTTTTTGTACAATCCCTCCTAGTTTATGTGCTATTTACTCAACCAATGAGGGTTAATAATCAGTATTTACCGTCTCTTACTCCACTGCACTCTCCTGTAGGGAAAACCTGTTTTTCTTTGCATCCCTGTAATAACAATAAATCCATAAGATCGCTCTTTCAGACATGTGATCTCATATTGGAATCGCTTTGTGAATTCCTGACATGGGAAAAGGCTAAATTTCATATTCATAAAAGCAAATTTACAGGTTAAAAGCTGAACTTCCTGGTTTTTACAAAGGAGGTCAAACATGTTGATTCAGTTTGTTTTTCCTCGAATCCAAAGTCTGTAAAAACTATGAATACCTGTTTTCTGTTTAAAGTCTTTGTATAAACTGTAACCCCCACTCACTCAGTTTGTTTTGTTTTTACTTTTCTTTTGCAAGTTGTAAGATGAATCTTTTGATATTTTGTATATGATCATTTTGTGAAAGAAGACAATGTCAATAAAGAAAGAAAGAAAAAAAGGTGAATGAAACACTGGAAAAAGAACTAAAATGAGGAAAACGTCGCAGCCATGAACCAGATGCTCCAGCAGAGTTCTGAACTCTTGACTTGCAACGTGACCATTAATATCGATAGTAATGGAAAAGTAAAATAATTTGGTAAATTAACAACCTAATTAGCTGACAGGACACAGACCATCCTCATTAGTTGGTCTCCTCGCTGCTGCTCTTAGCCAGATTAGCCACCATTGCTACATTAATCTTAGTCTGCTTCCTGCCAGTTTGTTGACTGACCTGCTGCTGGCGGCGCTGTTCGTCATTTGGATGATGTACTGCTAACGTTTCCCTGGCAACAGGTTGGTTGCTATAGAAATGACTGATGGGACCGAGGAAGCCAAAGTGATAAGGTCTCTTTCTGCGAGGAGGAGAAGCCATGTTTTCTTCACTGCTAGCATACTGGTTGGGACCTAGTCTGTTAGCATCTGGGTTAGCTTCAGTGCTAACCTCTGCACCTGCTTGCTCCTTTTCTACATTAGCGATAGCATCAGTGTTAGCTCTGGAGTCAGAGGGGTTTGTGCTGTACTTAGCAGTGGCGGTTGGTTGTATGCTAACATAATCTGTGGTAGCTTCTGTGCTACCATGGTTATCTTCTTCAGCCCTTAACTCACTGCCAGTGTCTGTGTTAGCATTAGTGCTAGCACCAGAGCTAGCATGCACACTAGCATTGATGGGGTCTGTATCAATGCTAACATCGTAGTTAGAATCAGTCGTATCTTCAGCGCTTAAATCAGCCTCAGCATCTTTTACACCGCTAACAAGGTTAGCATCCGCGCTAGCTTTAGAGCTGGCAGTGATGCTAGCAGGGTTAGTGCTGTAGTCTACAGTGGCGTTAGCTTCTCTACTAGCATCAGAGTTAGCATCTGTGGGGACCTTGATGGTTGGAGATTCTTCAGACTCTTCCTGACTGATGGAGCTGGAGTTGGACTCTGGATCAGAGCTGAACATGGATGTCGGGGTAGGATCTGTACTGCGAGAGTTGAACCCTGAATCAATTGCCTGTGATCCAGGTCCAGATGAGTCAGATTCTTCTGATTCTGAGCTGAGACTCTCAGGAACTGTTGGTGTTTGAGGGGAAGTGACGGAGGAGGAAAGAGAAGAAAGAGCTAACCTCTCCTCGCTGCTGGATCTGACCTCTGGACCACCACCTCTGGGGACAGGACCTGAACCCACAACCTCCTGTGTACCAACAGATTCCTGACTCTCATCAGAGCTGCTGGGGTTCAAACTAATGCCAAGCTGAGAGAAGGACCTGGTACTCTGCTGGGACACAGTACCTTTCAGCATGGTTCGGATCAGAGGTGCAACACCCTGATCTGAACCGGCAAAGCCCAAGCTACTCCCCTTATCTGCTTGGATGGACCCAGCAGAAGTGTCTGGAACCTCTTTACTGTCCTGATCCAGGTGTATTACAGCAGAGACAGAGCTTGTCATGGGACCAGTAACCTGCTCTGTGGAATCTCTAGGACCAGTGCCTTTCTGGGTGCTGGAGCTAGTCACCTCCAGACTCTCATCACTGTCAGGACCTGAACTAACACCGATCTGATTCTTTGGATCAGACTCTGAACTCTCATCACTCTCATCAGGGCTGAGACTAAAACCAAGGCCCTCATGATGGCGTCCCTTCACCCCCACTGGTCCCTTGTTGCCTGAAAGCAAGTCTACAATCTCCTGGATGGAGTGAAAAACCTCCTGAAGGCCTAAACCCACCCTGTCCTGGCTGACGGAACTCGTTTTCTGTGAGCTTGAACTCGTCACCTCCTGTGACTCTGGATCCAGAACGGCATCAACACCAAATGCCCCCTGCTGGTTGCTTTTTGAACTCTGGTTGTCTGGATTCAACGTTACACCCTGCAGGTTTGGGTTCAGCTCAGAGACCTCAGAGGATGATGAGTTGCTAAAGTCATCGGAAAGACGAGATGTAGGTTCATCAGATCTGGTGCTATTGTCATCAAAGTAATTAAAAGTAGCAACATATCCCTGATCGTTCAACTCCCTGCTTTCTGTACTGTTGTTTTTATCATCAGAGTAATCAGTAGCAGTTACAGTTGGCTGACTGTGGATCTCTCTGCTTTCCGTGCTGTTATTAAAATCATCAGAAAGAGGAAATGTTGGATCAGTGGTCTCCTTGTTGTTTGTATTGTCAGTAAACTCGTCATACCTGCTGTTGTTTTTGTCATCAAAGTAATCAAAAATGGCTACATATCCCTGGTCGTTTAGCATACTGGTTTCTGTGCTGTTGTTAAAATCATCAGCTTCATCATCAGAGACAGTAAACATCGGCTGATCGCTCATCATGTCCTCTGATGACAGGTGTTTCTCATGATCTGTGTTCTCTTCAGTCATTGGCTCAGTCTCAGCTGGGAGAAATGACCCCATTGGCTGGATGTGCTGTGTTGTTGTTTCTTCACTGCTGATGTCATCGCTCTCACTGCTCGCGCTGTTTTCACCAGATCTAGGACACAAAACAATTCAATAAATATAAAATAAGGAGAAGGATGAGGAGACAAACTGATCGTCTTTACCTTCCTCCTCCGTCAGCCCCGCTCCCCTCCTTCTCCTCAGCGAGGATGAAGATGGCAAAGCTCAAGGTGACGTTTGTTTTTGTGTCTGCGACCTCCATGATCACACTGGGCGGGGCTTCCACCACAGCAGGCGACTGTAACAAAGATGTTGGTGGGTTTTTTATTGGTGATATTTTTACTCAGCTGTCACACACATGCTCCACAGTTCAATACAGAAATGATAAATTAGAAATCTGACTCGATTCAATATTAACTCAGCTCAGATTTGTATATTTGTACTTGTTCATGAATAAAAGTCTTAGTTTTGACTGTAGGGACCACATCTAACAAGAAGCATCAATATTTTACAGACAGACACTTTGCAGCTGAATTGACCCATTTTAACACAAAGTTTGGTTCAGATCTGCAGTTGTGCATGAAGACGTATCAGTTACCTGTAGATCTTCATCAGAGGAAGAGGAAGAGGCTGACCAGGAGTCACTGTCTGAACTCAGCTGCAGAGAGGAAGAAACACGTGAACCAGAAATCACAACATGTTGTATAATGAGTTTAGTGAATCTACTCCAACTATACATTCAGCTGTCAGTCAGTAAAGCAGCAGAGGATCAGGCGTCTGTGTTATAACAATAAGTTGTTTTAACTTTTAGTGATTTTATACTGTTGAGCTTCAGTTTTATGCAGAACTTTGTTTTTTTCCGTCCATGTTTCATGTTGGACAGAATCTGTTTTTATTTGTCTGTTTGTTTTTAGGTGAATATGTGGAAATCTGTTCCATGTTTTTATGGATGATGACGAAACTGAACGTCTTCTGTAATTTCAACTTTGCTTTTAGTGGTTTTCTGTTATTTATTTCCTGTTCTGATGTTGGATGTTAAACATGATCAAAGTTCAGAAACTTGAGGTGAACATATGTAGAAATGCTGCCTGCAAGTCAAAAGTCAGGGCTTCAACCTGCTCTGAACGCAGTGTTTTTTTTTACTACCTTGCTGACGAGCTGACGTCGGCCCATCACACATGCTCATAAACAGCTATCTGTACGCTAGGCTTGGTTGCTAAGGTGGTTGCTAAGGCTGTTGCTAAGGTGTTTCCATGTGTTGTTCACGTTGTCCACTCTCATATCTCAGATCTGATTCAGCTCCAACATGTACGGATGGATTTGAGAAGTTGACATTTGGAGTAAAGAAGGAGAAAAAGAAGTGAAATCCTGCTACTATAGTTTGTTTTCTGAGCCTCCGGAGCCGGAGGAAGCTTCCTGAAGCTGACCAATCAGAACAGAGCGGGCTCATCAGGAGGGGGGCCTTAAAGAGACAGGAGCTAAGACTGCCTGTTAGAGACAGAGGCTGAACTGAGGGGCTGCATAAAGGGCCAGTATAAGATAAATAAGGAGTTTTTAACTGGAAATCATGCAAAGATATTCCAGTAGAGCCCCAGAATATAAATATAGAGCTGGAGATGTCACCTTTAAAGTATAAAACAGGTTAAAATTACTGAGTAAAATATGAAGTATTTCAGTGAAAGTTGAGTTTAACAGTTTAATGTGAGTTCATCTGTGTCTGAAAGTATTTTAGTGACGTTTACAACCCGCAGACAGCAGGAGATTTGTGTGATCTGATTGGCTGTCTGTGGTGATCATATTTCACCACTGAAATAGACTCAGAGCAGTGAAATGGTTAAATCAGTCACATGTAGAAATAAATCTCCTCTGTGGTCAGACTGGATCAGCTTCATGGTTTCACCACCAGCTTTCTAAAAACACCCCACTGCTGAGTGTGTGTGTGTATTTCCAGTCTTTGTGGTTTCTGGCATGCAGATAAACAGTGTTTTACATTCAACACACTGATTTAGAACAGACCGGAAACAACACACACACACACACACACACACACACACACACACACACACACACACACACACACAGACACACACACACACACACACACAGACACACACACACACACACACACACACACACAGCAGCTCACAGAATTAATTAATGTTAGAAGATGTTAATTATGCTTCAGTGTCATTAACATATTGTAGGAAAATAAATGGAAGGAAGATGTACTCTGATACTTTACTTAAAGTAGATTTTCTACAATGTGAAAATACTTCATTACAAGTAAAAGTGCTGCATGAAAAATCCTCCTACAGCTTGATGTAGTAAAAGTATTGCAGTAAAAGTACATAAGTATTATGAGCTCGATGTAGTTAAAGTATTGCAGTAAAAGTACATAAGTATTATGAGCTCGATGTAGTTAAAGTATTGCAGTAAAAGTACATAAGTAGTATGAGCTCGATGTAGTTAAAGTATTGCAGTAAAAGTACATAAGTATTATGAGCTCGATGTAGTTAAAGTATTGCAGTAAAAGTACATAAGTATTATGAGCTCGATGTAGTTAAAGTATTGCAGTAAAAGTACATAAGTATTATGAGCTTGATGTAGTTAAAGTATTGCAGTAAAAGTACATAAGTATTATGAGCTTGATGTAGTTAAAGTATTGCAGTAAAAGTACATAAGTATTATGAGCTCGATGTAGTTAAAGTATTGCAGTAAAAGTACATAAGTATTATGAGCTCGATGTAGTTAAAGTATTGCAGTAAAAGTACATAAGTATTATGAGCTTGATGTAGTTAAAGTATTGCAGTAAAAGTACATAAGTATTATGAGCTCGATGTAGTTAAAGTATTGCAGTAAAAGTACATAAGTATTATGAGCTCGATGTAGTTAAAGTATTGCAGTAAAAGTACATAAGTATTATGAGCTTGATGTAGTTAAAGTATTGCAGTAAAAGTACATAAGTATTATGAGCTTGATGTAGTTAAAGTATTGCAGTAAAAGTACATAAGTATTATGAGCTTGATGTAGTTAAAGTATTGTAGTAAAAGTAGTGGTTTGGTCCCTCTGACTGATATATTATTATATATGACATCATTAGATTATTAATACTGAAGCATCAGTGTGTAAGCAGCATGTTACTGTTGTAGCTGCTGGAGGTGGAGCTAGTTTCAACTACTTTATATACAGTTAGCTAGTTTAGTCCAGTGGTTCCCAACCTAGGGGTGGGGCCCCTCCAAAGGGTCAGCAGATAAATCTGAGGGGTCATGAGATGATTAATGGGAGAGGAAAGAAGAAAAAACAAAGTTCTGATACACAAATCTGTTTTCACTTTTTGGACTTTTTCTCTAATCTTTGATTTTTGCTGAAATATTGGATCATTTGAACATTTATTGAAATGAAACCATGTGAGAAGTTTAGAGGGAAAAATCACTATTTGGTGGAGCTGTTAACAACTCATAGACATCTGAAATGTGACCCCGACTACACACTGCTTTTTGTAAGACGTCAAAAGCCAAAAAGGTTGGAAACCACTGGTTTCATCTTTAACAATGTGTTGTATTTTAAAAGCTTGTTATATTATCCATTGTGTCAAATCTGCATCTGAAAAGTAACTAAAGCTGTCAAATAAATGTAGTGGAGTAGAAAGTACAATATTTCCCTCTGAAATGTAGTGGAGTGGAAGTATAAAGTAGCATCACATGGAAATAAAGTACAAGTACTTCAAAGCTGTACTTAAGTACAGTACTTGAGTAAATGTACGGAGTTACTTTCCACCTCTGGGGGCTGATCGTAGTTTAGTCTTCTGTTGGGTTAAAGCCTCCATCCACCCTCCTCCTCCTCTGAATGATGAAATCTGTCCACATATATATGCATCATCTGCTCCGGCTCACAGTTACTACAGCTGTTAGATGGCAGCTGTCACTCAAACTATCTATAGCTCAAATTTAACTTTTTACGACTTGTGTTGTTATTTGTATGTTATTAGATTATTATTACTGAGGCATGAAGGTGTAACAAGCAGCAACAAAACAGCTGACAAACTGTGAAAACATGCAGGCAGCACAGACATATTTATAAAAAGCTAAGCTAATGTAGCATTATCAGGCTACGTTACTTTCAGTCGGCCATCTTTCCTGCTGCGAAGCAACGAGTCACTTCAAACATCTAAATCTTCCTCCAGATGAAATATCACAACAATATCCCATGTTTGAGCTTCTGTCAACATCAACCCAGACAGTGAATGATCAGCTGCTAATGCTAACTGTGCTAATGCTGATGAAGAGGTGAGCAACACTGTGTGTGTGTGAATCATAAACAGGTGAACAAAATCTAATGACTAAAACTAATATAAAGACTAAATCAGGTGTCAGAATGAACATGAAGAAAAACTATTTCCATTGTAATTTAATGATTAAAGTATTGATTTCTGATCTTACTGGTGCTGAAGAGACCAAACTCAGCAGCAAACAGCTGAGCAGGAACACAGGATTCAGCATCACTTCCAGGTGTCTCCAGGTGTTTCCAGATGTGTCCAGGTGACTTCCAGGTGTCTCCAGGTGTTTCCAGATGTGTCCAGGTGACTTCCAGGTGTCTCCAGGTGTGTCCAGGTGTCTCCAGGTGTCTCCAGGTGTCTCCAGGTGACCTCCAGGTGTCTCCAGGTGTCTCCAGGTGACCTCCAGGTGTCTCCAGGTGTCTCCAGGTGACCTCCAGGTGTCTCCAGGTGTGTCCAGGTGTCTCCAGGTGTCTCCAAGTAACTTCCAGGTGTGTCCAGGTGTCTCCAGGTGTGTCCAGGTGTCTCCAGGTGTTTCCAGGTGTAGCATACAGGTTTGTTCTACTACAAGATAGAAACATATATACATCGTGTGCGTATATATTCAGACTTGTCAAATCTATTTACTGAATGAAAACCATTAGATAGGGTTGAAAACTCCAGTGCTAGTAAATGGACCTTTGTGCTTGATTATCTCCATCAAATATTGTTTCTGAAGGTCAAGAGTAAACATCTATAGTCAAATCTATCTATCTATCAATCAATCAATCAATCAATCTATCTATCTATCTATCTATCTATCTATCTATCTATATTTTTTAATAAAGTAAAAAAAGAGCACAGTAAGACACTAATAAAATAAATTATTTTAAAAATCGAGCGCTATTCTATCAATAAATAAAAATTGGTTTTAATAATAATATATGATATATAACAACAATAATATGCACTCTATATTGATCCTCTGCCTGCTTATAATTGATCCACAAACAAAGTATTTCAGATCCTCAGTGATTTATATAAAATAACTTCATATCTGTTACATCAGGTCTGTTATGTTTGTAATCTGTTGGAGGAACCAACAACATATTTTCATAAAATACACATAATATACCCATCTATAAAAACAATGAATTAACCTTTTAAAAATGTCCACCATTATAAAGCAGATAAATAGTTTATAATATTAATATCCTGTTAATTTTTGATCACATCAAATAAAATGTAAAATCCTGTGTATTTAATGCATTAACTTAAAAAAATAATCTGCACCTATTAAAACACTGGCTTTACTTAAAAATGACATAATACTGCTGTAATATATATAATCACATTTATATTTACAACATTATATTGTTCATTTCAAATCATTTGAAGTATAATTGGAGGAGTTTAAGTATTTTTGCATTAATCTTGCAGATTTGATTTACCTTTAAAAACAATAGCAAACACTTTTGTAACAGATAAAAATCTA
>CM076467.1:23778841-23781172 GCA_038419695.1 Scomberomorus guttatus
CTTTGTAAATGTGTATGCTCCAAATCAAGGACGAGAAAGGATGGGTTTCTTTGCTCTCCTGGAAAAGGAGTTAAGCAAATACCATCAGGATCAGCTAGTTATTGCTGGGGATTTTAATTGCACAACAGATTTTACCATGGATAGGACAGGTGTGGAACCCCATCCACAGTCATCTCGGAGCCTAAAAAGCATCATCACACAATTGGACTTGGTAGACACATGGAGGGTGAAACATCCACATTCTAGACAATACACATGGGTGAGGGTCACAAACAACGAGGTGACGGCAGGCAGACTAGACAGGATTTACATCTCCCAAACCCTTAACTCCAGACTGATTAACAGCAGCATAAGTCCAGTTGGCTTCACTGACCACCATTTTGTCAGCATAGATGTGGTCAGTTCACCAGGTGCAAGGGTTAAGTCCTGCTGGTCTTTTAATAATAAGCTCCTGCAGGACAGCTTTTTTTGCGAGAGTTTTAGGCACTTTTGGCAGTGTTGGAGAACAAGAAAGGGGGATTTTGTTTCTTTGAAGCAGTGGTGGGAGGTTGGCAAGGCACAGATCAGGGTCTTCTGTCAGCAGTATACCTCCCACTCCACGGCCAAGATCAACGCGGCAGTTAAGGACCTCGAAGCCAGCATAATGAGTATTGAGGAAGGGTCACAAAGAGACCCTGATCCCAACATGGGTCCTCTGCTGCAGGAGAAGAGGCTGGAGCTAAGCTCTTTGATGAAGGAGAGAGTGAAATGGAGCCCTCGTCAGGTCTCGCTTCATCCAGCTAAAAGACATGGATGCCCCGACCTCATTCTTCTTCAATCTGGAGAGATCAGTGGCACAAAGGAAGCAGATGACATGCCTCAGCTTCCAGGAGGAAGAGCAACAACAAACCTTGGCGAGATGAGGAAATATGCAGTCGACTTCTACACTGATCTCTTTGGGAAAGAACAATGCGACATGGACTGTCGTGAGGAGCTTCTCGAAGGGCTCCCTCAGCTCAGCGTGGAGGAGAAAGCTGCGTTGGACTGTGAGCTGGCTCTGGAGGAGTTGAGAGTCGCTGTAAACCAGTTGCATCAGGGAGGGCACCTGGGATCGATGGCCTCTCTGTTGACTTTCTAAGCAGTTCTGGATGTACTAGGAGCGGACTTGCATTCTGTCTTGCTGGAGTGTTACAGAGCAGGCTCTCTTCCGGTTTCCTGTCAGCGGGCGGTGTTTTCCTTGCTGCCTAAGAAAGGAGACTTGGCGCTACTCAAAAACTGGAGGCCAGTCGCCCTCCTCTGTACGGACTACAAAGTGCTTTCCAGAGCCTTGTCTAATAGACTAAAAAACATCTTGGAAATGGTTGTGCATGCAGACCAAACGTATTGTGTACAGAACAATCTCGGACAATATTTTTCTTATCAGAGATATCATCGATGTTTGCACATCTCACAAGAATGTTAATTTTGGTATTGTGTGTCTGGACCAAGAAAAAGCTTTTGATAGGGTGGATCATTCTTATTTATTTTCTGCACTGAGGGCGTTTGGGATGGTGATGGTTTTCTGGCTTGGATTGGTTTACTGTATAGTAGTGCTCAGTGTATAATAAAGACGGGGGGCAGGGCTGAGTCGGCCAATCCCTGTGCAGCGAGGGATAAGGCAGGGTTGTCCTATTTCAGGTCAACTTTACAGCCTAGCTATGCTGTGCAGGTTGAGAGATCGGCTCAGCGGTCTTTCACTGCCAGGGTCCTCCAATCTTGATCATCCCTCTTACTTTGTTTCAGCCTATGCTGATGACGTCAACATTTTTGTCACAAATCAGGGGGATGTTCAACGTATGCAGGATACCCTGACCCTGTTTGAAAGGGCCTCGTCTGCACGGGTGAACTGGGTAAAAAGTGAAGCCTTGTTGGTAGGGGAGTGGAGGGATCAGGTGGTGCCCAGCCTGCCTGGAGGGCTTGAGTGGGGGAGGAGGGTCTGAAAGTGCTGGGGGTGTATTTGGGCACACAGAATTTTCAGGCAAAGAACTGGGAGGGGGTTAAGGAGAAGGTGTGTGCTCAGTTGTCTAAATGGAAATGGTTGCTTCCCAGTTGTCATATAGGGGAAGAGGTTCTGGTTGCCAACAACTTGGTTGCTTCGGCTCTTTGGCATAAGTTCAAGGTTTTGACACCACCAAGAAGCCTGGTCGAAGATATCCAAAGAGCCATCGTGGACTTCTTCTGGTCTGGCAAGCATTGGGTCCGGGCAGCAGCCCTATATCTACCAGTGGCCGAAGGGGGGGCAGGGGGCTGATTGATATCCAGTCCAAAATTGCTGCATTTCGACTCCAGACCGCACAAAAGCTGCTGTACGAC
>CM076467.1:23781672-23784172 GCA_038419695.1 Scomberomorus guttatus
AATAAAACCTGTTTTAAACCTGTAACCTGTAAAAACTTTCTAACCTGAGTTCAGTCTGAAGCTTCTAAATTTGAGACTTTCTGAGCTACATCAGCTCTCACACTGAGTCCAGGTGAGTCCAGGTGAGTCCAGGTGAGTCCATGTGAGTCCAGGTGAGTCCAGGTGAGTCCAGGTGAGTCCAGGTGACTCCAGGTGAGTCCAGGTGAGTCCAGGTGACTCCAGGTGACTCCAGGTGACTCCAGGTGAGTCCAGGTGAGTCCAGGTGACTCCAGGTGAGTCCAGGTGACTCCAGGTGACTCCAGGTGACTCCAGGTGAGTCCAGGTGAGTCCAGGTGACTCCAGATGACTCCAGGTGAGTCCAGGTGAGTCCAGGTGACTCCAGGTGAGTCCAAGTGAGTCCAGGAAAAGTTTCCCAGTTTAATGAGATCAGTGGCTCAGAGGAGATACCTGATTTCTAATTGACATGTTTATAAGATTCTTATTTTAGTGTCACTATGTCACAAAGGTTTTTTTAAATAAATAAATAAATAAATGTCAACACGTCATAACAGGAAAAGATTATTGTTATAAGAAAATCTCTTATTTTAACGAGATAACTTGACATATTTTTTCAAAGATAAGTCAGTTTGTTGTTATGATGATTAGAAAAGATTCTTGTTTTAACAAAATAATAATTATTATTATTTTTAAAATGATTATAGAATAAAAAATCAGAAAGTCATTAAAGCTGCTGCGCTGTGACATTAAAGTACAAATTAAATAAGTTCATTAAGCAGCTCAAATGCCAAAGAACAAAACATAAAACACAGAAACATGCAAAGAAATATAAAAAAACACTGTGAAGACAAATAAAAACACAATGAAAATAACATGATAATAATAATATAGAAACAAATAGAACTGTGATGATGTAACATGATGATGTAACAGGTTAATGAGATCATTCTGTATGTCGTCACAATGAGAAAATATTATTTAAATGAAACATGAAGAGAAACTGATATATGTTTGTTTATACTGTTAAAACTCAATAATTGCAGTAACGTGTAACAAGAACGTTAAAAATATGTTTTAACAACATAAAATGTTTTTTTAGTTCTGCACTTAGCAGCACAGACTGAGCGTCTCCACACTGAAAGGCATCATGGGAAACGTAGGAAACCACCGCCTGGAACAGCAGTGGGGTCACGGACAGAAGACGACATCACTTCCTCTCTGAACATCCGCTGGAATGTGGCGATGGGTCCGAGCGGCCAATCAGAGGCCAGAATACACAGAGAGGAATTCAGGAAGGGAGGAGCACTCAGGAAGAGAAAGAGGAGCCTCCTCATGCTACTGCAGAGAGGTCAGAGGTCACAGCAGGGTATCAGGGTCTCACCTTTCAGCCGGTTACCATGGAGACGACACAGAGAGGGAGTGGGGGTATAAATCAGCTCCAGATGTGTGTGTGTGTCAAGCTGAACATGGAAACACATCAACGCTCGCTCGCTCAGATCCAGACACGACCCACAATCCTTTGGGTCGTCCTCCTTTCTGGTGTCATCCTCTCAGTCGACGGAGACCACCAGGAGAGTCGAGAGAGTTTCCACCTCAGACAGAAAAAGTTTCCAGAGAGGATCAATGAGAGGATCCTGCAGGACGGAGGGAACATGTGGAAGTTCAATAACAGCAGATTTACTGAGCAGACGTTACTCAGACAGATGCTGATTTACTTCTTGTCTTCACTTGCTCACATGTCAAATACCTTCTGATGTGTTTTGTAATTTTAAGTGACTTTATTTTCAATATATGAATAAATTCACAAAATCACAAGTATTCATGTTTCTTGTTTAATAGTTGATCTTAAATGCTAAGAAACCTGCCTGTTAATGAGCTGATCTATCAGGATCTATCATTACTGTCTCATATTCTTTCTTCTTCTAACAGCTAACAGGGATCAGACAGAATTTAAACCCACTAAGTTCAGCTTGGTAACCTGTTGAGCTATCAGGTGTTTCAGAGCTACATCAGCAGAGTTCAGACAGTTTGTACAGTTTGAGTCCTCGCTCAGTCTGATCTTTCTCTCTCTGGTTGTTGGTGTTTTTCAGTTATGGGTTTGATCCTCAGGTGGAACAAACTAAAGAACGTGATTCATTCCTTTAAAAACAACTTAGAATCTATAAAAGCTCAAATCTGAGATCACAGCAGTGTTCAGGTTATTGTGAGGACGTGTTTCTGTTTTTAGAAACATGAGACTCAGTCAGCTGAGTGGAGCCGACTGTTTACTCTGGTTAACTTATAGGATGTTTGTTTCCTGTCCGAATACACAGAGAGAGACGGTCTGTGTCTCACCTCCTGCCTGTCTGCCTGCCTGTCTGCCTGTCTGCCGGTCTGTCTGTCTGTCTGTCTGTCTGTCTGTCTGCCTGCCTGCCTGCCTGCCTGTCTGTGTGTCTGTCTGTGTGTCTGTCTGTGTGTCTGTCTGTGTGTCTGTCTGTGTGTCTGTCTGTCTGTCTGCCTGCCT
>CM076467.1:23794172-23796672 GCA_038419695.1 Scomberomorus guttatus
TGTTCATACTGGATATTAAAAGATCCCCTTCAAATGTGCTTTAATGGAAGTGATGGAGGCCAAAATCCACAGTGTGTCCACACAGTCATTTAAAAGTAGATGTGAAGCTTATATGAGGCTTCAGCAGTCTGAGTTAGTCATATCAAGTGGATATCTGCCACATTTACAGTCTTTTTAGCATCAAATTCCCTCTTTGTGTTTCCTCGGACAGTGTTTCCCTGTTGAGCTGTGGTGGAAGTATAGTAACAAAAAGAGGGACTTTGGCACTAAAACGACTGTAACGTTGAAAGATATCTACTTGATTTGACTCATTAGTTCATTTGGCTCCTGACTGACTGTCTGTTCATCACTTTGGTCCAGTTGATCCTGCAGAACATTATAATCTGAAACCTTTGTAACAAACTTCAGTTCAGGTTTAAAGTCTTTTCTTTCATGTGGTCATTAAATAAATATGTGACATGATTAAAACTGCTGAAGGAACCAAACCTGTGAACAGTAACACACACACACACACACACACACACACACACACACACACACACACACACACACACACACACACACACACACACACACACACACACACACACACACACACACACACACACACACACACACACAGACTGACAACAGGACATCTCATTGGACGGGACAGTTCATCTTTATTGTGATTGGCTGACAGAGACTCCCCCTCCCCCCGTGGACATTCTCTCATATATCAATAATAACAACCATAATAATTTCATTGATGAATGGATTTATAGAAGGCAGAGTTGTGTTGACAACATGAAACTCGGAGTGGGCGGGACAAACGAGGACAGACGTTACGACGTTACTCCGACAGTGAAAGAAGTGGAGGTGAACGTCAGGTCACATGATCTCCAACCGCAACATTTTGCTCCTGAATCCCCCAATCAACAGAAACAACAATGACATCACCATCCCATCATGCATCAGTCTAGTATACAGTAAAGGAGGCTGGGAGTTGCCGTGGAAACCCTCCCTATAGTGCTGTTATTGGCCAGTTAGGTTTGACTGACAGGTGAACTGAACGAATCAAATTATTTAATCAGGTTAAGTTTCATCCGATTTCCAAATTTTAAAACTTCATTTCAAGACATATTATGTTTCTGCACTGATTTATCTGCTCAGCTGTTTCAGTTATTGAGGTAAAAAAACCTGAAAATAAGCTGCAAAGTTCTTTAAAAGCATCTAATTAAAGTAAAGCAGGTTTGGTCACTTCACAACTTATTGATAACCTGATTGGTTCACTGCCCACATCTATGATCTATTCATCTCCTTTTTCTCTCATATTGTGTTTCTAAGTGATTTGACTGTTAACTGTTAATGTGAATTCTTGCCTGCAGGAGTTGGAGTGGAGGTTTGGTTATTATAGGAATGATATGATGATATTTATTCTTATTTCTAGGATTCCTTTTTTCTGTCTGTTTATGTTTTTTTGGTAACGCATCACTTTACAGGTTTCATACTTTTTGACAATTGTTTAACTGACAGAAAATATGTAGTTTTCAGTGTGTAGTTTTGTGTTTTTTCAATAATTTCCTCAAAGTAGCTGCTGTGTAACTGTTAATTCTTAGGACAATTCTTTGAAACGATTATGTAATTTGGTAAAATATGAGAAATGTGCTCTTTAAATGCACATAATTTGTACCACAATATGCCACCCTCTGTAAAATGTCCCAAAAATAAACGTTAAATACCTGCAAATTACTCCGAAAACTTCCAGTTAATTAGTGTAATAAAGGACCTGTGAAATAAAGCGTTACTGTCCTTTAAGAAAGGAAGAAAAGATGTCGTCTTCCTGAACTAAAGCCACAAAAATGACCAGAATAATGTCTTCTGCTGTGATGTTTGCAGCTTTACAGGTTGTTGAAAGTCGACTTACAGAAATAACAACTCTGAAATTTACGTGTTTCGTCACGTTAACTGCTTCTTCTCCGATGCAGGTTGGAATAAAATGTTCATATTATTGAGAACGCTGCTTCACACCTGTTGTGATAGAAATGCAACAGCAATGTTCAGATATTCTTTACTTTACTAACTTTGTGACATTTTTAGTCTTCTTAAGTTTTTGTCCAACTTTCTTCAGACTTTTTTTTAATCACATGAATGAATATTTTTCTGGGAACAGATAAAAAACCTTGAGAGTCCAGAATCAGAGTCAGAGATTCTTCTGTCACATGTTGGAATATGTTGAGCATTGACATGTAGTGTTTTATAGCTGATCAAAGGGGAATTATCAGACATTTAAGTGGTAAATCAGACACATGCTCTTGTTCCTGAAGGCAAAACAAAAACAACTGACTGACTTCAGACGTGATCTTTGGTCCAGAATATCAGATCCTCTCATTCACCTTCGTCCCAGAGAGATTTGAAATACAAGACAAATATTTTTTGTTGTTTTTCTTTTCTTTACAAAATGAAACTTTTTCCTGAAATGTATGTTTAGTATAAAAACATTGATCTCTCTACTTGGCTT
>CM076467.1:23804172-23809172 GCA_038419695.1 Scomberomorus guttatus
TATCAAAAAGTGCTTATTGAACCTCTGATCAGTCTTTTATATAGTAGTTTTATGTCTGGAATCATATCTCGCATGTTGCTGCATTTCGTTCTGTTCTAGTGTTTCTGAGGTTTCTTCTGTAAACTACAACAAAGTGTTTTTTCTTACATCCTGGTTGCTCATGTCCCAGTACGGTCGCTCTCCGTATGACATCACTTCCCACATGACGATGCCGTAACTCCACGCATCGCTGGCTGACGTGAACTTCCTGCAATCAGTCAGTCAATTATATAATTACGTTAATCAACCTCATGTGAAATGAATACCGCTGATACTCTGACGAGCTGCAGTACTGATACTCACCTGTAGGCGATGGCTTCAGGAGCCGTCCAGCGAATAGGAATCTTCCCTCCCTGCCAGAAACAGACAGTCCGTTAGGTGATCAGACAGAACAGAAGAGGACCGAGAGCAGAACCCTGAGGAACTCCACATATCAGAGCAGCTGATGAGGTCACACAGTCACAATAAAATAAAATAGCTTTTTCCAAGCTTGGGGTTGATTCATGATCTTAACTGGTCTTCTACAAATGCAAAAAGACTGAAATATGACTGAAACGTCTCAAAAATAAACAAACTGCACCACTTGCAGGGCTGTCATCGTGATGAATATTAAAATACGTCACAGCTGTGGACATAAAATCCACGTTAACACATTTTTAAAGGTTTTTTCAGGTCTTACCAGAGAGCTGGTGTACGTCGGGTCAGACGAGTTTTCAGTCAGGAACCTGCTGAGACCAAAGTCTGACACCTGAACACAAAAAACAACGTTTAGATCATTTATTACCAGGATTCTTCAAACTGACATTAGACAGACAGGTGGGCAGGCAGACAGACAGGTGGGCAGACCGTCTCACCTTACAGACCAGGTTGGAGTTGACCAGGATGTTGCGAGCCGCCAGGTCTCGGTGGACGAAGCTCATGTCGGACAGATACTTCATCCCCGCCGCGATGCCACGCAGCATCCCCACCAGCTGGATGGTGGTGAACTGTCCATCATTCATCTGCAGACAGACAGGTAGAGTGAGACAGGTAGATACAGACAGGTAGAGACAGACAATACAGACAGGTAGAGAGAGACAGGTAGATACAGACAGGTAGAGACAGACAATACAGACAGGTAGATACAGACAGGTAGAGACAGACAGGTAGAGACAGACAATACAGACAGGTAGAGAGAGACAGGTAGATACAGACAGGTAGAGACAGACAATACAGACAGGTAGAGACAGACAATACAGACAGGTAGAGAGAGACAGGTAGATACAGACAGGTAGAGACAGACAATACAGACAGGTAGAGTGAGACAGGTAGATACAGACAGATAGAGACAGACAATACAGACAGGTAGAGAGAGACAGGTAGATACAGACAGGTAGAGACAGACAATACAGACAGGTAGAGTGAGACAGGTAGATACAGACAGATAGAGACAGACAATACAGACAGGTAGAGAGAGACAGGTAGATACAGACAGGTAGAGACAGACAATACAGACAGGTAGAGAGAGACAGGTAGATACAGACAGGTAGAGACAGACAATACAGACAGGTAGATACAGACAGGTAGAGACAGACAATACAGACAGGTAGAGTGAGACAGGTAGATACAGACAATACAGACAGGTAGAGAGAGACAGGTAGATACAGACAGGTAGAGACAGACAATACAGACAGGTAGAGAGAGACAGGTAGATACAGACAATACAGACAGGTAGATACAGACAATACAGACAGGTAGAGACAGACAATACAGACAGGTAGAGACAGACAATACAGACAGGTAGAGAGAGACAGGTAGATACAGACAGGTAGAGACAGACAATACAGACAGGTAGAGAGAGACAGGTAGAGACAGACAATACAGACAGGTAGAGACAGACAATACAGACAGGTAGAGACAGACAATACAGACAGGTAGAGAGAGACAGGTAGATACAGACAGGTAGAGACAGACAATACAGACAGGTAGAGTGAGACAGGTAGAGACAGACAATACAGACAGGTAGAGTGAGACAGGTAGATACAGACAATACAGACAGGTAGAGACAGACAATACAGACAGGTAGAGTGAGACAGGTAGATACAGACAATACAGACAATACAGACAGGTAGAGACAGACAATACAGACAGGTAGAGAGAGACAGGTAGATACAGACAGACAGACAGGTAGAGAGACAGACAGGTGAGGACCGATCTGTTATCTGCCTGTCTCACCCTCAGGAAGCTGTCGAGCGCTCCGTTCTCCATGAACTCGGTGAGGATCATGACGGGGCAGGAGGTGGTGATGACACCTTCCAGGTGGATGATGTTCGGGTGCTGGAACTGACCCATGATGGACGCCTCTGACAGGAAGTCCCGCCTCTGCTTGTCCGTGTAGCCGCCTTTCAGTGTCTTGATCGCCACATAGTTCTCCTTCCGGCCCGGGATCCGCAGCCGCCCCCGGCACACCTCGCCGAACTCACCTGGACAGGTAGATCGGAGCGTGTCATTAGGGTTATGATCGTTAAAATAATACACCTGTCCAAACTCACCTGGACAGGTAGATCGGAGCGTGTCATTAGGGTTATGATCGTTAAAATAATACACCTGTCCAAACTCACCTGGACAGGTAGATCGGAGCGTGTCATTAGGGTTATGATCGTTAAAATAATACACCTGTCCAAACTCACCTGGACAGGTAGATCGGAGCGTGTCATTAGGGTTATGATCGTTAAAATAATACACCTGTCCAAACTCACCTGGACAGGTACATGAGAAGGCTGCATTAGACTTATGATTATTAAACCCCACCTGTCCAAATGAAATGATGATATTTTAATAAAATGTTGAAAGTTAAAATATAAAATTAATACAAACACACAGCTGTAAAGGTTCTTTACATAAAGAACACAGAGGACCGAGTACAGAACCCTGAGGGACGCCACCTGTCAGAGCCAATCACAGCAGAGCTCAACTCTGTTTTTAATACCGCAGAGGTGTACTGTTCCTTTAAGGCTCATTAGCACATACCAACATGTCCACACCTCATAGAACACGCACATACATGTGGAGAATGTCTGTGTCTGTGTGTGTGTGTGTGTGTGTGTGTGTGTGTGTGTCATCCAGGCGGTGGTGAAAACCTTGCACCATTGTTTCCGTGGTAACGGCTATCCAGTTACATCTCACTAATGTCATCACCAGAGACTACTACTGTTACAGTAGCTACATACACACACACACACACACACACACACACACACACACACACACACACACACACACACACACGTTGTCCTAAGACACTTTTGGGGACATTACATAGACTTACATTAATTTCCTGGAGACTAATCCTAAACTTAACCACTGGCTCAAAAATCAGCTTTTTCCCAACTGGGAACTCTGCTTTTGTCCCCAGCTGCACAAGCCGTCCCCAATTAACTGGTCTTTAGTCTGAAAGTAGCCTATGACAGACATAGACACACACACACACACACACACACACACACACACACACACACACACACACACACACACACACACAGTCTCATGTTTACTTTTAATAAAACTGGATTCATGTTGGAGAACGAACCGGATTTGATGTTTTTACAGTGTGAACATGGTTTCTCCTGATGGTGGGAAAGTTAATGTTCTCCTCTCAGGGGTCAAAGTTCACCGACACTTCTGGCAGACAATCTCTCTTGGCTCTTCAGGGAACCTTTACAAACTAAAAGCCTTGCTGTAAGAGGACTTACGGAGTGTTTTAAAGAACTCAAACTTTATTGTGCTGCCACCTTCATGCAGCTCCTATAAAATGTTTCTGTGATTAATAGTTTCCAAAAAGTTCCTCAAAAAATGATAAAAAATTAAATTAAAATTTCTGGAAACATGCCCCGAATATCTGTGGGTTCCTAAAAAGTTGCGCATAAAGTTATTAAAAAAGGCTTCTGGATTCCTTAAAAAGTTCCCATCATTCTTGGATTCAAATTAAACTCTTAGAAAGTTCATCAAAGATCCCAAAATGTTCCTCAACAGGTTCCTGGATTCCTGTCATGTGCCTGAAAAGTTTCCTGTATCGTTAAAATGTTCCTCAAAGACCCTAAAAAGGTTCTTGGGTGCTAAAAAGTTCCTAATAATGTCCCTGGGTTCCTACTCAGTTGCTGAAAGTTACCAAAAAGCTTTGTGGGTTCCTCATAAGTGTCCCAAAAGGTTCCTTAAAACATTTGTAGATTTCACTAAAGGCCCCTTAAAAAGTTCATGGCTTCCTAAAGGCTTCCGCAAAAGTTTCCTGGATCCTCAAGAGGTTCTTAAGTACCTGAAAAGGTTTGTGTGTCCCTAAAAGGTTCCCTAAAGATCTTAAAAAGTTCTGCAAAAGGTTCCTAGATTACTCCAAAATAAACGTTCCCTGCCTTTCTTGGAATCCAGCTCAATTACTAAAAAGGTTCCGTAAAAGGTTTCTGGATTTCTGTCGAGTACCTGAAAAGTTTCCTGTGACTTTCGAAACTTACTTGAGCAAAAAGTTCCTCAAAATGTCCTTTAATGCCCCTAAGGGTAGTGTTTTCAAGAACTGACCAATCACAGCAGAGACAGACAGACAGGTAGGTTTACCTGCTCCGATCACTTCTTCTATCTTAACGAAGGAGGCGTCAATCTCCTTGGCGAACTCCCTCACTGCCTCGTTAGGGTCCTCGTAGGTGAACGGGTCGATGTACACCTTCATTGCTATGACAACGACATCATCATCATTATCATCATCATCATTATCATCATCATCAGTCAGATGGACTCTGCATTAAGAGAAAACCTGAAGATACTCACTCTGTCCCATCTGATAGTGTCCACTCTTATCAGCCATCTCTGAGTCCTTCCTTCTCCTGCTGAGGGAGAGACAGACAGTCAGTCAGACAGTCAGTCAGACAGTCAGTCAGTCAGTCAGTCAGACAGACAGTCAGTCAGACAGTCAGTCAGACAGTCAGTCAGACAGT
>CM076467.1:23825868-23868368 GCA_038419695.1 Scomberomorus guttatus
TACAATGTGATTTCCTGGATTCTTTCCCCCCATTCTGTCTCTTATAGTTGAAGTGTACCTATGATGAAAATTACAGGCCTCTCATCTTTTAAGTGGGAGAACTTGCACAATTGGTGGCTGACTAAATACTTTTTTGCCCCACTGTATATGTAGAATAACCCAGAATATCATGGGAAAGTTAATTTATTTCCATAATTCCATTAAAAAGGTTCAACTTTCATAGATTATAGATTCAGGGCCCACAATTCAAATGATTTTAAGTATTTATTTGTTTATTTTTACATAATTTGGGCTCCAGCTCATAAAACCCATGAAAACAGGAATTCAAAAAATTACTGAAGAAGAAGAAATCAGCCCAAATTTTGCAGGACATGACTGTTTTAAACTGAGTGTCACACTAATCATCTACTAAACTCAAAACACCTGCACAGGTTTCCCCAGGTGTCATTAAAGTGCTTCAGTTTGGTTCAATATGGGGAAGACTGCAGACTTGACAACTGGCCAGAAGACCATCATTGATACCCTCCATAGGATGGGTAAGCCACAAAAGTTCATAGCTTGTGTTTTGTTCTGATTTATTACTAAACTCCATTTATAACAACACAAACTAACCACATGTAACATATTCTGTATGTCAGACTCAGTGTATAATAATAAAATACCCAATTTAATATCATCTAAACATACACCTAAATTAACTCCCTTAATCTGTAAAGTCTTTTACAAATACTGCAAAAAGAGCTGGAGAGAGTATCTCACCTTGTTTTACTCTAAAAGGTGAATCAAACCAGTCAGTAAACATCACTGATCTCCACACAGGTAGATTAAAGCAGATCTCTGTTAATCCAGACAAACGCCTTTAAAGCAGATCTCTGTTAATCCAGACAAACGCCTTTAAAGCAGATCTCTGTTAATCCAGACAAACGCCTTTAAAGCAGATCTGTTAATCCAGACAGACGCCTTTAAAGCAGATCGGTTAATCCAGACAAACGCCTTTAAAGCAGATCTGTTAATCCAGACAAACGCCTTTAAAGCCGATCTGTTAATCCAGACAAACGCCTTTAAAGCAGATCTGTTAATCCAGACAAACGCCTTTAAAGCAGATCTGTTAATCCAGACAAACGCCTTTAAAGCAGATCTGTTAATCCAGACAAACGCCTTTAAAACAGATCTGTTAATCCAGACAAACGCCTTTAAAGCAGATCTGTTAATCCAGACAGACGCCTTTAAAGCAGATCTGTTAATCCAGACAAACGCCTTTAAAGCAGATCTGTTAATCCAGACAAACCCTAAAATCTCTGTTAATCCAGACAAACGCCTTTAAAGCCGATCTCGGTTAATCCAGACAAACGCCTTTAAAGCCGATCTCTTAATCCATACAAACGCTTTTAAAGCCGATCTGTTAATCCAGACAAACGCCTTTAAAGCAGATCTGTTAATCCAGACAAACGCCTTTAAAGCAGATCTGTTAATCCAGACAAACGCCTTTAAAGCAGATCTGTTAATCCAGACAAACGCCTTTAAAGCAGATCTGTTAATCCAGACAAACGCCTTTAAAGCAGATCTGTTAATCCAGACAAACGCCTTTAAAGCAGATCTGTTAATCCAGACAAACGCCTTTAAAGCCGATCTCTGTTAATCCAGACAAACGCCTTTAAAGCCGATCTCTGTTAATCCAGACAAACGCCTTTAAAGCCGATCTGTTAATCCAGACAAACGCCTTTAAAGCCGATCTGTTAATCCAGACAAACGCTTTTAAAGCAGATCTGTTAATCCAGACAAACGCCTTTAAAGCAGATCTGTTAATCCAGACAAACGCCTTTTAAAGCAGATCTCTGTTAATCCAGACAAACGCCTTTAAAGCAGATCTCTGTTAATCCAGACAAACGCCTTTAAAGCAGATCTCTGTTAATCCAGACAAACGCCTTTAAAGCAGATCTCTGTTAATCCAGACAAACGCCTTTAAAGCAGATCTGTTAATCCAGACAAACGCCTTTAAAGCAGATCTCTGTTAATCCAGACAAACGCCTTTAAAGCAGATCTCTGTTAATCCAGACAAACGCCTTTAAAGCAGATCTGTTAATCCAGACAAACGCCTTTAAAGCAGATTTGTTAATCCAGACAAACGCCTTTAAAGCAGATCTGTTAATCCAGACAAACGCCTTTAAAGCAGATCTCTGTTAATCCATACAAACGCCTTTAAAGCAGATCTGTTAATCCAGACAAACGCCTTTAAAGCAGATCTGTTAATCCAGACAAACGCCTTTAAAGCAGATCTGTTAATCCAGACAAACGCCTTTAAAGCAGATCTCTGTTAATCCAGACAAACGCCTTTAAAGCAGATCTGTTAATCCAGACAAACGCCTTTAAAGCAGATCTGTTAATCCAGACAAACGCCTTTAAAGCAGATCTGTTAATCCAGACAAACGCCTTTAAAGCAGATCTGTTAATCCAGACAAACGCCTTTAAAGCAGATCTGTTAATCCAGACAAACGCCTTTAAAGCAGATCTGTTAATCCAGACAAACGCCTTTAAAGCAGATCTGTTAATCCAGACAAACGCCTTTAAAGCAGATCTGTTAATCCAGACAAACGCCTTTAAAGCCGATCTCTGTTAATCCAGACAAACGCCTTTAAAGCCGATCTCTGTTAATCCAGACAAACGCCTTTAAAGCCGATCTCTGTTAATCCAGACAAACGCCCTTAAAGCAGATCTGTTAATCCAGACAAACGCCCTTAAAGCAGATCTGTTAATCCAGACAAACGCCCTTAAAGCAGATCTGTTAATCCAGACAAACGCCTTTAAAGCAGATCTGTTAATCCAGACAAACGCCTTTAAAGCAGATCTCTGTTAATCCAGACAAACGCCTTTAAAGCAGATCTGTTAATCCAGACAAACGCCTTTAAAGCAGATCTGTTAATCCAGACAAACGCCTTTAAAGCCGATCTGTTAATCCAGACAAACGCCTTTAAAGCCGATCTGTTAATCCAGACAAACGCCTTTAAAGCCGATCTCTGTTAATCCAGACAAACGCCTTTAAAGCCGATCTGTTAATCCAGACAAACGCCTTTAAAGCCGATCTGTTAATCCAGACAAACGCCTTTAAAGCCGATCTGTTAATCCAGACAAACGCCTTTAAAACAGATCTCTGTTAATCCAGACAAACGCCTTTAAAGCAGATCTCTGTTAATCCAGACAAACGCCTTTAAAGCAGATCTGTTAATCCAGACAAACGCCTTTAAAGCAGATCTCTGTTAATCCATACAAACGCCTTTAAAGCAGATCTGTTAATCCAGACAAACGCCTTTAAAGCAGATCTGTTAATCCAGACAAACGCCTTTAAAGCAGATCTGTTAATCCAGACAAACGCCTTTAAAGCAGATCTGTTAATCCAGACAAACGCCTTTAAAGCAGATCTGTTAATCCAGACAAACGCCTTTAAAGCAGATCTCTGTTAATCCAGACAAACGCCTTTAAAGCAGATCTCTGTTAATCCAGACAAACGCCTTTAAAGCAGATCTCTGTTAATCCAGACAAACGCCTTTAAAGCAGATCTGTTAATCCAGACAAACGCCTTTAAAGCAGATCTGTTAATCCAGACAAACGCCTTTAAAGCAGATCTGTTAATCCAGACAAACGCCTTTAAAGCAGATCTGTTAATCCAGACAAACGCCTTTAAAGCAGATCTGTTAATCCAGACAAACGCCTTTAAAGCAGATCTGTTAATCCAGACAAACGCCTTTAAAGCAGATCTCTGTTAATCCAGACAAACGCCTTTAAAGCAGATCTCTGTTAATCCAGACAAACGCCCTTAAAGCCGATCTGTTAATCCAGACAAACGCCCTTAAAGCCGATCTGTTAATCCAGACAAACGCCTTTAAAGCAGATCTGTTAATCCAGACAAACGCTTTTAAAGCAGATCTGTTAATCCAGACAAACGCCCTTAAAGCAGATCTGTTAATCCAGACAAACGCCTTTAAAGCAGATCTGTTAATCCAGACAAACGCCTTTAAAGCAGATCTGTTAATCCAGACAAACGCCTTTAAAGCAGATCTGTTAATCCAGACAAACGCCTTTAAAGCAGATCTCTGTTAATCCAGACAAACGCCTTTAAAGCAGATCTCTGTTAATCCAGACAAACGCCTTTAAAGCTGATCTGGTAATCCAGACAAACGCCTTTAAAGCAGATCTCTGGTAATCCAGACAAACGCCTTTAAAGCAGATCTCTGTTAATCCAGACAAACGCCTTTAAAGCAGATCTCTGTTAATCCAGACAAACGCCTTTAAAGCAGATCTCTGTTAATCCAGACAAACGCCTTTAAAGCAGATCTCTGTTAATCCAGACAAACGCCTTTTAAAGCAGATCTGTTAATCCAGACAAACGCCTTTAAAGCAGATCTGTTAATCCAGACAAACGCCTTTAAAGCAGATCTGTTAATCCAGACAAACGCCTTTTAAAGCAGATCTCTGTTAATCCAGACAAACGCCTTTAAATCAGATCTCTGTTAATCCAGACAAACGCCTTTAAAGCAGATCTGTTAATCCAGACAAACGCCTTTAAAGCAGATCTGTTAATCCAGACAAACGCCTTTAAAGCAGATCTCTGTTAATCCAGACAAACGCCTTTAAAGCAGATCTGTTAATCCAGACAAACGCCTTTAAAGCAGATCTCTGTTAATCCAGACAAACGCCTTTAAAGCAGATCTCTGTTAATCCAGACAAACGCCTTTAAAGCAGATCTCTGTTAATCCAGACAAACGCCTTTAAAGCAGATCTGTTAATCCAGACAAACGCCTTTAAAGCAGATCTGTTAATCCAGACAAACGCCTTTAAAGCAGATCTGTTAATCCAGACAAACGCCTTTAAAGCAGATCTGTTAATCCAGACAAACGCCTTTAAAGCAGATCTGTTAATCCAGACAAACGCCTTTAAAGCAGATCTGTTAATCCAGACAAACGCCCTTAAAGCAGATCTGTTAATCCAGACAAACGCCTTTAAAGCAGATCTGTTAATCCAGACAAACGCCTTTAAAGCAGATCTGTTAATCCAGACAAACGCCTTTAAAGCAGATCTCTGTTAATCCAGACAAACGCCTTTAAAGCAGATCTCTGTTAATCCAGACAAACGCCTTTAAAGCTGATCTGGTAATCCAGACAAACGCCTTTAAAGCAGATCTCTGTTAATCCAGACAAACGCCTTTAAAGCAGATCTCTGTTAATCCAGACAAACGCCTTTAAAGCAGATCTCTGTTAATCCAGACAAACGCCTTTAAAGCAGATCTGTTAATCCAGACAAACGTCTTTAAAGCAGATCTGTTAATCCAGACAAACGCCTTTAAAGCCGATCTGTTAATCCAGACAAACGCCTTTAAAGCCGATCTGTTAATCCAGACAAACGCCTTTAAAGCCGATCTGTTAATCCAGACAAACGCCTTTAAAGCCGATCTGTTAATCCAGACAAACGCCTTTAAAGCAGATCTCTGTTAATCCAGACAAACGCCTTTAAAGCAGATCTCTGTTAATCCAGACAAACGCCTTTAAAGCAGATCTGTTAATCCAGACCCTAACCCTTTTAAAAGTGGGTTTTGCTTTGGTGACTCTAGTTCTAATAATCGTTGATAGTGAATGTATATGATCAATACAGGCGGGTTTCTTTCTAATCCACTCTGTCCTACATGCTGTGAGCCTGTTGTTCACTGTATTATACAGTGTGTAAACTGTACTGAGGAGGCTGCTGTGATTATAACAGACAGGTTTAATCCTGATGAAGCACTTCTCCTCCTCAGGCTTTATTCTCTACAGTAATATCAGGTTCAGATATATATATTTGGGTTATATCCTGTTATATATTCAAAGCCATGTCCAGCTTATATTTTATAGCACCAATATCATGTAAGAACAGGTCCTTAAAACCAGGTGGGATATAGTTTCCTGAAAATAAATCTTTTATCTGTTATCTAGTGTCATTTCCATCAGGATTTCCTTTGATTTCTTAGGAGCCCGTTTATATATTTATTGTTGTATGTTGTTGCTTTGTGATCGATCAGCTGTGATGCTTGAACGACCTTCTGTGATGTGTTGAGTTTTCCTGTTTTTTGTCTCCTGGTCAGTGAGTCCGTCTCTGCCTGTCTGTTATTCCAACATGTGTAGTCCTTCCTGTTTCCTGATATTATACATATTCATTTACACATTATATCACAAAATAATCCATTATTACCAATTATCAATATTAATTTGTATTTCTCACATACTTCTAATTTAATAATAAGTTCCAACAGAGCAAGATGACACATAAGAAGAAAGGAAACTGTGGAAATATTCTATTTCAGTCAGAGTGACCTCAGTATAAACATCTCAACAGTAACATTCATTTTAAATGTCGGCATTAACAAAGAAAAGTCCAGTAACCTGTAAGGTCAAAGCAGTCATGGGGGATATTTGTTACGGTTTATAATTTCAGTCATTTATTTATTCAGTTTGGTTATTTGTACATACATGTTGTAACATAATCTAATGTTTGTATTTTATTTGACTGCCTGGACTTTTGTATCCTTCCTCCTGAGTCGAGCTCTTGTGTTCCTTATTATTATAAAGTCCACAGCAGCTTTTCATCTTGATGATATGGATGTTAAACTGTCATTAGCAGGTTTATTCTGCCAATGAGGACAAAGTATTTTCAGTCCCTGAGAAATTCATGGCGTGATTCCCTGTGACTGTTTATTCTGAAGTCTAAACATCTCTAAACACTCGTCTTTTTTAAGATGCGACTGTTAAAGTCTCCACATATATAAAAGACGTCAGCAGCTACAGAATAAACCTGAGTCAGCAGATGAGTCCTCTGGTAAATCCCTCTGGTGGAAAACATAATTAGACTATAATACAGTTCCAAACATATCTTATTATACCGTCCATGGTTTTATTCATCATGTTTATTCTAAAATGTTCCAACAGACAGTTTTAGATATCATCTTGACTACATTTAGTCAAAAACACAAGCACACACCTGGTGCCCAATGGCACTTTTACTATTTGTGTTGATGACATCATCACGTGACATCATCACAGGTGGTGTAGTTACCTGTGTGTTGGCAGCGACCAGTCTGTAGAAACATCCAGGCTGCAGGAGAGGAAACCATCGAGCTGACACACCTGACATCACCAGCATCACCTGCACACACACACACACACACACACACACAGGTAACCACACCCTGATCACAGGTGCATCATGGGATCTAACAGGAGTGTTTCTCACCTTGTCCTCCTCCTCTGTCTCTCTGTCTGTCATTGGTCCATTCTTTGGGTCCCGCCCCCAGCTGACCACTGGACCAATCACAGCAGCTCTGACAGAGAAACACAGCATCAGCCCCGCCCCCTCCTCATTTAAACCCGCCCCCGTGTTCCTCCAGGCCACGCCCTCCTTCTGCTGCACCCTGATCACCATGGAGACGCAGGGCCGGGAAGCAGTCGTCATAGAAACAGAGGAGTGGAAGACTGGTTCTTCTTCCTCTCTTCTTCTCTTCCTCCCTGCAGTCTGACCTCCCTCCATCTCTCCTTCTTCTTCTCTCTGTTTCCTCCCTGTGACGTCACCTCCTGACTCCACCCCCCTCTGTCTCAGGTGTGTTACCATGGCAACAGATGGACTCAGGATGTGGACGTGGTCCAGAGAAAACTGCAGGTAAACTCTGTCAAACACACACAGAAAGCATCATAGTGACACAGCTGCAAGAAACAATTATCTTCATTATCGATTGATCTGCTGATTACTTTATGGATTAAACAACTAATCATTTTCTTTATAAAGTGTCAGAAATGTGAAACATTTGTTATAATTTCTCTGAGCTCACAGTGACATCTTCAAAAGTCTTCTTTCATCCAAAACACAAAAAACGTTAAGTTTATTATCACATACGACACAGAAGAAGCTCAAACCAGCAAAAATTTGACATTTTTCATTAAAAAAATTACTAAAATGATTTAATTTATCAGAATAGTTGGTGATTAATCGACTAATTGATTAATCGTTGCTGCCTTCCTACATTTCTCAATGTTAATATGATTGTTTGTGTATCTTATATGGTCCTTAATATTCTCTCTACTCTGATATGTGGACTGTCGATGGTCAGGAACATGATTCCTACAGACTCGACATTCTAATAACACAAAGCGCTGTTTATTTTCCAGAGGCAGATGTTTCTGTGTCCTGCTGGCAGCTCGGAGGACATCTTCAATGTTGACGTTATCTCCAAACTCAGTCTCTCTGTGCTCCAGCAGTATTCTGCTGTCGTCGCCCAGTGACGAAGGCGCACTCCGTTTTAGGATTAAGGCTAAAATTAGTGGCTCATTGTTTGGTTTGCACATGCGCGCTCACGTGCACGTGGGTGACGCGATACACAGTCCAACCTGCTTCACTCTCTTCCCCTGATCTACAGGAGGCTGCGAAGCACCCAGAAACAGCAAAGGCAGAGAAGAAGAAGAAGACTGTAACGTAGAAAACACAGATGTAAACAATGAGGAATTTTAAATACTTTAAAAATAGTTTTGCAAATGTTTTATGAGGAAGGAAATTTGATGTGAATGTGATTGAACACTTCTGTTCGACCTCAGGGAAGCACACGATAAGCTGAATATATACTCATGATTCTTACAACACAGAGACACAGAAGCAGTCAGTAAAACAAACACATTACACATTAAAACAGTTCATGTCTGAGGCTTAAATCTCATCAGTCAGTCTGCAGAGTTCAGAATACTGACGGCACTTCTTAAATACGTTTAGTGTCCAGAGTGGCTCTATAGCGCCTCCTGGAGCTCAAAGGCTCAAAGTGTCTGGACAGAGGATGGCAGCTCTCTGCCAGGATACTCCTCACCTTCTTCCTTTCAGTAAACAGGTGAATCAGGGACTTTTGGGGTTCGGCCATTAACACAATGCTGAAAGTTTATTCTCAGATCTACAGTTTCAGTGACCGCAGCAGGCGGGAGATGAAGAATTAAAACACTCTGAACAAGAGTTTTGTACATTTTGTTGTAAAATCTGCTGACTAACACTAAGGTTACTGAGTCTTCTGAGAAGATAAAGTCGCTCTGAGCATTTTTTGAAAATATACTTTGTATTTTCAGAGAAGCTCACCTGGAAGTTCTGGTGAGAAACGCTGAATGTAAACAGAACTTTTCTTCATTTAAAAGAAAACTCCACACAGGACCTTCAATGAGTCCTCACGAGAATAGAAAGGTGTACCTGCAGCGTTTGTGTGTGATGAACTTGTCCTGGTCCAGGTGTTGGAAGGAGGGGAAATCTGATTGGAGGAATCTCTCTGTTACCATGGTGAAGTGCTGCACACACACCAGACAACCTGTAACACACACACACACACACTTGTTTAATCTGCAGTCTTAGAGCTATGAAGTTGACCTTTGACCTCTATGTGTGTGTGTGTTTTACCTATCCAGGCGGTGTTGAAGACCGCCCTGTGACCTCCCTCCTCTTCCTCGCTGGTTTCCGTGACAACACAGGCCACAGCTGCTGTGCTGTCTCTCAACTGCAGTGTGTGTTCAGATGTCTGTGATGGAAGCTCCAACACGCCGACCAGCAGCAGGGGGCGCCGCCTGCACACAACACAGTCTTACTGAGCAGGTCGGGGGCTGTAGACACTGTCCAGAGGTCAGAGGTCACAGTTTACCTGAGTGCCTCTCCATGCTGGGGGTCAGAGGTCAGAGTCCTGCAGGACCAGGCCAGAGCTGAGTTAATCTGGGGGCTGGTCAGACTGGGTCCACCAGGAGGCAGCAGAGACCTCAGAGACACTGAAGACCAACAGTCTGACTGCAGAGACTCAGTGAGCTCTGATACACTGATGTACTGATGCACTGCAGGGTCAACACTGTACTGTAGAGACACACAGAGACACTGCAGGGTCAACACTGTACTGTAGAGACACACAGAGACACTGCAGAGTCAACACTGTACTGTAGAGAGACACACAGAGACACTGCAGGGTCAACACTGTACTGTAGAGACACACAGAGACACTGCAGGGTCAACACTGTACTGTAGAGACACACAGAGACACTGCAAGGTCAACACTGTACAGTAGAGACACACACAGAGACACTGCAGAGTCAACACTGTACAGTAGAGACACACACAGACACTGCAGAGTCAACACTGTACTGTAGAGACACACACAGACACTGCAGGGTCAACACTGTACTGTAGAGACACAGAGACACTGCAGAGTCAACACTGTACTGTAGAGAGACACAGAGACACTGCAGGGTCAACACTGTACTGTAGAGAGACACAGAGACACTGCAGAGTCAACACTGTACTGTAGAGAGACACACAGAGACACTGCAGAGTCAACACTGTACTGTAGAGAGACACACAGAGACACTGCAGGGTCAACACTGTACTGTAGAGACACACACAGACACTGCAGGGTCAACACTGTACTGTAGAGACACAGACACTGCAGGGTCAACACTGTACTGTAGAGACACACACAGACACTGCAGGGTCAACACTGTACTGTAGAGACACACAGACACTGCAGGGTCAACACTGTACTGTAGAGACACACAGAGACACTGCAGAGTCAACACTGTACTGTAGAGACACACAGAGACACTGCAGAGTCAACACTGTACTGTAGAGAGACACACAGAGACACTGCAGGGTCAACACTGTACTGTAGAGACACACAGAGACACTGCAGGGTCAACACTGTACTGTAGAGACACACACAGACACTGCAGAGTCAACACTGTACTGTAGAGACACACACAGACACTGCAGAGTCAACACTGTACTGTAGAGAGACACACACAGACACTGCAGAGTCAACACTGTACTGTAGAGACACACACAGACACTGCAGAGTCAACACTGTACTGTAGAGAGACACACACAGACACTGCAGAGTCAACACTGTACTGTAGAGACACACACAGACACTGCAGGGTCAACACTGTACTGTAGAGACACACACACAGACACTGCAGAGTCAACACTGTACTGTAGAGACACACACAGACACTGCAGGGTCAACACTGTACTGTAGAGACACACAGACACTGCAGGGTCAACACTGTACTGTAGAGACACACACAGACACTGCAGGGTCAACACTGTACTGTAGAGACACACACAGACACTGCAGGGTCAACACTGTACTGTAGAGACACACAGACACTGCAGGGTCAACACTGTACTGTAGAGACACACAGACACTGCAGAGTCAACACTGTACTGTAGAGACACACACAGACACTGCAGGGTCAACACTGTACTGTAGAGACACACAGAGACACTGCAGGGTCAACACTGTACTGTAGAGACACACAGAGACACTGCAGAGTCAACACTGTACTGTAGAGACACACAGAGACACTGCAGAGTCAACACTGTACTGTAGAGAGACACACAGACACTGCAGGGTCAACACTGTACTGTAGAGACACACAGACACTGCAGGGTCAACACTGTACTGTAGAGACACACAGACACTGCAGAGTCAACACTGTACTGTAGAGACACACACAGACACTGCAGGGTCAACACTGTACTGTAGAGACACACAGAGACACTGCAGGGTCAACACTGTACTGTAGAGACACACAGAGACACTGCAGAGTCAACACTGTACTGTAGAGACACACAGAGACACTGCAGAGTCAACACTGTACTGTAGAGAGACACACAGAGACACTGCAGGGTCAACACTGTACTGTAGAGACACACAGAGACACTGCAGGGTCAACACTGTACTGTAGAGACACACACAGACACTGCAGAGTCAACACTGTACTGTAGAGACACACACAGACACTGCAGAGTCAACACTGTACTGTAGAGAGACACACACAGACACTGCAGAGTCAACACTGTACTGTAGAGACACACACAGACACTGCAGAGTCAACACTGTACTGTAGAGAGACACACACAGACACTGCAGAGTCAACACTGTACTGTAGAGACACACACAGACACTGCAGGGTCAACACTGTACTGTAGAGACACACAGACACTGCAGGGTCAACACTGTACTGTAGAGACACACAGAGACACTGCAGGGTCAACACTGTACTGTAGAGACACACACAGACACTGCAGGGTCAACACTGTACTGTAGAGACACACAGACACTGCAGAGTCAACACTGTACTGTAGAGACACACACAGACACTGCAGGGTCAACACTGTACTGTAGAGACACACAGAGACACTGCAGGGTCAACACTGTACTGTAGAGACACACAGAGACACTGCAGAGTCAACACTGTACTGTAGAGACACACAGAGACACTGCAGAGTCAACACTGTACTGTAGAGAGACACACAGAGACACTGCAGGGTCAACACTGTACTGTAGAGAGACACACAGAGACACTGCAGGGTCAACACTGTACTGTAGAGACACACAGAGACACTGCAGGGTCAACACTGTACTGTAGAGAGACACAGAGACACTGCAGAGTCAACACTGTACTATAGAGACACACAGAGACACTGCAGAGTCAACACTGTACTGTAGAGACACACAGAGACACTGCAGGGTCAACACTGTACTGTAGAGACACACAGAGACACTGCAGAGTCAACACTGTACTGTAGAGAGACACACAGAGACACTGCAGAGTCAACACTGTACTGTAGAGAGACACACAGAGACACTGCAGGGTCAACACTGTACTGTAGAGACACACAGAGACACTGCAGAGTCAACACTGTACTGTAGAGACACACACAGACACTGCAAGGTCAACACTGTACTGTAGAGACACACACAGAGACACTGCAGAGTCAACACTGTACTGTAGAGACACACACAGACACTGCAGAGTCAACACTGTACTGTAGAGACACACAGACACTGCAGAGTCAACACTGTACTGTAGAGACACACACAGACACTGCAGGGTCAACACTGTACTGTAGAGACACACACAGACACTGCAGGGTCAACACTGTACTGTAGAGACACAGAGACACTGCAGAGTCAACACTGTACTGTAGAGAGACACAGAGACACTGCAGGGTCAACACTGTACTGTAGAGAGACACAGAGACACTGCAGAGTCAACACTGTACTGTAGAGAGACACACAGAGACACTGCAGGGTCAACACTGTACTGTAGAGACACACACAGACACTGCAGGGTCAACACTGTACTGTAGAGACACACACAGACACTGCAGGGTCAACACTGTACTGTAGAGACACACACAGACACTGCAGGGTCAACACTGTACTGTAGAGACACACAGAGACACTGCAGAGTCAACACTGTACTGTAGAGACACACACAGAGAGACACTGCAGAGTCAACACTGTACTGTAGAGAGACACACAGAGACACTGCAGAGTCAACACTGTACTGTAGAGACACACACAGACACTGCAGGGTCAACACTGTACTGTAGAGACACACAGAGACACTGCAGGGTCAACACTGTACTGTAGAGACACACACACAGAGACACTGCAGAGTCAACACTGTACTGTAGAGACACACACAGACACTGCAGAGTCAACACTGTACTGTAGAGAGACACACACAGACACTGCAGAGTCAACACTGTACTGTAGAGACACACACAGACACTGCAGGGTCAACACTGTACTGTAGAGACACACAGAGACACTGCAGGGTCAACACTGTACTGTAGAGACACACAGAGACACTGCAGGGTCAACACTGTACTGTATAGACACACACAGACACTGCAGAGTCAACACTGTACTGTAGAGAGACACACACAGACACTGCAGAGTCAACACTGTACTGTAGAGACACACACAGACACTGCAGGGTCAACACTGTACTGTAGAGACACACAGATACTGCAGGGTCAACACTGTACTGTAGAGACACACAGAGACACTGCAGGGTCAACACTGTACTGTAGAGACACACACAGAGACACTGCAGAGTCAACACTGTACTGTAGAGACACACACAGACACTGCAGGGTCAACACTGTGCTGTAGAGACACACACAGACACTGCAGGGTCAACACTGTACTGTACTGTAGAGACACACACAGACACTGCAGGGTCAACACTGTACTGTAGAGACACACACACACACAGACACTGCAGGGTCAACACTGTACTGTAGAGACACACACACACAGACACTGCAGGGTCAACACTGTACTGTAGAGACACACACACACAGACACTGCAGGGTCAACACTGTACTGTAGAGACACACACAGACACTGCAGGGTCAACACTGTACTGTAGAGACACACACACAGACACTGCAGGGTCAACACTGTACTGTAGAGACACACACAGACACTGCAGGGTCAACACTGTGCTGTAGAGACACACACAGACACTGCAGGGTCAACACTGTACTGTACTGTAGAGACACACACAGACACTGCAGGGTCAACACTGTACTGTAGAGACACACACACACACAGACACTGCAGGGTCAACACTGTACTGTAGAGACACACACACACAGACACTGCAGGGTCAACACTGTACTGTAGAGACACACACAGACACTGCAGGGTCAACACTGTACTGTAGAGACACACACAGACACTGCAGGGTCAACACTGTACTGTACTGTAGAGACACACACAGACACTGCAGGGTCAACACTGTACTGTAGAGACACACACACACAGACACTGCAGAGTCAACACTGTACTGTAGAGACACACACAGACACTGCAGGGTCAACACTGTACTGTAGAGACACACACAGACACTGCAGGGTCAACACTGTACTGTACTGTAGAGACACACACAGACACTGCAGGGTCAACACTGTACTGTAGAGACACACACACACAGACACTGCAGGGTCAACACTGTACTGTACTGTAGAGACAGACAGTTTACCTGTGTCAGAGGACAGGTGTGAGGCTCGTCCAGCATCTCGGTGTAGATGTCCCGTCGTCCTCGCTGTCTTAACCCTCCTTGCCTCCACACATGCTCCATCAGTTTCCATGACAACACACACACACACTGCTGCTTCACGACACTGGGGAGGAGACTGACACAGACAGCAGTGAAGGTGAGACTATGGCGAGTGGATGGAGCCACGATTACCTACCAAAGGTGACATTCACGTGAGAAAAGATAATCTGTTAACTGCAGCCAATGTGACTTCCTGTCAACGTTCGCATGTTACATGCTGCTAGTGTCCTTCCACAAATACAGAATAAAAACAATATAACTAATACATTTATGCATGCAGACTTCACACACATGAAACACACTTTATTGGGCAATTAACTTGCAGTATTAAAATAAATCAGGTTGTGGGTAAGTGAAGTAATTTATAAAGCACATATTTGATAACCTGAATCTGAACTCGTCCCATATTACAGCAGCACCAGAGTCTACATGAAAACATTAAAAATGCTGCCATGCCTGATGGTCACCAGGTGACGTACACGGAGACGATGTTTGTATGTTTCAAACCAATGAACCGAGTTAAAAACGAACATAGTAGGCGTATTTTATGGGACATACATGCACTCGCTTTAAGGCTTCTTACTGGTTTTGACAGATGACATCAAACCCAATACTTTCTTCTCTCCATTGGCTCCCTGTTTGGTTTAGAATTGATTTTAAGATTTTATTGATCACTTTTAAAGCAGGGATTTAGTGGCATCTAGTGGTGAGGTTGCAGATTGCAACAAACTGAGAACCTACGGTGGCCATGAAACTCATGAAAAACGTGAAAGTCCCTCTCTAGATCCAGTGTTTGGTTTGTCTGTTCTGGGCTACTGTAGAAACATGGCGGTGCAACATGGCGGCTCCATGAAGAGGACCTGCTCCCTCTGTAGATATAAAGGCTCATTCTAAGGTAACGAAAACACAGTTGATTAAACACTAATTAAAACAAACTCCACACACTAAGGGGTCGACCGCTCCTTCTCCATTTCCTTACATTAAACTATCCACTCACTGTAGTCATCATCAGTTCAGTTCAGGTAACACGTGTCACACGCTCTCCTCACCTGTGTGTGAGCTGGGAGCTCAGGTGGCAGCTCCACAGGTACTCGGACACGCCCATGTTCTTCTCCAGCAGTAACCGTGGTAACGCTCCGTCTCCGGGGCAGCTGGAGTCAGGCAGAGACCCCTCCACCCTGCTGAAGGCGGTGACCCTCAGGGTGGAGCGCAAACAGGTGCAAAGCATGCTGGGAGGAAAGTCAGGACAGGGGCGGTACAGGAAGTGCACGTGATGGAGCTGCAGGGAGGACATTCATAAATAAAACTTTATTAACAACTTCACTGGTAAACACAGAGTCAGAGGGAACAGAGGCGTCTGTGTGAGGATGACATCATGGAAATGATCAGCTGATATTTCTGTTATTATCTGCTGAAAAGATTCACTGTAATTAAACTTATATGACACATTAGGAATAATAACAATAAAGTGCTGCTCATATGTGGTGTTTGATAAACAGAACCACAGATGCTGTATGTGTATAAAACCCTAATGAGACCCTGTTAACCACGTACATTCGTATGTATACATGTTAGTACAGTAACCACTCAAACCAGCTGGTTGGTGATTCAGGTTTGTATAAAACTGACTGTGTTTAATTAATGACATCACAAGTTTAATCAGGAATTTAATCCACCAATCAGGACGTCCTCGCTCACTCCAGCATCATTTAGAGGAGACGACAACCACTGATGACGTACATCACCTCCACTGTCAAATATCAACCATCTATATGACTTTTATATTTCTATAATAATAATTGATAATTTTCTTAATAATTTGTATATGTAGAAATAATTAAGTAACAATTTAAACTCTAAAGTTTAAATTTAAAATTCATGAACCATAATTAACATTTCTACATATTCACAACTGGAAAACACCTGACCTGCAATGTTTTATCATGTGATTATAGATCAGCAGCGTCTGTCTGTCACACAATAAAACACAAATAGACAATTTAAATCTGTTAATTACTGAAAGAACTGAACCGACGTAAAGGAGCAATAAAAACAGCTGCAGCCTGCAGAATATGTTTGAATAAAATATTTAGTTTGTGACAGTCTGACGTCTTTTCAGGCTCAGGGTCATGAACGAATGAATGAATGAATGACTGAACAAATGACTGAACGAATGAATGACTGACTGAACAAATGACTGACTGATGAATGACTGATGACTGACTGACTGACTGACTGACGAATGACTGATGAATGACTGACTGAATGACTGACTGACTGACTGACGAATGACTGATGAATGACTGACTAATGAATGACTGACTGATGACTGACTGACTGATGAATGACTGACTGACTGAATGACTGACTGATGAATGACTGACTGATGAATGACTGACTGAATGAATGACTGACTGATGAATGACTGAATGAATGAATGACTGGATGAATGACTGACTGGATGAATGACTGACTGGATGACTGACTGACTGGATGACTGACTGGATGAATGACTGAATGAATGAATGAAAAGCAGCGACTGTCTCACCTCCACAGCGTCTCCTGCTCTCAGCTTCCTGTTCAGCGTTGGCTGATAGGCCAGGCACAGACCCACCATCCTGTCAATCACGTACAGCCCCGCCCCCTCGCTCACCACCTCAGTCACAGTGCCCTATCAGAGGAGAGGGGCGGGGCTTACAACACAGGTAACTGTTTAATAACACTAATATTCTGACAGCCAATCAGAGCACTGTTTCCTCTCTGTCTTACCTGGTAACTGATGACTCTGGACTCTTTCATCCTTACAGCTGATTGGACGGTGTCTCTCTCTGGCCCCGCCTCCTCCTTCTCATCAGTGTGCGACATCATTACAGGTGGGGGCGTGTCTGCAGGTGTGTGTGCGTGCTCCTGTGTGTGTGTGTGGTGTGTGTGTATCTCAGACTGGTCGCTCACACACAGGATGTTGTTTCCTCTCCAGCCTCGCAGGACACACACGCGCAGAGCCGTCACACACACACGCTGACCAACACGCACACACCGAGTCCACCACAACCTGCCGCTGTCCTGCACACAGACAGGTGAGAGACAGACAGGTGAGGAGAGACACAGACAGGTGAGAGACAGACAGGTGAGGGACAGGCAGGTAAAGAGAGACAAAGACAGACAGGTGAGGAGAGACACAGACAGGTGAGAGACAGACAGGTGAGGAGAGACACAGACAGGTGAGGGACAGACAGGTGAGGAGAGACACAGACAGGTGAGAGACAGACCTTGACCAGCACAAGTAGAGACAGACAGGTAGAGACAGACAGGTGTACCTTGACCAGCACAGGTAGAGACAGACAGGTGTACCTTGACCAGCACAGGTAGAGACAGACAGGTAAAGACAGACACAGACAGGTAGAGACAGACACAGACAGGTAGAGACAGACAGGTGTACCTTGACCAGCACAGGTAGAGTCTGTGAGTCGTCTGTCAGTGTGAAGCAGAAGAACGTCGTTCCTGCAACGTCCAGCAGAGGGCAGACCGACCCCACCTGACCACAGACAGACAGCCGCTGTCCACGAGCCCTGAGAGACAGACAGGTGACAGGCAGACAGGTGACAGGCAGACAGGTGAGAGATAAAGGCTGCGGTCCTATCATGTTTTCCTTGACCTCGGTGGAAACGTCACGAGTTGAAGGAAAGATGAAGGAGAATTAATAAGGACAGAGGAAAAGACGACTGTGGTGCTGAGAGAATCTGACTGCAGCTACACTGGGCGACGTTATTATAAGATATAAACATGGTGAAAAATATGACTCGTTACAGAGGGTTGGAATTTAATTAACAAAAGGAAAACAGGCTGCCAGTCACAAACTAGTCAAAATAGTCACAGAGATAATTCTGGCTCTCGCTCACCATCCTGAATCTTAATTATTGTATGAAAATAAATGTTAAATGTTTACAGATAACATGTTAGACCTACAAATAAACCACAGTACACATCATCATTCTTTCAAACATGTTGAATAACAAACATCATCTGACTAAAAACATCTCATATCACTTTTCTTGAAAGACAGACTTCAGTGTTTTGGTTAATATGCTGATCTGATCTGATTATTAGCCTATAATGCTAATAACAGCTTAATAACCACACAACTCAGTAAACAGCTTGATTGTGCTTACAAGTTGTTATGGTTGATACAGGCTGTGGATGTGTAATGTGACAGAAATATATATTTATTATACATATATTACTATCAGATAATCAAGGGCCCAACACTACTGCACTCAACAACTGGCCAATAAGCATCTGCCCAGCAGAGCAGTTTATATCCCAGTGAGTCCGTCTTCAGTTAGCAGCCTATAAAAAGGCAGCTGGCAGAATCAGAGTGAAACAGCAGGATGGAGACATGGAGCTGCTGCTGCTGTGAGACTCACCTGACAGGAGGAGACGACTGAGGAGGCTCAGAGTTCCTGCATATCTAAAGTGTTTCTAGCTGTTGTTATGATAATGCATCATTAGCTTTAAAAAGGAAAAACTAGTTATTTATTTACACTTTATTCTACTGAAACTTTATTTTGTCTGAATGGTGCGTCACTTGGTCGCTTTAAATATTGCTGCCGCAAGGAATTGTGGGACTGAATTATCTCCTTTCCTTTGGTAAAGGAAGCGTTCCTCAGCGTTTAGAGAATTCGACCAGCTGTTATCACGGCTGCTGCTTAGAAACTTTGGGGTCATTTCTGTCAGTTAGGAACCTTCCTAAGAAAAAAACACTATTCCACTGCAGCCAAACAGGCCGACAGGCAGGCGAGAGACAGACAGCTCAGAGGTCACATGACTCACCTGTTGCGTAGTAAAGCAGTGGCCTCTCTGACACTGACCACTCTGCTAAGCCCCGCCCCTTCTTCAGGACCAGCAGCCAATCCCTGCTCAGGACTGGGACACAGCAGCACAGGAGAGCCAATCAGCTCCACGCAGCCTCCAGCCTTCCCCTGCCCCGGGGCATTGTGGGGGATGTAGTTCCAGTGAGGGAGGAAGACAGGCTGATTGAGCCAGAGAGGGGAGGGAGACAGGCTCTGCAGAGAGAGAGACAGATCAATCAGTACAATCAATATTTGTATTCTGTCACATGACTCCTTCAGCATCAATATGCTGCCCTCTCTGATCAATCTGATTGATCTGATTGGTTTTACCGCAGTGACGCGCTCACCTCACACCTGACGCTGCCGCTGGCGTCGGTCAGCCGCCACTCTCCGTCCCGCCCCTCTCTCAGACAGCCAATCAGCAGCAGGTTGACCCGTGGCAGAGCACGGTGACCTGGCAGAGAAAGCTCCGCCTCCCTCACCCACGCTCGCTGCTGATTGGTGCTCCAGGACAGGTTACTGACACAGGCCAGGTGTTGCCGGGAAAGCAGCTCAGAGACACACACGGGCCTGCAGAGGTCAAAGGTCAGAGCAGGAGAGACATAAAACTACAAAAACATGAAAGAACTACAAATATAAAGAAGGAAACACAGTGTTAAAGCAACAGTAACAACCCATCAGGTGACAGGTGAGTCGTACCTGTAGCTGACAGGTAAGCTGTGTGTGACGGACAGGTGCTCCTGAATCTTCTTCACCACACACACACTCAGCTGAGACGTCACGCCTCCACCTGAAACATCTGCACCAATAACTGATCAATAATCTGAGCTATTACACATCAGCTGTCTGTGATCAATTATCTCTAAACGTGCTTCATTACAGTTTCAGTTCTGATAAAAGTCAGAGGCACAAATCATTTATCTACAGCAGCAACTAACAATATGTTTCATTATCGATTAATCTGCCAATTATTTACCCAATTAATCAATTAATTTAGTCCATAAAACATCAGGAAACAGTAAAACTTGTCTGTTATAATTTGATGTCAGAAACCAAAGAAATTCACTTTACTGTCACGTATGACAAAGAAAAACATTCAACTGACTGTTTGATAAACAAAATGGATTTAGAATAAATGGAGCTCGTATTGATCGTATCAATGATCATGAGGAGAAGAGCTGCAGGATGTAAATCCGCCTCTGTAGGTTTGATGATTGAGTTCACAGAGATCTGTTTGTTGTCCTTATTAAAGCAGGTGCTGATTAAATGTCTGCAGGTGTGGAAGTAAATATGTAACTGATGGCTCCTTTTTATTCACTGCAGTCACCAAAGAAAAATAACTGGAGGTTGTAACTCACAATTATAGTTTTCTCATAATAACGAGATCCATGAAAAGTTTAAGCTGGTTATCAATCGTCATCGTTTGAGGAGACAGACGCACGATGACGCTTCCTGATTCCATTCGTTTTATTTCCTCATTGATTCGAGACACATTGAGACATTAATGTTACTGAATAATGTGGAAGATATTATCATTAGTTTAATCAGACATCCTGAGGTTGAGATGCTGACAGATGTGAAAAACATCCCACAGGCCTCTGTGAGCAGAGACTGTGACATCCTGAGAAGTCTGGAAGGATACGGAGACAGCAGACGACGGCTGCTGGGGCTCATTTCCCTGTTCATGACAACTGTGGGGGGGGGGGGGGGTGTTATATAACTCACTGTTTACTTTTTATTAAGGCTTAAAGTTATGCATAATTAACACAGGCAAGTCGCTACCATGGCAACAACATTGGTCAGGTAACGTAACCATGGCGTAACCCAGATTCACAGAGTACAGGCGTCACTATTTCAGTGTTTCCAGTTCATGAAAGTTAATTGTAACAATTTGGTCTAAAAAAGTCTTAAAGTTCAGTGTCTGATGTTCAGTTTGTACAGTAAATACATTTAGTTTTAATGGTTTTAAGCCTGTTTTTCACTAGCAAACATTAGCATTAGCATTATCACAGCTAACCATAGACTGTAAAAGCTCCATGCTAACCAAGCTAGCAGCTAGCGTTAGGGTCAGCTCCACCCTCTTGTCCAAATATGGTCACTTCTGGCTCCAAATATCCAAGATGGCGACGGTCAAAATGCCAAACTCGAGGCTTCAAAACAGGAGTCCACAGACCAACAGGTGACGTCATGGTGACTACGTCTGTTATTTTTTACAGTCTGTGGTTTAGAATAAAGGACACTGACGAGGAATAAAACCAGAAGGGCGCCAGCTGCTGTAGAGAAGAAGAAGAAAGCAGCTCTGCACGTCACTGCCGGAGGGATTATTAGAAACACTACATCAGTAAATCAGCACTGCTCATCTAAAGTCACTGTGAAGAAATAAAGAACACAACACTGTTATAACTATGAGACTCCTGATGAATATGTGACCTATGAAGCTGGTTCAGGGTCTGTTGTAAAGATCTTAGTTACTCGGCTGTTTGTCCTGTAATGAATTATGTTGCAGGGATAAACTCTCAGACTGTATTCAGAGCAGAGCCATGTGATGTTTCCTCAGTGTGTGTTAGATGGTACCTGAGGCATTATATGATAATTATCTGTGGTGTAACATTAATACAATAACAATAACAATGCAGCTACTCACTGAGTTTAATGACAAATGGTCCAAAGATATTGTGTTAAAACCAGATGACTCTTCCTCACTTTAACAGGAAGTCAAAGACTTTAGCTGTCAGCTCAGGTTTAACATCATCAGGCTGAGTCAACTTTCCTTTCTTACTGTCCTGTTGTCACAGTTTAAACAGCAACATCAAGTGAAATTCAGGAATATTTTGGACCTCTGATGAAGAAAAAGACTGATGTTTTATTTTAGTGTCTTTAAGTTCATTCAGTTTCTAAAATTGAGTTTGATTTTTTTTCTTTCTTCTTCTCTGTTTTTATTGATCTTTGATCTGACTTTGTCATCTGCATGTAAAACACTTTGAGCTGCAGTCCTCGGATGAAATGTGCTATCCAAATAAAGTTATTATTATTATTATTATTATTATTATTATCATAAATCATTGTAAATACAGCATGCAGGATCTGGTGTGTTGTAGGCCTGTGTGGGCTGAGCTTTAGTAAATGCATGACACAGTAATAAAAATTAATACATTTATTTTCTGTTGATCGGCTAATCGATGAGTCGTTGCAGCTCTACATTTATCAAACACTCGTCCTCTTATGTCTTTAATGTGTCTGATTTTCTGCTTTTCTTTGTTTTCTATCAGTAAACTAAAGACGTCACCTTTGACTCAGAAAGGTTTTCTGACTAAACATTTACATTTATCTGATCAATCAGGAAAAACGATTCAGTTTTTTCAGCAGGTGGTTCAACACTCTGGAAGCTGATTGGCTGACTGACCTGTCAGTAACGCGTCAGCAGCAGGAGGGGCGGGGCCAGAGAGCGCAGGACACACCTGTTCTCTGATGAAGCTGAATATGTCCTTTAACCAGATGGACTCCTGCAGAGGGACAGTTACAGTTTATATTAAAAATAACTATATATTAAATAAATATTAAATATAATGAGCTGCTTAGTGGATAAAAACTAAGCCGAATTCTAAACAAGAGAAACTTCCAGGCAATTAATTATAATTTAACTTGTTGTTACACGTCGACTTGTCGGCAGACGACATTATATCTGTTTACGTTTGTGTCGCTGTAACTGCGCAGTGTTTAGCGTTAGGTGGATGAGATGAGAGCCGATGATAGCAGGAGATATGACTAACTGTGGAGAGGCGTTTGTTCTCCTGCTGTCATGTATCTGTCACCGCTCACAAGCTGAACATCTTTAAATTAACTCTTTTCTGAACGGAGTTCTGCTGCAGAAACACAGATCTTCACTCACCGCTTCACTTCCGGGTTTAAACTGCTGCAAGAACAGCTGCAGAGACTCCATGTCCGCGGGATTTTACTTTTTATCACTTATAGAAGATTAAAAATGAGTCCAGGCTTTAAACAAACCGTTCCCGCAAAAAGCCTCCCCACTTCCTGCTGAGCGACGGTGTCCGGTGAGGCTCAAACCAGGCTGCAGCGCATGCGCGGTGAGCACAAAGCTGTTGACTTACTTCTCTAGACTGACTGTTGTGAAGTCAGTATTATATGAACTTCATACAGAAAGAAGAAAGAAATGGACTGAAGCCAGCTCGTGTTTCTGCCACTTTCATTTATTCTAAATGTTCACTTTTCTCTTAAAAACAAACTTCAGCTCAGAGGATTTAAACCTGCGTGTGTGGTTAATAACTGGCTAATAACAAAATAACACTTACAAGGTAAATACTTTAAAACAGCGACACACATCACTGCAAATATGATCAATAATGAATCTACAGTCACAAGACTAATACATACAGAGGACAGTTTCATGATGTTTGGTCTAATTTTCTCTAACAGGAGCTAAATATTCCTACTGTTTGAAAATGTGATTTATTGATAAATGATGCTTTTTATTTTCATTTTCTCCAGTTTACTGTTTTTTCGTACTGTATTTGTAGTTAATTCTGTTTGTCCATATTTATTTAGTTCTGTTTTCTTCTGTTTGTTCTGTTACTTATTTTTCATTGATTTACTGTAATAAGTACTTTTGTGTTTTATTTTATTTGTGTTTGGATATAATTAAAAAGTTAATTAAAAAAAAACTTTAACTGCAAAAAAATGAATCAAGAAACCTCTTTCCAAAATGTTCTGATGTACAAACAAAAGGAATGATTCACATTAATATCCATATATATATATATATATATATATATATATATATATATATATATATATATATATATATAACGCTCATTTATATACTCTTATATACACTCTGCCCCTGTAAAGACTCCACACAGCCAGTTTTATTTAGTGAGAAACATCTTGTTGAAGTTAAGACCTGCTGGTTCACTTATTGTTCTTTGAAGCAGGAGATAAACATATTTATCTATGAAATAATCAGCAGGGTTAATGAAAGGGATGAGATGTTTCTTTAAATAACAAGACATCCAGTTCAGTGACATCACCTCCTACAACATTCAGGATGTTTGTGATTACACAGTGGTGTATTATTATAACATTGATATGATTGATATGATATGATATGATTTCTGCCAGATGAAACATTACGTATAAAACAAAATGCTCAAACAAAGTAATAATTGTGAGCCAGTTTTGAGATAAGAGGTCAAATGTTTGACATGAAAATGATCATATTGTTGTATCTCAAATAATATTCAGTTCACTCCACAATAAGAAACAAAGAGTTTAATCGGTGTCTTAAACAGCAACTCTTTATTCATCTAAATGAAAACTTGGAGGCCCCAAAGTGACTCATCTTATTGCTCAATGTGTGCAACGAGAACCAATTACAGTTATTAAGTTATTACATATTAATTAGGTTTTGTGATCAGTTATTACTCAGCAAATAGTATATTATAGTTATGGTTATATATCTTAACTTGACGCGTCAGATGTTTTTTTACACAGAACCGTCTGAGAAGTCGTCCTCAGAGACTGTTTGGAAAAGGGCGGGCACTTTCAAAAATACTTGGCAGGTGATTGGATGAACCATCTGTCTATCACGTGCTAACTTCTCGCCGTCGTCACACCTGAACCACACCTGGAGCTGACAGTAGTTCCTCACAGGACACTGATTGGTCCAAGCGCATAACGTGAAACCTGACAAAATGGATTCTCGTGCGATCTTGTGAATCCAGCTGACTCGCCAGGTAATATATATCTGACCTCTATTCTATTTTTATTTATTTATTTTATTTATTTTATTTATTTTATTTATTTTATTTATTTTATTATTTTATATAATTAAATTACAATTATATAATTAGGCCTTTAATTCCCTCAGTGTTTTTGTATTTTGATGTCAAGTATGTCAAGTGGCAGCTGTCACACTTTAATTTCCCTTTGGGATTAATACACAATAGCGTGTTTATGATTTTCTCATTAAAAAAACAATTTGATTGTCATTTCTCGCTGCCATGTTTGTTCAGATTGGTAGATAGTTGTGAAACTGGTTGAAAATCTTTTTTTTAACATGCAGCAGATGTAATTTTTTTTTTATCCCAGTAGATAGAAAGGTCTGAGGATTCTGTAAATACTTTCGGCAGTGTACAGATGAACCACACTGTGGGTTTGAACTGATGCTGAGCTTTGTGATGAGGCACAAACCCTGGAGCTGAAGGAACATGGCACCAAAGCTGCTAACATACAAAATGATCCAAAAACATACAATATTTTGATTGAATGTGGCATTAAAAAAGCATATTTTAGTTTCCTCGGATTAAATGTACCATATGCTTCCCCGGGGTCACCATCTTCAAACGTAATGCAGTTTAATCCTACCATAAACTCACATAAATACAACCAGAAAATGTATTCAAGTGTTCGTCTTCATCCCTTGTGCTGCTGCTCTCTGTCGCCCCTCCCGATCTCCTCACGGATTGGTCCGTTTTTTGACATCCACCACTTCTGACCAATCAGACAGGAGAATAAAAAAACTAGCTCCGCCCTGTTGTAGCTGTAGAATTCCCGCCCTGATGGCGTTGCTGGACAGGCGGAGTCGTGTGCAACGAGGTTTGACTTGCGGTGCCGTGAGCCAATCACAGAGGAGTATTCAGAGAAGCTCCGCCCAGGTTGGCCGGCCGTGTTCCCGCCCTCTGAATAGAGATGACCAACGGGGGCGTTGCTGGGGGGCGGGGCTGGACTCGAGCTCGACCCAGTTTGAAAGTGAACCAACGGCTCCAGTCGCTGCTTCGCCACCAAACATCAACAAGAACCCCGAACCCGAAAAACGGACCCGGTTCAGTCTGCTCCAGCCTGTCGCCGGCCCTCCTGACGAGTGAGTACCGCACCTCTTCCCCGGTTACATCTTTCATTTACCGGACAGTGAGCAGGCTTTGATTTGCCGGTTGTCTTTTTTTTTCTGACGTGCAGGATCTTAAGATAAAAGATCCGGGATGAGGCTGGAAAAAGAATTAAAATGGCCGCTTTAATGGTCAGGATGTGGTGGTTGTGAGGTCTGTTCACGTGTTGGTGCCTGTCTGTGTGTGTACTTGGGGGACTGTTAGAGATGTGTTGTTGTAAACACGAAACGCCCATTTTGGAGCATGAATGCCAGGAAATAGCCTCGTCCCGTTCATACGACGCTGACCTCTCCCGAGCATAACCGGGGCCCTGCGTTGAAAATGCGTAGTGTCGTACTGACTCACTATTTCCATTGCAAGCGCGCCTGTTTGGTGAAAGAGCCGCGCTGTGGTTAAAGATAAAACCCACACATGAACAAAAAGTCTTATATTGTGGTTTCTAACAATGTCCGCGGCGTAAAGGGCTTATTCTCTCCGCCTGCTAGCCCGTTAGCCGGCCGCTAGTGGAGGGGGATGGGGCGACTAGCTCCGCAGAGGGCGGGAAGCAAATGGTGGCCCATTGTTCTGTCGGAGCTAGCTGTTAGCACGGCTAGGCTAACTGCAGCAGTCAATACATCTCCATAGAAAACACGGCTAGCTCCGGTTTATGTTCATGTCTACGGCTCATAGACCTCCAGTCACAGGCGGAGAGGAGGAACCGGGCTCCGGCGGGATGTCCCAGCACAGTATCCGACCGAAGGAGGCTCCAGCCCGGATCGGCGGGCCTCCTGGCTCCCCCTCTGAGAAAATGGATCCCCTCTCAGTTTTCTTTGTTATTCACAATCTCCCAGTTTGGCTGCTGGTGGGCCGTTATTATTTGGCCATTTAACTGGTAATTGACGGGCGACTCTCTAATGAAAGTTAACGCGCTTTTTGATGGTATATGATTTATATTTAACCACATTTAAACCTTTACATGGTTAATTTTACATTATGAACAAAACGAGACACATAGGTTAAAGGGTCATTCCTCTCAGATGTATTTAATGCGTTTCTGCTCTGTTACCTGTCAAATACACAGATTTTAAACGAATAAAGAGTTGATAATGCTTTGAGAAATAATGTAAAAAAAATATACAACAGCAAAATATTAATTGATCTTTTGATCCCTCTGTTATACATAACGAGCTGCAATTATTGTAACTATTGGTTTATTAATTATCTATCCATCCATTATCTATACAAGCTTATCCTATGTTTTTACTAAATTATTTAGTCTACAAAATGTAAATAATGACAAGTGAAAGTCCCACCCCTGTCTTCTAGATCCTTAATTATGATTTGCTGCTTCTCTTTGTGTGTGTGTGTGTCGGTGTCGGTGATCAGTAATATTCTCTCTAGTGTCAGCTCCCCATATCTTTGGATTTTGGCCTGTTTGTTGGACAAAACAAGACATTTGAAGACATCAAACAATTGTTAGTTAATGTAAAGTAAAAATGTATGTTTACTTGCCTTTTGTCTAAGTGATTGATCATAGAATGTGTATTATGTTGTTACAGATTGTTGTATTGAAAGTAATAATAAATTAAATTTAAAAAAAAGTCTAATTATTCTCAAAGGCACAGATGAACTGATAAACCAGTTATATCAAAACTAAACCTTTTTACCTGTACTCTTTCTCTTCATCTCTTCTTCTCTGTTCTGTTCCTTTCTCCGTCCGTCTGTCAGGCCGCAAGTATGATGCGTAAAGACGTCAACAAGCCGAAGGGGAAGACGTCGGCGTACGCCTTCTTCGTCCAGACGTGTCGAGAGGAGCACCGGAAGAAGAACCCCGAGCAGTCGGTCAACTTTGCCGAGTTCTCCAAGAAATGCTCTGAGAGATGGAAGGTAAAAGACAGACAGACAGAGAGAGAGAGACAGGTGGTGAGAGACAGATGGACAGACGGGTGAACAGAGACAGGTGGACAGATAAAGGTGGACGGGTGGACAGAGACAGGTAGACAGACAGGTAAACAGACAGGTAGACAGAGACAGATGGACAGACGGGTGGACAGATAAAGGTGGACAGACAGGTAGACATCATATTGCACAGAACTGATAAATAAAACTGTAAACAGTGAAGCATCAGTACTGACTGCAGTGTGTCTGTAGTGTCTGTCTGCAGTGTGGAAACAGAAACTGATCACTTCTATAATCAGTTTTCCTGATTTACATCATTTTGTTGCAGTTTGTTTGTTATAAACTCATAATGTTGACAGTTAAAGGACTAATCTGGAATTATTCTTTTTTGTTATTATTATAGTCTCTAAATACTTCCCCCCTCTGTCTGTGTCTCAGCTCAGAGCTCATTGGTTCCTGCTGGAGGCTTTAAAACAGCTCAGATATACAGTTTCATGTTTAAAGGTCGTTTCCTAAAACATCAAACAGACCGGAGGGAGTTTGTTTTTAGTTAAAAGGATCATAAAAACAACACAATGAATGTAATAATGTGAAAAATAAATGTATGAATATTAATGTGATATATGTTTATATAACTCATAATATGTGATACTGATTTACATACATGGGAGAAGACAACTCTTATCTGATTAATTTATATGTATTTACCTCCCTGGACAGGGAACCATTTATTATTATTATCATCATCATCATTGTTATTAAACTGCTATCAATAATAAACAACTGTTAATAATAAATTAAACAGATGACAGTTGATGTGTACGTCTCTGAGCAGTTCATACTGTCTCATGCAGTTTACCTCTGTGTCACTAGATGGCACCAAAGCATCTCTGATACAAAACAATTATCTCTATAATTTACCTGGATAGAAATATAACAGTAGTTGGATAGTTACACTCCCTCCCTGGCCCGGCCTATCATATGCCCTGATAATGGAGCTGTGAGCCAATCATTTGACAGGTGTGTTGTTCGGTTGCGGCCGTAAACGAAGAGACACTGTGGATAAACAAAAAGACAGCAGTGATGTGGCAGCTAAACTGGGAAATACCACAAACTTTCATCACCTGACACACTGTCACCCAGTAGAGCAGGCAGAGTGTGAGCGTTTAATCACAGCCAGCAGCAAACTGAGCAGCTGCTCAGAGAAAAGCATCAAACTGTCCTGTCGACATTTTCTAGTGTTACATCACACTACAGACCTGATTCAGGAAGCTAATGAAAGAAATGGACCCAGCAGCTGAAAGAACAGCAGGTGTGTTCTGACTTTTTTGACAGAAAATTAATCTGCAAGTACTTTTTCAAGCAAGAAAAAGTGCCAGAAAATGGTAAAAATGTGCAGTTTCTCACTAATGAGTGGTCAGTTAGCTTTGTGTTGATCAGATGGACTGTTTTGGTTATTAATAATCTGCACAGTAATTAATAAGTAAAAATAATATTTAGTTCTAGCTCTAAAATCTCTTGTTACATCTGTAACATGTCTGTAAACACGCCTGTAACTATGGAAACCAGTCCTTCAGGGTTGAGTCACGAAACTCATTTTAATCTTAAATCGTTTTTTTTTTATTGTATTTGAGTTTTAAAGCACTGACTATTATTACAGTGCTGCTTTACAGCAGATAAGAGAGCATTAAATTATGTGGTAATAAAAACAATCCACATGAGTTTTAGTGCAGGACAGGTGATATTTACCTGTCAGAACAATGATGGTCACATGTTGCTTTGTCTCTGACCTTTGACCTTTAGCGCTCACACTGTCTGGTATTATAAAGATCTCCTGAGATGAGCAACAGTCATCTTTATACAACAATCAATGACGTGTTCAGTGCTTCGGTTTTTGTTGTTGTTCCTCATGTTAGTGGACAGGCGGGATCATGTGTTTCCTTCACTCTGACCTCAGAGCGGTCAGAGATGATGTCAGTGGAGGTCAGAGGTCGTGTGCTGTCTGTTCTTGATGTCAGTGTCTCTGTGTGGCTGCAGGCTCTGTCTCCCAGTGATAAGAAGTGTTTCGAGGACATGGCGAAGGCCGACAAGGTGCGTTACAACCGGGAGATGAGGGACTACGTCCCCCCCAAGGGCTTCGGAAAGAGGGGCCGCAAGAGGAAAGATCCCAACGCACCCAAAAGACCCCCGTAAGTCCCCAACACACTGATACGCCTTCATGGTGCTGGTGTGTGTGATGGTCTCACCTGTACCTGTAGAAACACGAGCTCGCTGTGTGTCTGACAGGTGTGTTCAGTCTGAATATCGCTCCCTCCAGGATCTCACTGCTCTGGTGATTATTGAGGCCAAAAATGTTTGATTCTGATTCTCTAAAACTGTGATACACTGATGTTTTATGTCTCTTTCTGTGGTAAAATTGCAGGAATTGGGAAAAATTACAAATGAAAATAATGTGATTTATTTAAACTGCTACCAATAAAGAGTCATATGTAATGACTTCCTTGGATAAAAAGCATTCTGCATATCACAGAAACAACTATATTTCAGGTCTAATGTTTAATGTATTTTCTGGGCTCGAAGTTATATAACAAAGAAAATACTGTACTTGAGTTCCATTTATAAGCCTTTTAAACACACAGTCATTTTCTGCTGCTAGGCGTCTCAATCAAAACAATAACGAGATGGAGTTTGATGATGTCATGGAGTGTGGCATCATGGGAGTTGTTAAACAACCACTGTTGCCGTCACTGCAGTCAGATTCTCCTGGTTAGGATTCCTTCAGCGTTCATCGTTCAGGAGGTCTTTATCTGCGGAGGTCTCCTCCTCTCCAAAACAAACAGACCTGCTGATTAAAACCGGAAACAGCTGATTAAAACACAGAATGAAGCTGTTTGATGTTAAAAATCAGTGTTTGTTTGATCCTGTTCGGTGGGCACAGGACGTCCGGAGGGGCTGTTAACATTTTCTCAGCGTGTTTCTCTGATGCCCAATGACTAAAATCCTTCATCCCGTTAAAAAAAATATACTACCTGTATAACACATCTTATATAGTTTTTTTTTTTTTAATTTTCTGATGCTCAGGCCCGGCGGGGGTCGACTCAGGCCCCGCTGCCCGCTGAGCTTTCAGTAGACTGGCAGAAACCCGGGTTTTGCTCTTTCTGTGGCATCATTTTTGTTGGCAGGTGAGATTTGTCCTGAATCCTTGCTGAATGCTGCGATGACGTCAGTTACCACCACACCAAACGCCACGATTGGTCCAAATCACAAGCGTCTGTTCATTTGGACACAGGGTTCACAGGCAGCGTGCCTGATTCTGGCATAAAGCAGTTTTAAATTAATGTAATACTTAATTCAATACATTGTACACATCTCCTCCTGTAATTCAGTAAAATATAACAATAATATAAATAATGTGGAGATTTCTTCAATTTGCGTTAACAATCTTTCACCTGTAACGGCGGCTGTGGCTCAGGAGGTAGAGCGGGTCGTCTAATAATCGGAAGATTGGCGGTTCGATTCCCGACTCCTCTAGTCCACGTGTCGAAGTATCCTTGGGCAAGATACTGAACCCCAAATTGCTCCTGATGCTGTGCCATCAGTGTATGTATGTGTGCGAATGGTTAGATTTCCTCTGATGGGCAGGTTGGGATCTTGTATGGTAGCCCCTGTACCCATTCAGCGTATGAATGTGTGTGAATGGGTGAATTGACTCGTAGTGTTAAAAGCGCTTTGAGTAGTCAGATGACTAGAAAGGCGCTATACAAGTACAGTCCATTTACCATTTACCATAACACACCTGAGTGACCAGCAGAGGGCAGCACAGATCACAGGTGAGCTCAGGTCATGTTTGACTTCAGACGTCACCATGGAGACACAATGTAGGACAAGAATTTCAACATTTTATCTGTGGTTCCAGCACTGAGCTTTGATTTTGGTTTTCTTTCTTGAACCCTGCAGATTATAGTCCTGGACTGTAAATGTAGAGAGACACTAACATGCTAATATTTATTCATTCTGCTGCTCATACTGGGACCTTACAGAGTGAGAAATGTTGGGTTTAGTGAACAGATTTCCAGCCTGGACCAGAGCTGCTGTTTGTGTTTGTTAAAATGTCTCAGCCTCACCGTTAAATATTAACCTGCTGCTGACGTCAGCGAGTGAAAACAGCCTGAAACATCAACCGCAGTGATGAATCTGTGTGTGTCTCTGCAGGTCTGCGTTCTTCGTGTTCTGCAGCGAGTACCGTCCCAGCGTGAAGCAGCAGTACCCGGGTCTGTCTATAGGAGACTGTGCCAAGAAGCTGGGAGAGATGTGGAGCAAACTGTCCCAGTCTGAGAAACTACCGTACGAAGAGAAGGCCCAGAAGCTACGAGAGAAATACGACCGGGTGAGGACCACCAGGAGTCAGAGAGGCGGGCGGGGAGTCAGAGAGAGAGGCGGGCGGGGAGTCAGAGAGAGAGACGGGCGGGGAGTCAGAGAGAGAGACGGGCGGGGAGTCAGAGAGAGAGACGGGCGGGGAGTCAGAGAGACGGGCGGGCGGGGAGTCAGAGAGACGGGCGGGCGGGGAGTCAGAGAGACGGGCGGGCGGGGAGTCAGAGAGACGGGCGGGCGGGGAGTCAGAGAGACGGGCGGGCGGGGAGTCAGAGAGGCGGGCGGTGGAGTCAGAGAGACGGGCGGGCGGGGAGTCAGAGAGACGGGCGGGGAGTCAGAGAGCGAGACGGGCGGGGAGTCAGAGAGAGAGAGAGACGGGCGGGGGAGTCAGAGAGGCGGACGGGCGGGGAGTCAGAGAGACGGGCGGGGAGTCAGAGAGACAGGTGAAACAGTAGACGGGTACAGTCAGCTGTATGTTTGGAGATGAAACAGAATAATTTGAGACTCGTTGATGTTTTGTTGGATCACAGTTGATCGTCATCACCAGCAGACTGAGACAGCCAATCAGATTAGTCGCTGGTTTAATTAAACTATCAGAGCAGCAACAGTTTGACGTCTGGGTCCGACTGTTGATCAGATTTTAGGACTCTGCAGTGATTCAGGCTGCGGTCACATTTACACTGACAGCTAATCATCTGTGCAGCAGGAATCCAGCTGTGAAATCTGCTTTAAATGGATGAAAAATAACAGTCAAATGTTAATATAAAATAAACAAGAATGATGATAATAAATAAAACAATATGTGATAATAAAACCATAAATCTTATCTGAGGCTGCTGACGGATTTCCATCAGAAGTGACTGATTTGTTCTGTCAGTCTGTTTATTTTTACCGTTAACCCAAACGATTAAACATACACACAATAAATATATATATACACACACCACACACACACACACACACACACACACCACACATTTCTCGACATGATGATGATGATGATGATTGTGATGATGATGATATTGATGTACAGGCTGCTGACATCACAGACAGGACTCGAGCTGTGTGGTCTGTAGTAATAAAATGTTTCTGTCTGCGGCTCAGGACATGGTGGCGTACCGCGGCGGCGGCACGTACGCCAGGAACCCCGGCTCTTCAGCTCAGGGAGGAGACGAGGAGGACGATGATGAGGGGGAGGACGAAGATGACGAGGAGGACGATGACGAGTAGAGAACACGAGCTGCAGCTGGATGAGAGAGAGACTGAGTGTGTGAGACAGACGGAGAGAGAGAGACAGGTGTGTGTGTGTTTCAGAGGAAGGAAGAGGTCAAAGGTCAGACAGGTTTTTAAATATTTTAAAGTGAAGGTCAGGGTCTGCTAGCTGCTCATTGGCTGATAGGATACGGGGCGGAGCTTCACAGCAAACTGAGTTTAAAACAAAAGTGAAGGACAGAAATCTGAACTGTGACGTCTCCATGACGACACGTCCACTGAACATCGTCCCCTTTAAACAACCAGACTTCTGCTGCAGCTGATTTTAGGGAGAGAAGAAGAAGACGGGCAGGTGAGGGTGGAGGTAAAATCAGCTGCCAGCCAATCAGAGGCAGCTATTCTGTTACCATGGTATCAGGTTGACACACATTTAATTTAAAGCTTAATATCTGAGGTGTCAACGAGCGTTTGAGGTGCTCAGATGAGACTTTTCTTCTTCCAGGCAGCTGCTGGCTTCAGTTCACTGTAAATCCAACATGAGCACATCGTTCACACGTCAGGCCTGAGCTCAGTGTTACAGTTCAGCTTCAGCTGCATCAGTTTAACATGGAGACGTACATACCACCCCTCCCTCCAGGATCTGACCAGTACACTGTTCATATATACATACATACAGTACACTGTTCATCATATATACATACATACAGTACACTGTTCATATATACATACATACAGTACACTGTTCATATATACATACATACAGTACACTGTTCATCATATATACATACATACAGTACACTGACGTCATATATACATACATACAGTACACTGTTCATCATATATACATACATACAGTACACTGACGTCATATATACATACATACAGTACACTGTTCATATATACATACATACAGTACACTGTTCATATATACATACATACAGTACACTGTTCATCATATATACATACATACAGTACACTGACGTCATATATACATACATACAGTACACTGACGTCATATATACATACATACAGTACACTGTTCATATATACATACATACAGTACACTGACGTCATATATACATACATACAGTACACTGTTCATATATACATACATACAGTACACTGTTCATCATATATACATACATACAGTACACTGACGTCATATATACATACATACAGTACACTGTTCATCATATATACATACATACAGTACACTGTTCATATATACATACATACAGTACACTGTTCATCATATATACATACATACAGTACACTGTTCATATATACATACATACAGTACACTGTTCATCATATATACATACATACAGTACACTGTTCATCATATATACATACATACAGTACACTGACATCATATATACATACATACAGTACACTGACGTCATATATACATACATACAGTACACTGTTCATCATATATACATACATACAGTACACTGTTCATCATATATACATACATACAGTACACTGACATCATATATACATACATACAGTACACTGATGTCATATATACATACATACAGTACACTGATGTCATATATACATACATACAGTACACTGACGTCATATATACATACATACAGTACACTGTTCATCATATATATATATAGATATATATACAGTACACTGTTCATATATACATACATACCAGTACACTGACATCATATATACATACATACCAGTACACTGTTCATATATACATACATACAGTACACTGTTCATATATACATACATACAGTACACTGACGTCATATATACATACATACAGTACACTGTTCATCATATATACATACATACAGTACACTGACGTCATATATACATACATACAGTACACTGTTCATATATACATACATACAGTACACTGACATATATACATACATACAGTACACTGACGTCATATATACATACATACAGTACACTGACGTCATATATACATACATACAGTACACTGTTCATATATACATACATACAGTACACTGACATATATACATACATACAGTACACTGACGTCATATATACATACATACAGTACACTGACGTCATATATACATACATACAGTACACTGCTCATCATATATACATACATACAGTACACTGACATATATACATACATACAGTACATATATATGATTATTGAGGTCAGTTAGTTTCCGGTGAGATTTGTGTTTGACGTCATCAAACACATTTCATGCTGTAGTTTGATGAAGATGAGTTCATCCAGAGGCTCTGATGGTTTATTGATTAAGCTGATTGATCAAACTGATTAACATGTTTAATGTTTAACTGAAAGAAACAGATTGTTTCCTGTGTGTGTAATAACAGAGTAACTACACTCAACATCAGCTGCTCACTCCCAGGATGCATTTCTGCAACAGATAGCATAACATACAATACATACATAGCATACAATACATACAAATACATACATAACATATAAATACATATAACATACAAATACATACATAAATACATACATAACATACAATACATATAACATACAAATACATACATAAATACATACATAACATACAATACATATAACATACAAATACATACATAAATACATACATAACATACAATACATACAAATACATACATAACATATAAATACATATAACATACAAATACATACATAAATACATACATAACATACAATACATATAACATACAAACACATACAAATACATACATAAATACATACATAGCATACAATACATACAAATACATACATAACATATAAATACATATAACATACAAATACATACATAAATACATACATAACATACAATACATATAACACACAAACACATACAAATACATACATAAATACATACATAGCATACAGTACATATAACATACAAATACATACATAACATACAATACATACATAACATATAAATACATATATATAACATATAAATACATGCTGATTTAAAGTTACAGTTGGCAGGGTTTCAGAGGGGGGTCAGAGGGTTCAGAGTTTCAGAGAGGGGTCAGAGTTTCAGAGGGGGGTCAGAGTTTCAGAGAGGGGTCAGAGTTTCAGAGGGGGGTCAGAGTTTCAGAGAGGGGTCAGAGTTTCAGAGGGGGGTCAGAGTTTCAGAGAGGGGTCAGAGTTTCAGAGAGGGGTCAGAGTTTCAGAGGGGGGTCAGAGTTTCAGAGGGGGGTCAGAGTTTCAGAGAGGGGTCAGAGTTTCAGAGGGGGGTCAGAGTTTCAGAGGGGGGTCAGAGTTAACGTGAGTTGGAAGCCAGAGGCTGGCTGAAGGAAGGAGACCCATCATATCTCTGAACTCACCTGAACATAACGTCCAGGTGTAGAAACTCCTCCTGTGCTGTCGGAGCGTTCATTGGTCATCAGATTAGTTTATTTGTGAGACGTCCTGAGAGCGCCGACACACAGCAGGAGGTTCTAAATCTTCATCCATGTTTGTTGAATCATGTGATTAATGACGTGTTTCAGCTGTTCTCAACCAGGCAGGCAGACAGGCAGGCAGGCAGACAGACAGACAGGCAGGCAGACAGCTCGCTCCGAAACACACTCACACCTGGGACGACTGAGTGTGTGTGTGTGTGAGTGTGTGTGTCAGTCTGAAACTGTGAGTGGTGCGAGTACTGTGTGTGTGTGTGTGTGTGTGTGTGTGCGTGCGCGTGCGTGCGTGTGTGTTTGTTTGTTTGTTTGTGTTGCCTTTCAGTAACCTGTGTGTGTGTGCGCGTGTGCGCGTGTGTGTTGGAGGTCATCAGATGTTAAACTGTCCGACATCAGAGGATAGTAGAATAACCCAACCCAACCCAACCCTCACTGTTACCATGGTTACCCCTGCACCATCCCCCTCCCCATGCCCACCATCACCCCTGTGTGTTACCATGGAAACCCCTGACTCCTCTTCCTGCCCTTCATCATCATCATGTTTTTTTATTTTCTTACTGGAGTTTTTTTGGTTCCTTGTTCACTGTCAGAGTAGAAACTTCAACTTTTATAATAAAACAACCAACTGAGGGAAAAACACACTTCACTGTCTGTTCTTCTGTTTGTACCACCTGACCTCCTTCAGGTCCTCCTATCAGCTGTGAGGAAACACTGAACTCAGCCACATACACACACTGGAGATCACAATTAGAGAACAATTTATAAACAACGTTTTAATGTCATCTTCACTGCTCAACAGTTGAAGGACTTTTTGTCGTGTCTATACGATGCTACTAGAACACTTTTTCAACAAAATAACTAAGACATTTCAACAGAAAACACACTGATCAAAATTAGAGAACAATGAGTGTAGCATGGAAAAAGATTACAACTGAATTTTCTGAAGGTTACAACAGTCAGCAATTAGTAGGAAGTGTACAGGCCTCTGCTCTGAATGACTTCAGTACACCTGCAGCCACAGGACAGCACTAGTCTCTCACACTGCTCTGGTGTGATTCTGGTCCACTCTTCTTCCAGTCTCCTCCACAGTTCGGTGACTGTAGTGGGTTTCTTGGCCATAACTTTGTCGCCAAGGATTTTCCAGAGGTTCTCTATTGGGTTGAGATCAGGACTCTGGGCAGGCCATGTCATTATTTCAATGTTTTCAGTTTTGCTGTGTGACATGGAGCGTTGTCCTGCATGAACACTGCAGGCTGATGTAGGGAAGGAACCATATGATGTTGAAGAAGGTTCTGATAAACATTTGCATTCACTCTGCCATGTAGCTGTATAAGAGGCCAAACTCCTGCTGCAGAAAACATGCCCCAAACCATGACACTTCCTCCTCCAACTTTCACTGACTTCTTTACACACTTTGGGTTCAGTCTTTCTCCAGTTTGTCGAACATAATATTTCCCATCGGACCCAAATAAATTAAACTTGCTTTCATCACTGAAGTGAACTTTGGACCAGTTCTCCTCCGTCCACACAACATGCTCCTCAGCAAAGCTTAGTCTAACCTTTTGATTCTTTGTGCTAATGAGAGGTTTGGTCACTGCAGAGTGGGCTTTCAGTCCAAATGCTCTTAAACGTTGAGACACTGTATGACGAGACAGATCCTTACCCTGTTCAGCGCTGAACTGGCGAGCAATTCCAGCTGCAGTGTGGAAACGATTGCCCATTGAGATCCTCCGCAGTATCCTGTCCTCTCTTGTATTTGTCTTCCGTGGACGACCAGCCTTCTTGGGGGACTTGAATGAGTTTGTGATGTTGTAAAGATTCAATATTCTTGAAATCACAGATTTGGAACGACCAACTTGTCTTGCTATGGCTGATAGGGTCATCCCTTTGGCCTTCATCTGGACAACCTGCTGCGGAGGCTTTCAGTCACTTTAGAACGGCCCACCATCATGCAGAGTCAGTGAAACTGGAAGTTAGGCTGCCAGTTAAATAGACAGATAATCAAGGAAATTAGCACCAGGTGCCAGATTAACACCAATAACTGGGAGGTATCTGAAAGTGTTCTCTAATTTAGATCAGTGTGTTTTTTGTTGAAATGTCTTAGTTATTTTGTTGAAAAAGTGTTCTAGTAGCAACAAAAAGTCCTTCAACTGTTGAGCAGTGAAGATGAAATCAGTTGTTTATAAATTGTTCTGTAATTTTGATCTCCAGTGTATAGATACATATAGATACATTATATACATTAGATATGATAGATACATATAGATACATTAGACAGATGGATCTTGGTGTTTGTACACTGGATGATTTAATTTTTCTACATTACACTGTAAGTTGCACACTGGGCCATGATTGGCTCCAAACTAGTTGTGATGTCACATCCTGCTCGTAGGCCCGCCCCTTAAAAGAAACATTCAGTGAGCTCAGAGAAACTTTCCTCCTTCAGCAGATGGATGTGAAACAAACTGCACAGAGAGGAGAACTTCCAGCTGAAGGAAGAAGAAGAAACATGTTTCTGAGAGGAGGAGGTGTAACCTGAACAGTTACTGAGCTGTTCGACCTTAAACTGCTTCCTGTGAGCAAAGCGTGGACCACCAGGTCTTATTCATACGATGAGCTGAGACGTGTTCCTGGTCGTGTTGATCTTCAGCTCGTTCCTCGCTCGACTCGCTGAACATGAAGCTTCAGTTATTAATTTAAATCTCACACCATTAGAAAATGTAAATGTGTGCATGTAAGCGGTGAGCTTCTGCACTGTGGTGAAGGTGTGATGACACCACTTCTGACAAATGTAAATACTGCCGCCTGCTCCAACTGTTACAAACCACCATCTGTAAGTGTCAGTACGCTGAAATCTGTATATCAACAGGCGGAGACAGACGTTCTAACACTGTTGGGACAGAATTACACACAATAAACCATAAGAATAAAGAATAAAGGGGGAGTTAGTGGAGACCACAGAAGAAGAAATGAAGGATCTACACAGATTACACTGGCCTTCCTCGTCAGATGTCCGCTGACCAGTTGACTGTCATACAGGACTGAAGCTTTTTCTTAAAAAATGATTAATCGATTAATTTAATAGTTGATAAGTAATCGACTAATCGTTGCAGCTCAGTTAGTTTACAGTGGAAAATGATTGTTGGCTCATCCATTTTTTTGACCAAAAAGTTCATTTACCTGCTTAGAAATTCACTGAATAATGAAAAATAAATAATGACTCAGGTCAGGTTCAGGTTCTGTTGGCTGGAAGGTTTTTACACCTGCAGCCTTGTTTAAGGTATCAGGTGCAGATCATCAGTCTGCAGTGACGAGCATGTAAACGTACTGTGATGGTTACATATGAAGCAAACTGAGACACAATATGTTTTAAAGCAGAAACAGAAACACTGCTGCAGCTCAGACTTCATCACAACTCTGCATTGTTTTTTTATTATTTCTCAGGCTGATATTGTTCACAATGTCTTCAAAATTTAAATGTAACTTTCTGTAGTTTGATACTTAAAATAGCCAAAATTCACTCCTGGGACAGTACGAGTTATTATAGTTATAGATATAATTATAGTTATAGATATAATAGAAAACATGGTCGTGCATTATAACAAACTATTGTTTTATGGCATAATGAAGTATTATTGTACTCTGCAGTAGGCGAGTGTCCTGCTCTGTGTTGATGTGATTAAAATAAACATAAAAAGATCAGTTTCATCCTCATGCTGTTCAAACATGTTCAAACATCAGATCCTTTTATCTACGGCTGCATTTAAAGAACCAGCTGCCGTCACTGTTGCTGCTACTATAATAACATCAGCTCACATCTGAGCTTCGTCACTGTTTCCTTCCTCTTTTGTTAGTTCCTCTGTAATATTTCACCATTAAAGGTCCGTGTTGTATGTAGAGACTCTCCTCAGACTCACTCAGCTCAGACTTCAGTTACAGCCTGAAGACCAGAATCTGTTTATATAGATTCTACATTTTTATTGTAAAGTTGTCTGTTTATATTATTTAGGATGATTTAATCTTGTGTGTATTTTCATTCTGAACCACAACAACAAGAAAAATTCCTTGTATATGAAAACCTGCTTGGCAATAAACCTGCTTCTGGTTCTGAGGCAGTTTACAGTGAGATTATGCTAAGCTAACTGTTGCTATTTGGTCATTCAGTCTAATGTTATGGGTTCAATAATTTGAGGTTTGCTGTGTTTTCTCAGGTCAGATATGTCGATCATAATCCACACTGCCTATTTTAATCTTCATGCTAACGTTAGCTTCAGCTAGCTCAGCAGCAGTTCCACCTGCAGTTAGTAAATATTTAGTAATGACTCATCTTTAATAAAAACACTTTAATTTAGTGATGTAAAGACTGACATTATAACGAGGAAAAAATATGAAGAATATGAATAAACTTCAGTGATAAACTCATGGAGACATTTGGGGGGAAAACCTGAATGTTTATTAGAGAAACTCAAGTGTCGGTTTCCATGGTTACCAACAAAAACAATTAAATACAAAACAACTTCATTCATGGCTTTTACTCTTAAAGCGTTATTTAGCAAAATGTTAACAAATCTAAAACACACAGTTACGGGCACTTTGGGCTTTATTATGCTGTTGCCATGGCAACAACCAGGTGAGCTGATCTCTGTTCTGTTCTGTTTACATCAATAAAAGTGGCCCAAATAAAAGACAATAACTGTGTCAGTGGTGACAGAAAACTGAAAGAACCATGTGACCCAGCAGAGGGGAGGAGCACATGGCGTTGTCATGGTGATGCGTCTCGCTGTTGTCCTCAGCCTGCAGAGGAGACAACGATTATAATGACTGAATCATCAGGTTGTGTTTTCTCTGATCACAGATCAATACTCATTTTATCTCAGATAGCTCTTCAATATTTTCAATATCCAATAATATCCCTGTGATCATCCCATAATATTCTAATTATAATATTTTCTATTGTTTAATTA
>CM076467.1:23873368-23903368 GCA_038419695.1 Scomberomorus guttatus
TGACCTGTGATGACCTGTAGTGATCTGTGATGACCTGTAGTGACCTGTAGTGACCTGTAGTGACCTGTGATGACCTGTGATGACCTGTAGTGACCTGTAGTGACCTGTAGTGATCTGTGATGACCTGTAGTGACCTGTAGTGACCTGTGATGACCTGTAGTGACCTGTAGTGACCTGTAGTGATCTGTGATGACCTGTAGTGACCTGTAGTGACCTGTAGTGACCTGTAGTGACCTGTAGTGACCTGTGATGACCTGTAGTGACCTGTAGTGACCTGTGATGACCTGTAGTGACCTGTAGTGATCTGTGATGACCTGTAGTAACCTGTAGTGACCTGTGATGACCTGTAGTGATCTGTGATGACCTGTAGTGACCTGTAGTGACCTGTGATGACACAGGAGTCTTATGCTAACTTTAGTTCCTCTGAAACTGATAATCTTGTTGACAGTACCGCAGGCTCACTGTGAACAACACTCGACTCTATCGCCCCTTTAAAAAAGAAGATAATAAAACATAAGAAGCTAGCTCCATGGTTTAACTCTCAAACCCGTAAATTAAAGCAAACATCATGAAAATTTGAAAGGATTTGGCGTTCCACCAAACTGGAAGAATCTTGTTTAGTCTGGCAAGATAGTCTTAAAACATATAGGAAGGCCCTCTGTAATGCCAGAGCTGCCTATTACTCATCATTAATAGAGGAGAATAAAAACAGCCCTCGGTTCCTTTTCAGCACTTTGGCCAGACTGACAAAGAGTCATAACTCTATTGATCCATGTATTCCTATAGCTCTCAGTAGTAATGACTTTATGAGCTTCTTTAATGACAAAATTCTAACTATTAGAGACTAAATTCATCACCTCCTGCCCTCAACAGGCACTGATTCACCCTCAAACTCAGGAACCTTAGAAACAGCTGCTAAACCAGATATATATTTAGACTGTTTCTCTCCAATCGACCTTTGTGAATTAATTTCAATGATTTCGTCCTCTAAACCATCATCCTGTCTCTTGGACCCCGTCCCAACTAGGCTGCTTAAGGAAGTCTTACCCTTAGTTAGCACTTCTTTACTGGATATGATCAATCTGTCTCTAGTAACAGGCTATGTACCACAGTCCTTTAAAGTAGCTGTAATTAAACCTCTTCTTAAGAAGCCTACACTGGATTCAGCCGTTTTAGCCAACTATAGACCTATATCTAACCTTCCCTTTCTCTCTAAGATCCTCGAGAAAGCAGTTGCCAATCAGTTATGTGACTTTCTACAGAACAATAGTTTATTTGAGGATTTTCAGTCAGGTTTTAGAGCATCATAGCACAGAGACAGCATTGGTGAAAGTTACGAATGACCTCCTAACTGCATCAGACAAAGGACTTCTCTCTGTACTTGTCTTGTTAGATCTTAGTGCTGCATTCGACACCATTGACCATCACATCCTGTTACAGAGACTGGAACATTTAATTGGTATTAAAGGAACTGCATTAAGCTGGTTTAAATCCTATTTTTCAGATCGACTTCAGTTTGTACACGTTAACGATGAATCCTCCATCCACGCAAAAGTTAGACACGGAGTTCCACAAGGTTCTGTGCTTGGACCAATACTGTTCACCTTATATATGATTCCTTTAGGTAATATTATTCGGAAACACTAAATAACAACAAATAACAATAATTTTTTTATTGTTATGCAGATGATATCCAATAAATTTATCAATGAAGCCAGATGAATTAAATCAGTTAACTAAACTTCAAGTGTGCCTTAAGGACATAAAGACCTGGATGAGCTGCAATTTTCTGCTACTAAACTCAGACAAAACTGAAGTTATTGTGTTTGGCCCTCAACACCTTAGAAACACATTATCTAATGACATAGCTACTCTGGATAGCATTACCTTGGCCTCCAGCTCCACCGTAAGGAATCTGGGAGTTACCTTTGACCAGGATATGTCCTTCAGCCATCATATAAAACAAATTTCAAGGACTGCTTTTTTTCACCTACGTAATATAGCAAAAATCAGGCACATCCTGCCTCAAAAAGATGCAGAAAAACTAGTCCATGCATTTGTTACTTCTAGGTTGGATTATTGTAATTCCTTATTATCAGGCTGCCCTAACAAGTCTCTAAAGACTCTCCAGCTGGTCCAGAATGCAGCTGCACGTGTACTAACAAAAACTAGGAAAAGAGATCATATTTCTCCTATTTTAGCTTCGCTACATTGGCTTCCTATAAAATCCAGAGTAAAATTTAAAATCCTTCTTCTCACCTACAAAGCTCTTAATAGTCAGACACCATCATATCTTAAAGAGCTCATAGTACCTATTACCCCACTAGAACACTGCGCTCCCAGAACTTGGAGGAGCTGAGCTGTTACTGACCCCGTCTGGTGGTGACCTGCAGCAGGACTTCAGCGTGCTTATGGATTATTCCGTCCGTGCGGGTGGTGCAGGTGTAGGTGGCTTCATCAAACTGGCTGACGGTCTTCAGAGTGAGGCTGAGGTCTCTCGTCTGCAGAGCATCTCGAAGCAGCGCGGTGCGATTTCTGTACACCTCGTTCTGATCATTGGGCTGGTCGCGGTTGTCGCGGCGGACGTGGACGGTCATGTCGGGGTTGCTGCGTCTCCACTCCACCAGAGAACCCATAGATAGAGGTGAAGTCACCTGACAGGGCAGCAGGACAGACTCGTCCCCTTCATTGACCATCTTCACACCTGAGGCATGCTGCGAAACTGAGAGGACACAAACACAAACTGATACTTCACATGTCCAAAAGTAAGCGGACAGTGTGAATCTATAATCTATGTAACTTGATACACAAATAATAAGAAGAGAAACAAAGATGAGGAACAGTTTGGAGCATGACGCCTGCTAGCTGGACTTTAACTTTAACAGAGACGTAACTCAACACAAGCTGGTAATATTCAACTAAGTTCAGACGGATGAAACAATAAGAAGACGAGCAGCAGCAGGCCAGTATAACGAAGCTCAGCTGGAACTGGAAACGTACTGATGAAGATGAACAACTGAGTGAGAAACATTTTTAAAGGGGAAATTGTAGCTTGTTCCAGAGCTTTCACCCACGTTACACAGCTAGTAAGCGGGACCATGAGTTGACTAACAGTTAAACTAAAGTTATCTCTATTTTTTCTCCTTTAAACCGGACTCAGTCTATGAATGAATGGATTATATTAAAGGTTTTTTTGTACGTTAACGTCACAGTTTAAACCTTCTCATGTTAAACAGTGTCAAACATCAGGGACGGCCAGTATGTTACTTTGGTTTAGGACATTAGTGTAGTTGCAACAATTAGTTCATTAATCAATTGACAGAAAATTATTTGTCTACTATTTTGATAATTGATTCATCATTTTAAATAATTTTTAAGAAGATTACAGCTTCTTAAATGTGAATATTTCTGGTTTCCATTTCCTGACATTTTATGGACCAAAAGGCTGACAGATGAATCCAGAAAATGACAGATTAGTCAATAATGAAGATAATTGTTAGTTGCAGCCTTAAAGTAGCTTTTACTTTAAACCTTAAACTGTGCAAATAACTAAATAATACATTATTTATTAGCAGATAATAAAACCTTACTATTTATTAATTTATGTGTTAATTACCCTCTTAATGCCCCATTAACATACATTGTTTAAATCCTTATTAATGTGTAAGTTGATGTAAACTGTGATTGGATGCTGTAATATTTCCCTTTGTTGACCTATCAGGAGCCAGAAAGGCAGACAGGCCTGTCCACAAGCTTTAATATATTAGTTTAGTTTAATATATTTTATTTATTGGTAATAAATACTGTATCACTAAAATTGTGGCACTGTACACAGATACTGAACATACTGTCTTTAATCATGTAAATTCAAATATCCTGGACTAGTTTTAACTCATTAAAGTCTGTGTAAAGCAATAATAAATATGTTCTTTCACACCACAGAAAAATGTGTCATTAACTTTAACTGATTATATATTTAAAATTAAGTTTCAAAATCATGGAAAAACAAGCAGTATTGTGAGCTCTGAAACGCTGGGGTTAGGGTCAGCTGAAACAGCTGAAACAGCTGAAACAGCTGAAACCACTGAAACCGCTGAAACAGCTGAAACAGCTGAAACCGCTGAAACAGCTGAAACCACTGAAACAGCTGAAACAGCTGAAACAACTGAAACAACTGAAACCACTGAAACAACTGAAACAACTGAAACAGCTGAAACAGCTGAAACCGCTGAAATCGCTGAAACAGCTGAAACAGCTGAAACAGCTGAAACAACTGAAACAGCTGAAACAGCTGAAACAGCTGAAACAACTGAAACAGCTGAAACAGCTGAAATCGCTGAAACAGCTGAAACAGCTGAAACACCTGAAACCACTGAAACAACTGAAACCACTGAAACAGCTGAAACAGCTGAAACAACTGAAACAGCTGAAACAGCTGAAATCGCTGAAACAGCTGAAACAGCTGAAACACCTGAAACACCTGAAACCACTGAAACAACTGAAACAGCTGAAACAGCTGAAACCGCTGAAACAGCTGAAACAGCTGAAACAGCTGAGAGACAGGACAGAGAGGGTGAGACAGAGAGGGTGAGACTGGACAGAGAGGGTGAGACAGAGAGGGTGAGACTGGACAGAGAGACAGAGAGGGTGAGACTGAGAGGGTGAGACTGGACAGAGAGGGTGAGACAGAGAGGGTGAGACTGGACAGAGAGGGTGAGACAGAGAGGGTGAGACTGGACAGAGAGACAGAGAGGGTGAGACTGAGAGGGTGAGACTGGACAGAGAGGGTGAGACAGAGAGGGTGAGACTGGACAGAGAGACAGAGAGAGTGAGACTGGACAGAGAGACAGAGAGGGTGAGACTGAGAGGGTGAGACTGGACAGAGAGGGTGAGACAGAGAGGGTGAGACTGGACAGAGAGACAGAGAGTGAGAGACTGGACAGAGAGACAGAGAGGGTGAGACTGGACAGACAGACAGAGAGGGTGAGACTGGACAGAGAGGGTGAGACAGGACAGAGAGGGTGAGACTGGACAGAGAGACAGAGAGGGTGAGACTGGACAGAGAGACAGAGAGAGTGAGACTGGACAGAGAGACAGAGAGGGTGAGACTGGACAGAGAGACAGAGAGCGTGAGACAGAGAGGGTGAGACTGGACAGAGAGACAGAGAGGGTGAGACTGGACAGAGAGACAGAGAGCGTGAGACTGGACAGACAGACAGAGAGGGTGAGACTGGACAGAGAGGGTGAGACAGGACAGAGAGGGTGAGACTGGACAGAGAGACAGAGAGGGTGAGACTGGACAGAGAGACAGAGAGAGTGAGACTGGACAGAGAGACAGAGAGGGTGAGACTGGACAGAGAGACAGAGAGCGTGAGACAGAGAGGGTGAGACTGGACAGAGAGACAGAGAGAGTGAGACTGGACAGAGAGACAGAGAGGGTGAGACTGAGAGGGTGAGACTGGACAGAGAGACAGAGAGAGTGAGACTGGACAGAGAGACAGAGAGGGTGAGACTGGACAGAGAGACAGAGAGGGTGAGACTGAGAGGGTGAGACTGGACAGAGAGACAGAGAGGGTGAGACTGGACAGAGAGACAGAGAGAGTGAGACTGGACAGAGAGACAGAGAGGGTGAGACTGGACAGAGAGACAGAGAGGGTGAGACTGAGAGGGTGAGACTGGACAGAGAGACAGAGAGAGTGAGACTGGACAGAGAGACAGAGAGGGTGAGACTGGACAGAGAGACAGAGAGGGTGAGACTGAGAGGGTGAGACTGGACAGAGAGACAGAGAGAGTGAGACTGGACAGACAGACAGAGAGGGTGAGACTGGACAGAGAGGGTGAGACAGGACAGAGAGGGTGAGACTGGACAGACAGACAGAGAGGGTGAGACAGAGAGCGTGAGACAGAGAGGGTGAGACTGGACAGAGAGACAGAGAGGGTGAGACTGGACAGAGAGGGTGAGACTGGACAGAGAGGGTGAGACAGAGAGGGTGAGACAGGACAGAGAGCGTGAGACAGAGAGGGTGAGACTGGACAGAGAAACAGAGAGGGTGAGACTGGACAGAGAGGGTGAGACAGAGAGGGTGAGACTGGACAGAGAGCGTGAGACAGAGAGGGTGAGACTGGACAGAGAGGGTGAGACTGGACAGAGAGGGTGAGACTGGAGAGAGAGGGTGAGACAGAGAGGGTGAGACAGAGGGTGAGACAGAGAGGGTGAGACTGGACAGAGAGCGTGAGACTGGACAGAGAGGGTGAGACAGAGAGGGTGAGACTGGACAGAGAGACAGAGAGGGTGAGACAGAGAGGGTGAGACTGGACAGAGAGGGTGAGACAGAGAGGGTGAGACAGAGAGGGTGAGACTAGACAGAGAGGGTGAGACTGGACACAGAGGGTGAGACTGGACAGAGAGGGTGAGACAGAGAGGGTGAGACTGGACAGAGAGGGTGAGACTGGACAGACAGACAGAGAGGGTGAGACAGAGAGCGTGAGACAGAGAGGGTGAGACTGGACAGAGAGACAGAGAGGGTGAGACTGGACAGAGAGACAGAGAGGGTGAGACTGGACAGAGAGGGTGAGACTGGACAGAGAGGGTGAGACAGAGAGGGTGAGACTGGACAGAGAGCGTGAGACAGAGAGGGTGAGACTGGACAGAGAGACAGAGAGGGTGAGACTGGACAGAGAGCGTGAGACAGAGAGGGTGAGACTGGACAGAGAGACAGAGAGGGTGAGACTGGACAGAGAGGGTGAGACAGACAGGGTGAGACAGAGAGGGTGAGACTGGACAGAGAGCGTGAGACAGAGAGGGTGAGACTGGACAGAGAGGGTGAGACTGGAAAGAGAAGGTGAGACAGAGAGGGTGAGACTGGACAGAGAGGGTGAGACTGGAGAGAGAGGGTGAGACAGAGAGGGTGAGACAGAGAGGGTGAGACAGAGAGGGTGAGACTGGACAGAGAGGGTGAGACAGAGAGGGTGAGACAGAGAGGGTGAGACTGGACAGAGAGGGTGAGACAGAGAGGGTGAGACTGGACAGAGAGACAGAGAGGGTGAGACTGGACAGAGAGACAGAGAGGGTGAGACAGAGAGGGTGAGACTGGACAGAGAGGGTGAGACAGAGAGGGTGAGACAGAGAGGGTGAGACTAGACAGAGAGGGTGAGACAGAGAGGGTGAGACTGGACACAGAGGGTGATACTGGACAGAGAGGGTGAGACAGTAGTGACTCATGCAGCAGTGCTGTACAAACAGTGGGACATGGATAATATCCTTTAACACTGACTCTACCCATCAACAGGCTGTGTTTATGTTAAAGTTTGGAGCAGACAGTGCTGTTACAGAGAGGCACTGCTCTGCTAACCTACAATATCTCAGTAAACCTTCTATCTGCTCACAGAGTTTACATCTACTGACCGCAGCATCCATCAGGATGCTAATGCTAAGCTTCTTATGAAAGTACTGCATGCTGGTATTAGCTAACAACAGACTACACCCCCAGCTGAAGCCAGAGATGTCTATTCTTATATAGTGTTGGGGGGGGGTCATGCTGGTAAGGCCTTTATGTCATGGTGCAGCTGTTTCAGGCAAGCCCAACAAAATGAGCACAGAAATGGTGAAAAACAGGTTCACAGTCTAACTCCACAACTCAGTGCTACTCAGTTCTGTCTTTTCATGTTTTCAGCAGGGTTAGGGTTAGGTTAGGGTTAGGGGGGTAGGGGTAGGGGTAGGGGGTTAGGGTTAGGGGTTAGGGGTAGGGTTAGGGGTAGGGAGTTAGGGTTAGGGAGTTAGGGGTAGGGGTAAGGGTAGGGGGTTAGGGTTAGGATTAGGGGTAGGGGGTTAGGGTTAGGGTTAGGGTTAGGGTTAGGGGGTTAGGGGTAGGGGGTTAGGGTTAGGGTTAGGGGTAGGGGGTTAGGATTAGGGGTAGGGGGTTAGGGGTAGGGGTAGGGGTAGGGGGTTAGGGTTAGGGTTAGGGTTAGGGGTAGGGGGTTAGGGTTAGGATTAGGGGTAGGGGGTTAGGGTTAGGGGTAGGGGTAGGGGGTTAGGGTTAGGGTTAGGGGTAGGGGTAGGGGTAGGGGGTTAGGGTTAGGGTTAGGGGTAGGGGGTTAGGGTTAGGGTTAGGGGTAGGGGTAGGGGTAGGGGGTTAGGGTTAGGGTTAGGGGTAGGGGGTTAGGGTTAGGGTTAGGGTTAGGGGTAGGGGCTTAGGGTTAGGGTTAGGGTTAGGGGTAGGGGTAGGGGTAGGGGGTTAGGGTTAGGGTTAGGGTTAGGGGTAGGGGGTTAGGGTTAGGGTTAGGGTTAGGGTTAGGGTTAGGGGTAGGGGGTTAGGGTTAGGGGTAGGGGTAGGGGTAGGGGGTTAGGGTTAGGGTTAGGGTTAGGGGTAGGGGGTTAGGTTAGAGTTTCAGCAATGGGTTAGGGTTAGGGTTAGGGTTAGGGGTAGGGTTAGGGTTAGGGTTAGGGGGTTAGGGTTAGGATTAGGGGTAGGGGGTTAGGGGTAGGGGTAGGGGGTTAGGGTTAGGGTTAGGGGTAGGGGGTTAGGGTTAGGGTTAGGGGTAGGGTTAGGGGTAGGGGGTTAGGGTTAGGGGTAGGGGGTTAGGGTTAGGGTTAGGGGGTTAGGGTTAGGGGTAGGGTTAGGGTTAGGGGGTTAGGATTAGGATTAGGGGTAGGGGGTTAGGGTTAGGGGTAGGGGTAGGGGGTTAGGGTTAGGGTTAGGGGGTTAGGATTAGGATTAGGGTTAGGGGTAGGGGTAGGGGGTTAGGGTTAGGGGTAGGGGGTTAGGGTTAGGGGTAGGGTTAGGGGTAGGGGGTTAGGGTTAGGGTTAGGGGTAGGGTTAGGGTTACGGTTACGGTTAGGGGTAGGGGGTTAGGGTTACGGTTAGGGGTAGGGGGTTAGGGTTAGGGTTAGGGGTAGGGGTAGGGGTAGGGGGTTAGGGTTAGGTTAGAGTTTCAGCAATGATTTTCTAACATGTTTAATGTTCACAGAGATAATTAATAATAAACATCTACCAGCTGTGAGCTGCAGGAGTCAAACAAAGTGACATCACAATAACGGCCCAGCTCACCAAACCAGACTATCACAAATGAAGCAATTCTCCGTGTTAACTGCAACAAAATGAGAGTATATACAGTATATAGAGAGATAACGAGTCTATTAATTTATGTTGCTGTAAACAACCTGCTGGAGATTATTAATCCTGTTGGGATCCACCCAACATGCAGCAGAGAGGACAGATGAGGAAATGAAGGCCTCAAACACAGCTGTATATAACAGGAAAGTATGTTTAATTCATGTAGTTTGGTTTATACACAGCTGTATATAACAGGAAAGTATGTTTAATTCATGTAGTTTGGTTTATATACAGCTGTATATAACAAGAAGTAACGAGTCTAAAATCGTGTGTTTTCTGGGTGTAGTTTGGTGAAGACAGAGGAAGGTTAACGTCATCTTACTGTGCACGAAGATCACAAACACCACAAAAATCTTCATCTTCAAGGAAAAACTACAACAACCACACACTGCTGTTTGATCAGCGTGTCCTTACAGACCAGACTGCCGGTAAAAACCCGGTTTAACGGCTGTTTATCGCGTCCGCTCCGGTCCACTACCTTTCCGAGAAGAGTTTACTTTCGGTTTCACAGGAAATCTTCGCTGTTGTCAAGACAACCACAAACACCTGAGACATCCGGTCTCAGCCTTCACAATAAAACCATCTCTGCCGAAGAAGACCACGGGATGTGGTTGAAAGCTGGACGTTTTTGTCCAGGTGCTGTTTGTAAATGTAAGGACACACCTGTTTCACACCTGTGTGTGCGTGTGTGTGTGTGTGTGTGCGTGTGTGCTCACATTTTAATAGATTTTTAAAACTATCTAAAATATTTAGTTTGATTCATTTATGTTTATTTTTTAAGTGATAATTTACAAACACACACATGAAAGACTGCTGACAGATTATTCAGGACTTTACACCTAAATACTACTGATGCAATAAAAATACCAATTATTTAAAATATCTGAGTTCCACTGAGGAGGACTTTGAAGTCTTCCTCAGTATATGGTATGGTACTTTTATTCTAAAATAATCTACACCCACACTGACACAGAAGAAGTCGTACAGTTGTAATATTTCTGGGAAAAACATGGATGTATAATAAGAGCTGGATGTCAGACTGAAAATGGCGCCAATTCAGTCCAATAAGAATTACTCATCTGATGCATACGCTTTCTAGATTCAGGGTTTGTTTCCGTGTTGTGTGGTCCACTGCACATGCTCAGTAGTGTTTCTCCCGCTGGCCCCACCTGCGAGTTCCTGCTTGGTCCAAAGACTTTACATTATGGTGATGTCACAGAATATAAAACCTTCATGGATCAAAAAATCCTAATAGAAAGAGTCATAACTGACCTTGTTTGCAGTTGGAGGTTTCCTGTCAGCAGTGTTACACACGTCTCTTTTATAATGGTGGTTTATGAGGAAAATGCTTTTTGGGCCGCAGGGGAATTTTTCACTGTAATACTGCGAGTGACCACTGGGGGAAACTGGCTGCGAGGCTGAGCGGCGGGTCTTATCCAGCTCTTATTATACATCCATGGGAAAAAGTCGCACTACCTCGAAAAACTAAGAAAAATGTGTAATGTTTTGTTTTGTGACAGCAGCATCTAGTGGACATCAGAGGGAGTGCAGCTCACCTTTCACAGGTATCACAAAGCAAGCACAGCACACCTGTTGAGCTTTTATTTTAAAGTAAAACAATGATAACAACGCTGACAGAGATCAATACGTGCCTCCTCCTGCAGTGATGTCACACGCCACAGGTGACCTGCTGTACAGTTCAGGTAAAAGTTTTGTCTCCTCACCACCATATACGGGCCCTCTGATTGGCTGTGGGTGTCGGCCTGTAGTCCTTGTTCCCTCGTCTCCTCTGTCGTGATATTTTGCGAATAAAGTTGTAAATATTTCTACAACACATCATAATATGTTTCAAATATAAAGAAAAAGAAGTTTTGAACTTGTGCAAAACATTTCAGAATAGTTTGAAGAAGGAAAATATTTCTATAAAAAAGTTGTAGACAGTTTTCCTGGAGGAGCTGATGGATGATGGAACAGGATCAATATTTATCATAAATCAATACTGAACATTAAGAAACTGATTACATCAGCCATCATGCCTGTTAAATACATCAATCAGTCATCAAACCATCAGTTTAACACTTCAGGTGTAAATGATTAAATAAATAAATTTGATCACATGGAAACAAACACAGTATGTCTGCTCACTTCTGTATCAGTCACTATGATGATGTCATAAATCAATAAATAGATCAGCAGGGGGCGGGGCCAAGCCGGTGATGGCGACCTGACCTCTGACCTGAGCAGAAACAAAAACAAATCTTCACATTAAAAAACGGGCATCATGACCCTTTAACCTGTCTGAGTGTAGCCCCGCCCCCTGCTGGCTGGCAGCCAATGGAACAGGAGGGGCAGGGCTTCCACTGATGCTACGCTATGCTACCTAACCCTACCCACGATGCATTGTTCCAGTGCAACAGTTCAGCTAACTAACTAACTATGGATTAGAGTGCACTAGCTCAGCTAGCAGGCTAAAAGCTAGCCTAGCATGGCTCATTAGATACAGTGCACTAGAGGCTAACAAAGCTAACGGCTAACAAGCAGCTGATTGGTTCAGATTGTCGTTGAAAGACTTTGATCCCTGATAAAACTCGATGGTATGTTGTTTCAACTGAGTTCAGATCAGTTCAGAGCAGCTGTGGAAGCTCGTGTTACATTTATACTCCGTCAGATATCATCAGCAGCCAACCAGGAAACTATCAATACCAGAGACTATGATCAATACAGCTGAGTATTGGTACAATCTTAGATTTCCAGAAAAAAGTCTCAACACTTCAACATAAAGATGAGACATGAAAACACGGTAATTTCAGGATAAAAGAGCTGAACTGTATCAGAAAGTTTAATTCATGAGAAACACGTAACATTTTAAGAATGAAGTTGTGACTTTGGAATATTTCAAGACTAAAAATGTATTTTTCAGAAAAAAAGCTCACATATTTCAAGAAAAAGGCTGAATATGAGAAAAAATCGTAATATTTCAAAAACAGATTATTTTGATTTTAAAAGATTTTATATTTTGAGAAAAAAGTTCTGTTACAGTAATATTTTTAAAAAAGTTCTGAGGATATATCATAATTTATTATAGATTATAATATTTCTCAGATTATTCCTGAACTCAGATCATTTTTGTGACCCTGATGTTGAATTTGTTTCTATTCGTTAATCTACTGATGTTTGTTTTAATACTGACGTTTACTCAAAGCTACAGTCTGCTGTCTGATGTGGATTCAGGTGTTTGTTACCTACAACATGTCAAACATTGATTATATGATCAATATCATGATCAAACATCACATACCTGTGATAATTCATCATGTTGTGCTTTTTACTTTTCACGTCCACAGAGACCTGATTGGTTCGTTCAGTCTGATGTCAGCACAGTGACTCTGACCACGGCTGGTCAGCTCTGCCTTCCTATTGGTCAAGGCTCCTTTTGATTGTCATATTCAAAGTATTGATCTGTCATCGGAGGTTTTATTGCTCTCACAGTGACCACAGTGTTCACTTTGCTGGTTTCAATAAAGCTGGTTTCATTCAAATTCTCCCTACAAACACTTAATAAAGTTACAGCTGCTTGTCAATAAAGTTTGATTCAAAATGTAGGCTACAGCAATAAAGTTTGTTTGTGTAATTCTCACAGAGCTAACAGGCTAACATTAGCACCGACTGGAAGACATTTACGACATCATCTTCATCAGCGTCGTCTTTTCCCAGCATGCCTTTGGCTTGCTCACCGACCCCTCTGACCGGTGACCCTGAGATTTGTGTTGCTATGACAACCATCCCACCAGCATGTCGTCATGATGCTAAAGTCAACGACAATCACACACCTTCATCATCGTCATCCTCACAGAGTAGCACAGTAAACACAGTGTGTGTGTTATATATATATAAATATATATATGTATATGTGTGTATATATTAATGTTCGTTAGGCGTGTGTCTGATGGTGTGTGTGTTATATATGTATATGTGTGTATATATTAATGCTCGTTAGGCGTGTGTCTGATGGTGTGTGTGTTATATATGTATATGTGTGTATATATTAATGCTCGTTAGGCGTGTGTCTGATGGTGTGTGTGTTATATATGTATATGTGTGTATATATTAATGTTTGTTAGGCGTGTGTCTGATGGTGTGTGTGTTATATATGTATATGTGTGTATATATTAATGCTCGTTAGGCGTGTGTCTGATGGTGTGTGTGTTATATATGTATATGTGTGTATATATTAATGCTCGTTAGGCGTGTGTCTGATGGTGTGTGTGTTATATATGTATATGTGTGTATATATTAATGCTCGTTAGGCGTGTGTCTGATGGTGTGTGTGTTATATATGTATATGTGTGTATATATTAATGTTCGTTAGGCGTGTGTCTGATGGTGTGTGTTATATATGTATATGTGTGTATATATTAATGCTCGTTAGGCGTGTGTCTGATGGTGTGTGTGTTATATATGTATATGTGTGTATATATTAATGTTCGTTAGGCGTGTGTCTGATGGTGTGTGTGTTATATATGTATATGTGTGTATATATTAATGCTCGTTAGGCGTGTGTCTGATGGTGTGTGTGTTATATATGTATATGTGTGTATATATTAATGTTCGTTAGGCGTGTGTCTGATGGTGTGTGTGTTATATATGTATATGTGTGTATATATTAATGCTCGTTAGGCGTGTGTCTGATGGTGTGTGTGTTATATATGTATATGTGTATATATATTACTGCTCGTTAGGCGTGTGTCCGATGGTGTGTGTTATATATGTATATGTGTGTATATATTAATGTTCGTTAGGCGTGTGTCCGATGGTGTGTGTGTTATATATGTATATGTGTGTGTATATATTAATGCTCGTTAGGCGTGTGTCTGATGGTGTGTGTTATATATGTATATGTGTGTATATATTAATGTTCGTTAGGCGTGTGTCTGATGGTGTGTGTTATATATGTATATGTGTGTATATATTAATGCTCGTTAGGCGTGTGTCTGATGGTGTGTGTGTTATATATGTATATGTGTGTATATATTAATGTTCGTTAGGCGTGTGTCTGATGGTGTGTGTGTTATATATGTATATGTGTGTATATATTAATGCTCGTTAGGCGTGTGTCTGATGGTGTGTGTGTTATATATGTATATGTGTGTATATATTAATGCTCGTTAGGCGTGTGTCTGATGGTGTGTGTGTTATATATGTATATGTGTGTATATATTAATGCTCGTTAGGCGTGTGTCTGATGGTGTGTGTGTTATATATGTATATGTGTATATATATTACTGCTCGTTAGGCGTGTGTCCGATGGTGTGTGTTATATATGTATATGTGTGTATATATTAATGTTCGTTAGGCGTGTGTCCGATGGTGTGTGTGTTATATATGTATATGTGTGTGTATATATTAATGCTCGTTAGGCGTGTGTCTGATGGTGTGTGTTATATATGTATATGTGTGTATATATTAATGCTCGTTAGGCGTGTGTCTGATGGTGTGTGTTATATATGTATATGTGTGTATATATTAATGCTCGTTAGGCGTGTGTCTGATGGTGTGTGTGTTATATATGTATATGTGTGTATATATTAATGTTCGTTAGGCGTGTGTCTGATGGTGTGTGTTATATATGTATATGTGTGTATATATTAATGCTCGTTAGGCGTGTGTCTGATGGTGTGTGTGTTATATATGTATATGTGTGTATATATTAATGCTCGTTAGGCGTGTGTCTGATGGTGTGTGTGTTATATATGTATATGTGTGTATATATTAATGTTCGTTAGGCGTGTGTCTGATGGTGTGTGTGTTATATATGTATATGTGTGTATATATTAATGTTCGTTAGGCGTGTGTCTGATGGTGTGTGTGTTATATATGTATATGTGTATATATATTAATGCTCGTTAGGCGTGTGTCTGATGGTGTGTGTGTTATATATGTATATGTGTGTATATATTAATGTTCGTTAGGCGTGTGTCTGATGGTGTGTGTTATATATGTATATGTGTATATATATTACTGCTCGTTAGGCGTGTGTCCGATGGTGTGTGTTATATATGTATATGTGTGTATATATTAATGTTCGTTAGGCGTGTGTCCGATGGTGTGTGTGTTATATATGTATATGTGTGTGTATATATTAATGCTCGTTAGGCGTGTGTCTGATGGTGTGTGTGTTATATATGTATATGTGTGTATATATTAATGCTCGTTAGGCGTGTGTCTGATGGTGTGTGTTATATATGTATATGTGTGTATATATTAATGCTCGTTAGGCGTGTGTCTGATGGTGTGTGTGTTATATATGTATATGTGTGTATATATTAATGTTCGTTAGGCGTGTGTCTGATGGTGTGTGTTATATATGTATATGTGTGTATATATTAATGCTCGTTAGGCGTGTGTCTGATGGTGTGTGTGTTATATATGTATATGTGTGTATATATTAATGCTCGTTAGGCGTGTGTCTGATGGTGTGTGTGTTATATATGTATATGTGTATATATATTACTGCTCGTTAGGCGTGTGTCCGATGGTGTGTGTTATATATGTATATGTGTGTATATATTAATGTTCGTTAGGCGTGTGTCCGATGGTGTGTGTGTTATATATGTATATGTGTGTGTATATATTAATGCTCGTTAGGCGTGTGTCTGATGGTGTGTGTTATATATGTATATGTGTGTATATATTAATGCTCGTTAGGCGTGTGTCTGATGGTGTGTGTTATATATGTATATGTGTGTATATATTAATGCTCGTTAGGCGTGTGTCTGATGGTGTGTGTGTTATATATGTATATGTGTGTATATATTAATGTTCGTTAGGCGTGTGTCTGATGGTGTGTGTTATATATGTATATGTGTGTATATATTAATGCTCGTTAGGCGTGTGTCTGATGGTGTGTGTGTTATATATGTATATGTGTGTATATATTAATGCTCGTTAGGCGTGTGTCTGATGGTGTGTGTGTTATATATGTATATGTGTGTATATATTAATGTTCGTTAGGCGTGTGTCTGATGGTGTGTGTGTTATATATGTATATGTGTGTATATATTAATGTTCGTTAGGCGTGTGTCTGATGGTGTGTGTGTTATATATGTATATGTGTATATATATTAATGCTCGTTAGGCGTGTGTCTGATGGTGTGTGTGTTATATATGTATATGTGTGTATATATTAATGTTCGTTAGGCGTGTGTCTGATGGTGTGTGTTATATATGTATATGTGTATATATATTACTGCTCGTTAGGCGTGTGTCCGATGGTGTGTGTTATATATGTATATGTGTGTATATATTAATGTTCGTTAGGCGTGTGTCCGATGGTGTGTGTGTTATATATGTATATGTGTGTGTATATATTAATGCTCGTTAGGCGTGTGTCTGATGGTGTGTGTGTTATATATGTATATGTGTGTATATATTAATGCTCGTTAGGCGTGTGTCTGATGGTGTGTGTTATATATGTATATGTGTGTATATATTAATGCTCGTTAGGCGTGTGTCTGATGGTGTGTGTGTTATATATGTATATGTGTGTATATATTAATGTTCGTTAGGCGTGTGTCTGATGGTGTGTGTTATATATGTATATGTGTGTATATATTAATGCTCGTTAGGCGTGTGTCTGATGGTGTGTGTGTTATATATGTATATGTGTGTATATATTAATGTTTGTTAGGCGTGTGTCTGATGGTGTGTGTTATATATGTATATGTGTGTATATATTAATGCTCGTTAGGCGTGTGTCTGATGGTGTGTGTGTTATATATGTATATGTGTGTATATATTAATGCTCGTTAGGCGTGTGTCTGATGGTGTGTGTGTTATATATGTATATGTGTGTATATATTAATGTTCGTTAGGCGTGTGTCTGATGGTGTGTGTGTTATATATGTATATGTGTGTATATATTAATGTTCGTTAGGCGTGTGTCTGATGGTGTGTGTGTTATATATGTATATGTGTGTATATATTAATGCTCGTTAGGCGTGTGTCTGATGGTGTGTGTGTTATATATGTATATGTGTGTATATATTAATGTTCGTTAGGCGTGTGTCTGATGGTGTGTGTGTTATATATGTATATGTGTGTATATATTAATGTTCGTTAGGCATGTGTCTGATGGTGTGGAAGATCCAGTCCATCTTGGTGCTCCAGCCTCCATGATGAGCGTCGTTCATCTGTTTGGTGAAATATTCCAGCGCCTCCTGCTGGCTCTTCTCTGAGGGACAGACAGACAGAAGGATGTGAGACAGGAAGTGATGTCTCTCTCTCTACCTGTCTCTGTCTCTACCTGTCATTGTCTCTCTACCTGTTTCTCTTTACCTGTCTCTGTCTCCACCTGTCTCTGTCTCTCTACCTGTCTGTGTCTCTCTCTACCTGTCTGTCTCTCTACTTGTCTCTGTCTCCACCTGTCTCTGTCTCTCTACCTGTCTGTCTCTACCTGTGTCTCTCTCTACGTGTCTCTGTCTCTACCTGTCTGTCTCTCTACCTGTCTCTGTCTCCACCTGTCTCTGTCTCTCTACCTGTCTGTCTCTACCTGTGTCTCTGTCTACTTGTCTCTGTCTCTACCTGTCTGTCTCTCTACCTGTCTCTGTCTCCACCTGTCTCTCTACCTGTCTGTCTCTACCTGTGTCTCTCTCTACTTGTCTGTCTCTCTACCTGTCTCTGTCTCTACCTGTCTGTCTCTCTACCTGTCTCTGTCTCCACCTGTCTCTCTACCTGTCTGTCTCTACCTGTGTCTCTCTCTACTTGTCTGTCTCTCTACCTGTCTCTGTCTTTACCTGTCTGTCTCTCTACCTGTCTCTCTCTACCTGTCTGTCTTACCCAGAGCCAGGGTCTTCCTCAGGTAGGCGATGTCATCGAAGCTCTGCAGTTCGGGCATCCCGCAGCCGAGCAGGAGGGAGAACAGGTTAATGAAGAGGCTGGCGTGCTGCCGGATGGCCAGGTAAGCTTTATAACACATCTCCTGGAACCTGACACACAGACAGGTAGATGCAGAGTGAGACGGGCAGAGAGTGAGACAGTAGAGTTACAGTACGACAGGTGAGGTGCAGGTGAGACCTCTCAAACTCTTTGGTCTTGGTGGACTCCTGGACTCCTTTACTGATGACGATCAGGAAGTCCTGCGTCAGCACGAAGGGAACTCGCTCCCGCTTGTAACCAAACTTCTTCTTCTTGTGATCCAGGAAGTGGCCGAAGTCGATGTGGAAAAGCTGCAGAAGGAGGCGGAGCTCAGGTGAAGCTCAGGTGAGGCTAAATGAGGCTCAGGTGAGGCTCAGTGAAGCTCAGGTGAGGCTCAGTGAAGCTCAGGTGAGGCTCAGTGAAGCTCAGGTGAGGCTCAGGTGAAGCTCAGTGAAGCTCAGGTGAGGCTCAGGTGAGGCTCAGGTGAGGCCCAGTGAGGTTTAGGTGAGGCTCAGGTGAGGCCCAGTGAGGTTTAGGTGAGGCTCAGGTGAAGCTCAGTGAAGCTCAGGTGAGGCTCAGGTGAAGCTCAGTGAAGCTCAGGTGAGGCTCAGGTGAGGCTCAGGTGAGGCTCAGGTGAAGCTCAGTGACGCTCAGGTGAGGCTCAGGTGAGGCCCAGTGAGGTTTAGGTGAGGCTCAGGTGAAGCTCAGTGAAGCTCAGGTGAGGCTCAGGTGAAGCTCAGTGAGGCTCAGGTGAGGCTCAGGTGAGGCTCAGGTGAGGCTCAGGTGAGGCTCAGGTGAGGCTCAGGTGATGCTCAGGTGAAGCTCAGTGAAGCTCAGGTGAGGCTCAGGTGAGGCCCAGTGAGGTTTAGGTGAGGCTCAGGTGAAGCTCAGTGAAGCTCAGGTGAGGCTCAGGTGAAGCTCAGTGAAGCTCAGGTGAGGCTCAGGTGAGGCTCAGGTGAGGCTCAGGTGAGGCTCAGGTGAGGCTCAGGTGAGGCCCAGTGAGCCTCAGTGAGGTTCAATGACGCTCAGTGAGGTTTAGGTGAGGTTCAGTGAGCTCAGGTGAGGTTCAGTGAGGTTTAGGTGAGGCTCAGTGAGCTCAGGTGAGGTTCAGTGAGCTCAGGTGAGGCTCGGTGAGGCTCAGGTGAGGCTCAGTGCAGGAGAACAGGTACAGTCAGGACTCACCTGTCCGTTCTCCTTTACCATGATGTTGGAGTTGTGTCGGTCGCCGATTCCCAGAATAAATGTTGCTACGCAGTAACCTGCACACGACCTGGTGAACAGGTCAATGGCCCGGTCATACCTGAGAGACAGACAGGAGGGTGGTGAGACAGGTCAGACTGACAGGAGGGTGGTGAGACAGAGAGGATTTACAGGCAGGAGGGTGGTGAGACAGGTCAGACTGACAGGAGGGTGGTGAGACAGACAGGAATTACAGGCAGGACGGTGGTGAGACAGACAGGTCAGACAGGCAGGAGGGTGGTGAGACAGGTCAGACTGACAGGAGGGTGGTGAGACAGACAGGATTTACAGGCAGGAGGGTGGTGAGACAGACAGGTCAGACAGGCAGGAGGGTGGTGAGACAGACAAGCAGACAGGCAGGAGGGTGGTGAGACAGGCAGCAGTTACAGGCAGGAGGGTGGTGAGACAGACAAGCAGACAGGCAGGAGGGTGGTGAGACAGGCAGCAGTTACAGGTAGGAGGGTGGTGAGACAGACAAGCAGACAGGCAGGAGGGTGGTGAGACAGGTCAAACGGGCAGGAGGGTGGTGAGAAGGACAAGCAGACATGCAGGAGGGTGGTGAGACAGGTCAGACCAGCAGGAGGGTGGTGAGACAGACAAGCAGACAGGCAGGAGGGTGGTGAGACAGGTCAGACAGACAGGAGGGTGGTGAGACAGGTCAGACCAGCAGGAGGGTGGTGAGACAGGTCAGACCGGCAGGAGGGTGGTGAGACAGAAAAGCAGACAGACAGGAGGGTGGTGAGACAGGTCAGACAGACAGGGGGGTGGTGAGACAGGTCAGACAGACAGGAGGGTGGTGAGACAGGTCAGACCAGCAGGAGGGTGGTGAGACAGGTCAGACCGGCAGGAGGGTGGTGAGACAGACAAGCAGACAGACAGGCAGGAGTGTGGTGAGACAGACAAGCAGACAGACAGGTACTGACGCCTCTCCCCGGTTCTTGTCTTTGATCCAGTGGTGCAGGGTGTTGGAGTTGAACTGCAGCGCCCCCTTCAGGCCTCCTTTACACTGAATCTGCATGATGGTGAAACTGTGCTTCACCACCTCGATCAGACCCACACAGTCCCCGATGGACAGGCAGCCGTACGGCAGCATGCTGCGCACACACATAAACACACACACAGTTAGCCAGATGTGAGATGATGTCACAGCCGCTGATGATGTCACTGCTCTCACCGCAGGTCCAGGCCCTGGTTCTGCCAGATGTTCTCCATGATCTTAATGATCTGCAGAGTCAGCATGTCCTGACGCAGGTCTGCAACACACAGGTTACTCATTACATTACCCACAACCCCTGTTAGCGTGGTTAGCTTTCTCCATTGAAAACAGTGCTGTTGTTAGCATTGAGCTAGCTACCATCTCCGTTCTTGAAGATGATCTCGTTGTTGGTGAAGAGCAGCTCGGACATGATGTCGGGGTTTTCCCAGTTCAACCACAGGGGGCGCTTCGCTGATGACATGATCCTGCACTCCTCCAGCCTGGAGACACAACACTTTACTGCATTTTATTTTGCTTTACTGCACTCTACTGTACTCCCCCAGCCTGATAAACAGACACACTTTACTGCACTGTGCTGTGCTTCACTTCTTCACTGCTTTCAGGCATTTTATCTGCTTTCAGCACTTACACCTCAGCAGATGCTTCAACCCTCTTACATTACTTGTACTTCAGTTTAGTCAGTTATTTTAGTAAAGCAGTTGAGTTTAATTACTTAACTAGTTTAGTAAAGTAGTTTAACTAAACTTAACTAAACAAATCAAGTATCTAAACCTAACTACACAAATATAACTAAAACCATTAATTAACAAAAATAACTACTTTACTAAACTAATTAAGTAATTCAACTCCACTGCTTTACTAAACGAGATAAGTTTAGTAAAGTAGTTTAGTTAAAGTATTAAAGTAGTTAAGTTTCGTTTAATAAGCTAAACTAACTAAACTACTTTACTAGTTCAGTTCAGTCAGTCAGTCAGTCAGTCAGTCAGTCAGGCAGGCAGGCAGGCAGGCAGGCAGGCAGGCAGGCAGGCAGGTAGGTAGGTAGGTAGGTAGGCAGGTAGGCAAGTATCTATAATGTCACCTGAGGTTTCCCAGCTGGTGAACGGGGTTCAGAGGAGAGACGAATCCCTGCAGAGCCTCCATGTAATCTGGACGAGACATGTGTTCAACCAGGAACTTCATCTGTGTCTGACAACCAATCACAGCACATTAACTCACCATCATCAACCAATCACATGTGTATTTTTGTATTTGTGTGTGTGTCGTACTTTTTGTGTCTCATCCTTCTTCTCTTGTTTCAGTGTGTCTGTCAGGTTCACCAGTTTATCCATGGCCTCCACCTGTGTGCACGCGCACACACACACACACACACACACACAGTCATGTTATTGGCTGCAGTACCACACTCAGACACTAGATGGCAGCAGCTTCATATTAATAAACACACAGTCGTTCTGACCAATCAGAGCACAGATACAGACTGAGCCGCTGCTCACCTGTCTGTTCAGGTGTTTCAGGTACATGCCACAGGCTCTGCAGAAAGCTTCCAGCAGCAGACCAAAGCGTCGGGACACTGTCTTGTTGTGCATCTCTGACCTGTGAACAGTGTTTCTGTTAGTTTGAAAACACGAAGTAACATATTAATCTAAAATGAATCATGTAAAAGTAGTTAATTAGCATGTAAATGATTGATCCAGTAACCACTGAGGGTCACAGGTGGTGAACTGCTCCATTACTCCATGTATAATATTACTCACTTGAGATGCCAGAAGAAGAAGTGTCCTATCCTTTGATTGGTCAGAGCTTTCTTGATCAGGAAACGAGCCAGAGGATTGTCCAGGTACATCTCGTACTTTAACACCTGGAAAACACCATTTCTTTTTGTCTTAAAGATACATGTGCTGTCAAATAATATATAAATACAACTAATAAAGTTTTATAGAATTCAAGTTGTAAGTTTTATGGAGAAGCATACCTGTACCATCAGGTGAACCGCACTTGTGTATTTTGGGCTAGCATATCTCCCGCAATGAGGAGCACAAAAGGGATTATGGGTAACCTAGCCTCTGGTCAGTTTTGTTGTTAGCCATGCTGCTATGAACATGCTGCAGCAGTTGCAGAAGAAAACGATACACGTTCAGTCGATGTACGGGTTATAATTGTTATACAGGTAACAAAACTGTTAAGGATATAACAAAAAGTGGTGACAAGGACGTCTGAACCGACACATTGTCCGCGGCAGAGAAGTGGCATTTTCTCAGTTTTTCCTGCTAGTGCCTCGCACCGACCCAGGTGATAGACAGTGCCGGTGTGCAGAGTGTGCAGCATGTGTGCTCAAGGTAGATGTCGTAGTGCAGCCAGCTAAAAGAAGAGGATTATATCCTATATATGGGTTATATCCAAAACTGTTAAGGATATAACTGCACCTGTACCAGGTGCTGTACCATGAGGTGAGTTTGTAAACGTACCTGTACGAGCTGCAGCAGGTACTGTGACAGCTTGTCATCTGTCAGGCCTTGAACCAGACAGCGCAGTGCGAACTCTCTGACCATTGGATCAGGAAAGTTACAGTCCAACAACTCCAGAGCCGACTCAGGCTCCATCAGAGGCCACTCCTTCAGCAGACAGTACATCTGAAGAGGAGAAAGAGAGACGGGGACAGACAGGTGACTGATGAGTTTAACTGACATATTCAGACGATCCGTCTTGACAGTAAAAGTGTGTTTTGTACCTGTGATGCTTCGTCTCTGGAGTTCCATTTAACAGACAGAAGCAGCTTTGGAAGAGACTCTGGGATGTTTACACAGTAATGTCTGCAGAGAGAGAGACAGGTATACAGAAGAGACAGGTAAAAACAAAGATAGAGACAAAAGTAGGGACAGGCACAGACGCTTGTGTCTCCAGAGAAAGCCCCACCCCTCACCTTTGTCTCCAGAGGAAGCCCGCCCCTCACCTTTGTCTCCAGAGGAAGCCCTGCCCCTCACCTTTGTCTCCAGAGGAATCCCCTCACCTTTGTCTCCAGAGGAAGCCCGCCCCTCACCTTTGTCTCCAGAGGAAGCCCCGCCCCTCACCTGTGTCTCCAGAGGAAGCCCTGGCACTCACCTTTGTCTCCAGAGGAAGCCCTGCCCCTCACCTGTGTCTCCAGAGGAAGCCCCGCCCCTCACCTTTGTCTCCAGAGGAAGCCCCGCCCCTCACCTTTGTCTCCAGAGGAAGCCCCGCCCCTCACCTTTGTCTCCAGAGGAAGCCCCGCCCCTCACCATTGTCTCCAGAGGAAGCCCTGCCCCTCACCTTTGTCTCCAGAGGAAGCCCTGCCCCTCACCTTTGTCTCCAGAGGAATCCCCTCACCTTTGTCTCCAGAGGAAGCCCTGCCCCTCACCTTTGTCTCCAGAGGAAGCCCCGCCCCTCACCTTTGTCTCCAGAGGAAGCCCCGCCCCTCACCTTTGTCTCCAGAGGAAGCCCCGCCCCTCACCTTTGTCTCCAGAGGAAGCCCTGCCCCTCACCTTTGTCTCCAGAGGAAGCCCCGCCCCTCACCTTTGTCTCCAGAGGAAGCCCCGCCCCTCACCTTTGTCTCCAGAGGAAGCCCTGCCCCTCACCTTTGTCTCCAGAGGAAGCCCCGCCCCTCACCTTTGTCTCCAGAGGAAGCCCTGCCCCTCACCTTTGTCTCCAGAGGAAGCCCTGCCCCTCACCTTTGTCTCCAGAGGAAGCCCTGGCACTCACCTGTGTCTCCAGAGGAAGCCCCGCCCCTCACCTTTGTCTCCAGAGGAAGCCCTGGCACTCACCTGTGTCTCCAGAGGAAGTCCTTCTCTTGCTCAGAGAGTTCATAGAGAGGATCTCTGGAGCAGAGAGATCGAAGCTGCTCCCCATCTGCTGCTGAAACACTGCTGTCACACGCCAGACGACTGCTCTGAGAGATAGACAGGTGGGATATTTATTTATTTATTTATTATACCAGTCCGTGGCAGTAGTTGTATATATAGGTAGGTAGGTAGGTAGGTAGGTAGGTAGGTGCTTTGTTAATCCCCGGGGGGAGATTTCTTAGTTACAGCAGCAAGGGCAATAACATAGATCAAGTAACACAACAAAAATAAAAATTAGAGTAAAAAATAATAAAATTAATATTAAAAATAGAGATTAGCAATAAAATATTCTTAAGAGCTGGTTAGCAGTACAAATGTCCAATATTATCAGTACTTGTATATATATATTACCTGCATCCACATCATAAAATCCCATGTGAGAAGTATGTAAGAACATCTACAGAAGCCTGATGCGTTTTGGAAACAAGTGCTGTGGACTGATGAAGTTAAAATAAGACTCTTATCAGCAAAGGTGTGTTTGGAGAAAACAAGGAGCAGCATTTCATGAAAAGAACAGCTTGCCAACTGTTAAGCATGGAGGGGGGGGGTCTATCATGCTTTGGGGCTGTGTTGCAGCCAGAGACACAGGAAACATTACACAGGTGGAGGGAAGAATGGATTCCACTAAATACCAGCAAATTCTGGAAGCGCCTTCTGTAAAAAATCTGAAGCTGAAAAGAGGATGGCTTCTACAACAGGATAATGATCCTAAACATACCTCAAAATCCACCATGAACTACCTCACAGACACAAGCTGAAGGTTTAGGAACGGCCCCCACAGCCCCCTGACTTAAACATCACTGAAAATCTGTGGGTAGGTCTTAAAAGAGCTGTTCATGCAAGACGGCCAAGAATATTACAGAACTAGGAGCCTTTTACAGGAAGAATGGGAGAAAATCCCAAATACAAGAACTGAAAGATGTTTAGCTACAAAAAGTGTTTACAAGCTGTGATATCTGCCAGAGGACTGTTACTAAGTACTGTAGGGACCAAACTTTATCACATGCCACAGTGATGTTTTTATTTCTTTATTTTTGTTCAATTTATGACGTTAAAAAGTAACTATGCATTAATGTTTTATATATAATATATATGCCTGTATTACCAGTCCGTGGCAGTAGTTGTAGCCAAGCTCTCGGCTGATGGTCCAGTTGGCGTGTTCTTCTATCTGCTGCTCATCAGGAAACACGACCGTCTGATTAAACCAGGAGAACTCCAGCTCCACACAGGGAGTCTCCTGCAGATGATGAGAGGATCAATCACACATTTCATCAATGGAATCAGGACCAGTCAGATGTCTTTACTGGTACTGATAGACAGAGGTGCTGTGTACCTTGTTGGGATTTGAACCAGCGACCCCGATGGGATTGAGCAGGTCTTCCAGGCCGTGAGGAACGGGCCACAGACTGAGGGCGACTTTACCCGAAACCAAAATGTCCTGATAGTCAAAGAGGTTCACATTCCCCCAGGCCAGAGGACAGTGCTCCTGGCAGACAGACAGACAGGCAGGGGGTTCCTTCATGTTTCACTCACTCTGTCATTGGTTCCTTCATGTTTCTGTACCTCTGTCATTGGTTCCTTCATGTTTCACTCACTCTGTCATTGGTTCCTACATGTTTCTGTCACTCTGTCATTGATTCCTTCACGTTTCTGTCACTCTGTCATTGGTTCCTTCATGTTTCTCTCACTCTGTCATTGGTTCCTACATGTTTCTGTCACTCTGTCATTGATTCCTTCATGTTTCTGTCACTCTGTCATTGGTTCCTTCATGTTTCTCTCACTCTGTCATTGGTTCCTACATGTTTCTCTCACTCTGTCATTGGTTCCTACATGTTTCTGTCACTCTGTCATTGATTCCTTCATGTTTCTGTCACTCTGTCATTGGTTCCTTCATGTTTCTCTCACTCTGTCATTGGTTCCTACATGTTTCTCTCACTCTGTCATTGATTCCTTCATGTTTCTCTCACTCTGTCATTGGTTCCTACATGTTTCACTCACTCTGTCATTGGTTCCTTCATGTTTCTCTCACTCTGTCATTGGTTCCTTCATATTTCACTCACTCTGTCATTGATTCCTTCATGTTTCTTTCACTTTGTCATTGGTTCCTTCATGTTTCTCTCACTCTGTCATTGGTTCCTTCATGTTTCACTCACTCTATCATTGGTTCCTACATGTTTCACTAACTCTGTCATTGGTTCCTTCATGTTTCTCTCACTCTGTCATTGGTTCCTTCATGTTTCTCTCACTCTGTCATTGGTTCCTTCATATTTCACTCACTCTGTCATTGGTTCCTTCATGTTTCTCTCACTCTGTCATTGATTCCTACATGTTTCTCTCGCTTTGGTTCATGTGTTCATGTGTTCTGTTCTCCTTCCTATCCTACCTCCTTGGCTCCTTTCCTTCCCTTAACAGAGCAGATGGAAAGACAGAGTCTGGCTGAGCGAGGGAGGTCAGCCAGGTAGATGTCATAAGTCAGCCACTCGTTCCACCTGTAGACAGACAGGTAGAGAGACAGACAGGCAGTGAGACAGGTGTAGATGTAGTGGGATTTTGTCATGTCACCAACATTTTTTATCAGATTAGTATTTTTCTACTTTTTCCAGTGAAGTCAGACAGAATTTGAATTTGAAAAAGAGCATTTAAACTGAGAATTTTCTCCATAAATGTCTGCTGATTGTTTAGCTCAATCTCCATGGCAACAACAGGTTTTTAATGTTCACACTTCATGGGATGTTAACGTAGAGTTCAGTGTGTTACCTGGGGTTGGAGCAGGGTACTCTCTGTGTGTTGACGTTGTCACAAAGCGGCTCTCCACCGTGATAAATACCTGTCCTCACATAGATCTACACACAAACACAAACAAGTTGAAGCAGCAGAGTTCTTCATAACATCAGCAGATCAGATGGACTCAGGTAATTACACTTCAACACACCTGCACACTGTTCTGTGTCCATTCCTGTTTTCATTTGAATATACAGTACTGTGCAAAAGTCTTAGGCATGTTCGATGTTAAGATTCTTACCCATAATACAATATCATCAGGGAGGCGTCTGATTGGTCCCAAATGTATTCTGCAGCATGACAATGAGCCCAAACATCCAGCCAGAGTCATAAAGAATATCTTTACTTTTGTTCAATTGTGTGTATTTATATAATCCCTTTACTTATGTTTCTGAAACATTCTTAATTTGGAAAGTATATTTGGTAAGTATATTTTTAGGAATCTTATAGTTTTAGTAGTTAAGTTTGTTTAAATAATTTATTCTGCAAATATACTGTTTTTGATCTGGGAGAAATTGAATTTCATGTCAATGTATGTGAATACAAAGAAATGATAAGTAATCTTGTATCTTGAATGTCTTGAATATCTTCAGCAACAAGAAGAACAAGGAGTCCTGCAGCAGATGGTTTGGCCCCCACAGAGCCCTGATCTCAACATCATGGAGTCAGTCTGGGATTACATGAAGAGACAGAAGCAGCTGAGACGCCGAAATCCACAGAACTGTGGCAACTTCTCCAACATGCAGGAACAGTGTAATGAGATCTGTTCATATAAGGAGCCAAAAGTCCACAGAGGCAGTGCTGATGTACAATAAAAACATGAAACTCAACTTTGGCTTCAGGCAGCAACAAATATTAAATCCACACTCTGAGAACAAAGTTTATCTTTCAAAAGTTATTCTACCTTCTATTTCAAACTCTGCAGAGACACCTAAGCTGCTGAGGTCAAACTACAAAGACACAAAACAACGAGAGACACACCTTGTCGATGTCTCTGATGTTGACGTTGACGTACGTTGCACAGAGCAGTCGGACCCTCAGCAGAGTGTTGAAGGCCCACAGAGAGCGAGGAGGAGAACCATCTCCTCCTCCTGGACATGGAGATGGCTGAGGAGTCCGGCGACTGAAACACAAACAACAAACATCCTCTACCTGGCTGCAGTACACCTGTACACGCTCCTAATTGCTTTTTCTGCTGATTGGCTGTTGTACCTGTATGAAGGTGTGACAAAGCCGGAGGCAGGTAGCTGAGAGTAGAGACTATCTTTAGAGACCAGCATCAGGTGAGGAAGACGACCCACAATGATACAGGAGCGGATGTACTGCAGGCAGACAGACAGGTGAACGGTGAGACAGGTGGAGGGACACGCAGTGAGACAGGTTGGTTTATAGAGCTTGTCCATAACAGTCGTTTAGAATGAAGCTGTTACCTTGTACTGACTGAGAGGATACTTCTCCAACAGGTACTCATCACAGCCACACACCTGAGGAGAAAGACAGGTGAGTCAGACAGACAGTTGTTCATTACTGTCCCTGGTAATCTTGGACACAGTCAGACAGGTACACAGACAGGTGAGTCAGACAGACAGCTGTACCTTCAGGATGTACTGTCCCTGGTACTCCTGGACACAGAGGCGGAGCTGCTGAGGTGAAAGGTGCATGGATCGGCTTTTCTTCCTGATGGATTCTGCTATCAGCTGCTCAGGTAGACTGTCGTGACTCACCTGTACAAACATGCACAGGTGTTACAGGGAGGCGGGGACACAGCACACAACCCGAGAGCTAGAAACCAACCAGAACAGTGCTGGAGTTCTGACTGGCTTTATGGTAATAAATCCACCTGGATTAGTGATTCCTAATGAGTACATGAGCTTATGAGCTTCCAGCAAGTAAATCAAACTTAATTAGCTAAACTTTAATTAAACTAAACCCTCGTAACATTAAAGAGTTAATGTTAATGTAAATAAAGAGATTCAGCTACTGCTGCTATCTTACAAGAAGGACCTGACAACACTTGCAGTGTTACCTTCAGTGTGTATTTCTGTTTGGAGTTGGATGGAGACACGATCACCCAGATAGTCACAATCAACCTCCCTACAGACAGACAGGTAGAAAGAAAGAAAGGTAAAGCATCACCTTACTTCAATTTGATCATTGTATCCCAACAGACTCCCAGGATTCAGTAACCTTCAGAGTTTTACTCATGGAGGGACTAACAGGCACAGGCCTGTACCTATTAGTGACTACTGGGCGAAGACCTGTACCCGTTAGTTCATCCATGAGGCCTCCAGGAGTCCTGGTCTTGCAGCTCACTCTGAGTCAGTACCTTTGTCCAGTTTGCTGTAGATGTGCTGTGGAAGTTGGGGGCTGGATTCAACGTTGGGGGGGTAAACATAGAGCGCCTGGCTGTGGGCCCCGCCCCCCTCCCTCTCCTCCATGGCTTCTCTGCACACACTCAGTATGGAGCGGCGGAAGTCCTGAACCTCCGGATCCTTCAGCATCTCAAACTCACAGACTGGCATCCCAATGGCAAACCCTGCACACAGGGACAGGGTTAGTCTTGTGGGGGGTGGTGGGAGTGGGGGGTTGGGGTTGGAGTCATCACACCACCATGGCTATGAGATTTTTGGTGACTCAGTATCGGCTGGAGATGAGATGTTTGGTGATGGCTGATGTCTGTCGAGGCATTAGATGAGTTGATGAGGGGATGACAGGTTGGTCAGGTGATGAGGTGATGAGGTGATGAGGTGGTGATAGGTTGTTCAGGTGATGAGGTGGTGACAGGTCGTTCAGGTGACGAGGTGGTGACAGATCGGTCAGGTGATGAGGTGGTGACAGGTTGTTCAGGTCATGAGGTGATGAGGTGGTGACAGGTTGGTCAGGTGATGAGGTGGTGACAGATCGGTCAGGTGATGAGGTGGTGACAGATCGGTCAGGTGATGAGGTGGTGACAGGTTGTTCAGGTCATGAGGTGATGAAGTGGTGACAGGTCGGTCAGGTGATGAGGTGATGACAGGTTGTTCAGGTGGTGAGGTGATGAGGTGGTGACAGGTCGGTCAGGTGATGAGGTGATGACAGGTCAGTCAGGTGATGAGGTGGTGAC
>CM076467.1:23909473-23911973 GCA_038419695.1 Scomberomorus guttatus
GAACGCAGGTTCAGGACCTTGACACTGATGTGGTACAGCGCCTTTCTCCCCACGTCCTTAAACCTGTCCAGTTGAGGGATTAGCGAACGTCAGCAGCTGACCTCCTCCTCCTGCCACTCCCCCACTGCTGAGGTGATCCGCAGAGAGGGGAAGCTGTATTCACCCTCCTCGATCCACTGTTCACACAGAGTCTGGTTTGCTGCATAGGTTCTCAAACGTGGTGGCAGTGAAACAACGACTTCTTCCACCTTTTTTAATCAGCCTGGTGGAGGTGATGTTATCTCCTCTCTCTCAGGGCGTCCATGAACGTCGCTGTCATCTTCATCAGATGGCCCAGTTTGGTGCAACCAGCTCTTCTAAAGCTGGCTACAGGCTGGCAGACTGCAGTGTCTGAGACTAATGAAGCTGTTAAAGAACAAAGGTTCCTCAAACAACCACAGCCCGGAGTCTCATCCATGACGCGTGAAAACTTGAGCATCTGCCAAGCCTGCAGTACAGAGCTGTAGAAAGGTGTCAGTTCGCCTTGGTCACTTCTTCAAGCTGCGTAAGGAAAAGTTGTTTATCATAGCCCAGGCGCCCAGCTCTTCTCAGCAACAGCCGAGCTGTATCAAGCCAGCCTGGGCCTGAGTCGTACAGCAGCTTTTGTGCGGTCTGGAGTCGAAATGCAGCAATTTTGGACTGGATATCAATCAGCCCCTGCCCCCCTTCGGCCACTGGTAGATATAGGGCTGCTGCCCGGACCCCAATGCTTGCCAGACCAGAAGAAGTCCACGATGGCTCTTTGGATATCTTCGACCAGGCTTCTTGGTGGTGTCAAAACCTTGAACTTATGTCAAAGAGCCGAAGCAACCAAGTTGTTGGCAACCAGAACTCTTCCCCTATATGACAACTGGGGAAGCAACCATTTCCATTTAGACAACTGAGCACACACCTTCTCCTTAACCCCCTCCCAGTTCTTTGCCTGAAAATTCTGTGTGCCAAATACACCCCCAGCACTTTCAGACCCTCCTTCCCCCACTCAAGCCTCCAGGCAGGCTAGGCACCACCTGATCCCTCCACTCCCCTACCAACAAGGCTTCACTTTTTACCAGTTCACCCGTGCAGACGAGGCCCTTTCAAACAGGGTCAAGGTATCCTGCATACGTTGAACATCCCCCTGACTTGTGACAAAAATGTTGACGTCATCAGCATAGGCTGAAACAAAGTAAGAGGGATGATCAAGATTGGAGGACCCTGGCAGTGATAGACCGCTGAGCCGATCTCTCAACCTGCACAGCAAAGGCTCAATAGCTAGGCTGTAAAGTTGACCTGAAATAGGGCAACCCTGCCTTATCCCTCGCTGCACAGGGATTGGCCGACTCAGCCCTGCCCCCGTCTTTATTATACACTGAGCACCACTATACAGTAAACCAATCCAAGCCAGAAAACCATCACCAATCCCGAACACCCTCAGTGCAGGAAATAAATAAGAGTGATCCACCCTATCAAAAGCTTTTTCTTGGTCCAGACACACAATACCAAAATTAACATTCTTGTGAGATGTGCAAACATCAATGATATCTCTGATAAGAAAATATTGTCCGAGATTGTTCTGTCAGGTACACAATACGTTTGGTCTGCATGCACAACCATTTCCAAGATGTTTTTTAGTCTATTAGACAAGGCTCTGGAAAGCACTTTGTAGTCTGTACAGAGGAGGGCGACTGGCCCCCAGTTTTTGAGTAGCGCCAATTCTCCTTTCTTAGGCAGCAAGGAAAGCACCGCCCGCTGACAGGAAACCGGAAGAGAGCCTGCTCTGTAACACTCCAGCAAGACAGAATGCAAGTCCGCTCCTAGTACATCCCAGAACTGCTTAAGAAAGTCAACAGAGAGGCCATCGATCCCAGGTGCCCTCCCTGGTGCCAGCTGGTTTACAGCGACTCTCAACTCCTCCAGAGCCAGCTCACAGTCCAACGCAGCTTTCTCCTCCAAGCTGAGCTGAGGGAGCCCTTCGAGAAGTTTCTCACGACAGTCCATGTCGCATTGTTCTTTCCCAAAGAGATCAGTGTAGAAGTCGACTGCATATTTCCTCATCTCGCCAAGGTTCGTTGTTGCTCTTCCTCCTGGAAGCTTGAGGCATGTCATCTGCTTCCTTTGTGCCACTGATCTCTCCAGATTGAAGAAGAATGAGGTCGGGGCATCCATGTCTTTTAGCTGGATGAAGCGAGACCTGACGAGGGCTCCCTTCACTCTCTCCTTCATCAAAGAGCTTAGCTCCAGCCTCTTCTCCTGCAGCAGAGGACCCATGTTGGGATCAGGGTCTCTTTGTGACCCTTCCTCAATACTCATTATGCTGGCTTCGAGGTCCTTAACTGCCGCGTTGATCTTGGCCGTGGAGTGGGAGGTATACTGCTGACAGAAGACCCTGATCTGTGCCTTGCCAACCTCCCACCACTGCTTCAAAGAAACAAAATCCCCCTTTCTTGTTCTCCAACACTGCCAAAAGTGCCTAAAACTCTCA
>CM076467.1:23916973-23926973 GCA_038419695.1 Scomberomorus guttatus
TCAGAGTGTAAATAAACCTACGCACTGTCTTAACCACACCCTCGACCTTGTTCTGACTTATGGCATTGAAATTGAACATTTAATAGTTTTTCCACAAAATCCTATTTTATCAGACCATTACTTAATAACTTTTGAATTCCTATTAATAGACTACACGCCATTAGACAAAAACATCTTTACCAGATGTCTTTCTGATAGTGCTGTAGCTAAATTTAAAGAAGCGATCCCACTAGTACTAAATTCAGTGCCATGTCTCAATACTACAAAGGAGTCTTATGCTAACTTTAGTTCCTCTGAAACTGATAATCTTGTTGATAGTACCGCAGGCTCACTGCGAACAACACTCGACTCTATCGCTCCTTTAAAAAGGAAGATAATAAAACATAAGAAGCTAGCTCCATGGTATAACTCCCAAACCCGTAAATTAAAGCAAACATCGCGAAATTTTGAAAGGATTTGGCGTTCCACCAAACTGGAAGAATCTCGTTTAGTCTGGCAAGATAGTCTTAAAACATATAGGAAGGCCCTCTGTAATGCCAGAGCTGCCTATTACTCATCATTAATAGAGGAGAATAAAAACAGCCCTCGGTTCCTTTTCAGCACTTTGGCCAGGCTGACAAAGAGTCATAACTCTATTGATCCATGTATTCCTATAGCTCTCAGCAGTAATGACTTTATGAGCTTCTTTAATGACAAAATTCTAACTATTAGAGACAAAATTCATCACTTCCTGCCCTCAACAGGCACTGATTCACCCTCCAATTCAGGAACCTTAGAAATAGCTGCTAAACCCGATATATATTTAGACTGTTTCTCTCCAATCGACCTTTGTGAATTAATTTAAATGATTTCGTCCTCTAAACCATCATCCTGTCTCTTGGACCCCGTCCCAACTAGGCTGCTTAAGGAAGTCTTACCCTTAGTTAGCACTTCTTTACTAGATATGATCAATCTGTCTCTAGTAACAGGCTATGTACCACAGTCCTTTAAAGTAGCTGTAATTAAACCTCTTCTTAAGAAGCCTACTCTGGATTCAGCCGTTTTAGCCAACTACAGACCCATATCTAACCTTCCCTTTCTCTCTAAGATCCTCGAGAAAGCAGTTGCCAATCAGTTATGTGACTTCCTACATAACAATAGTTTATTTGAGGATTTTCAGTCAGGTTTTAGAGCATCATAGCACAGAGACAGCATTGGTGAAAGTTACGAATGACCTCCTAACTGCATCGGACAAAGGACTTCTCTCTGTACTTGTCTTGTTAGATCTTAGTGCTGCATTCGACACCATTGACCATCACATCCTGTTACAGAGACTGGAACATTTAATTGGTATTAAAGGAACTGCATTAAGCTGCTTTAAATCCTATTTTTCAGATCGACTTCAGTTTGTACATGTTAACAATGAATCCTCCATCCACGCAAAAGTTAGACATGGGAGTTCCACAAGGTTCTGTGTTTGGACCAATACTGTTCACCTTATATATGATTCCTTTAGGTAATATTATTCGGAAACACACTAAATTTTCATTGCTACGCTGATGATACCCAATTATATTTATCAATGAAGCCAGATGAATTAAATCAGTTAACTAAACTTCAAGTGTGCCTTAAGGACATAAAGACCTGGATGACTGCCAATTTTCTGCTACTGAACTCAGACAAAACTGAAGTTATTGTGTTTGGCTCTAAACACCTTAGAAACACATTATCTAATGACATAGCTACTCTGGATGGCATTACCCTGGCCTCCAGCTCCACCGTAAGGAATCTGGGAGTTATCTTTGACCAGGATATGTCCTTCAGCCATCATATAAAACAAATTTCAAGGACTGCTTTTTTTCACTTACGTAATATAGCAAAAATCAGGCACATCCTGCCTCAAAAAGATGCAGAAAAACTAGTCCATGCATTTGTTACTTCTAGGTTGGATTATTGTAATTCCTTATTATCAGGCTGCCCTAACAAGTCTCTAAAGACTCTCCAGCTGGTCCAGAATGCAGCTGCACGTGTACTAACAAAAACTAGGAAAAGAGATCATATTTCTCCTATTTTAGCTTCGCTACATTGGCTTCCTGTAAAATCCAGAATAGAATTTAAAATACTTCTCCTTACTTATAAAGCTCTTAATGGTCAGGCGCCTCTATATCTTAAAGAGCTCATAGTACCTTATTACCCCACTAGAGCACTGCGCTCCCAAAATGCAGCTTACTTGTGGTTCCTAGAATAACTAAAAGTAGAATGGGAGGCAGAGCCTTCAGCTATCAGGCTCCTCTCCTGTGGAACCATCTTCCAGATTCAGTCCGGGGGGCAGACACCCTCTCTACGTTTAAGAGTAGGCTTAAAACTTTCCTTTTTGATAAAGCTTATAGTTAGGGCCGGCCAGGCTCGCCTTGGACCGGCCCCCAGTTATGCTGCTATAGGCCTAGACTGCCGGGGGACTTCCCATGATGCACTGAGCTCCTCTCTCCTTCCTCCTCCTCCTCCTCCTCTCCTTTTCAATGCTTCACGTACCATTAATGCATGTTACTAACTTGACTTCTTCCCCGGAGTCTCTGTGCTCTCTCATCTCACAGGAAGATCCAGCGCCTGAACGGTGGGCCACGGCTGTGGGGACTGTGGCGTGGTCCCGTGGATGTCCTGCTTCTATTTCTAGTTCTGCTACTGATATTATTGCTGCTATTATAAATTCATAGCTCTACTTACATTACTGCTGTTATGGTTATTGTTGTTGTTGTTATTATACTTCTCTGTGTCTCTCCCCACCCCACCCCCCCCTCCCCTTCCCCCGTCCCCCTCCCTCCTTCTTTCTCTGTAAACCCAGCCGGTCAAGGCAGATGGCCGCCCACCTAGAGCCCGGTTCTGCTTGAGGTTTCTTCCTGTTAAAGGGGAGTTTTTCCTGCCGCTGTCGCCAAGTGCTGCTCATGGGGGGAATTGTTGGGTCTCTGTAAATGAGTACGGTCTCGACCTGCTCGATGTGTAAAGTGCCCTGAGATAACTTTTGTTGTGATTTGGCGCTATATAAATAAAATTGAATTTAATTGAATTGAACATACATACATACATAAATACACACATACATAAATAGACACACACACACACACACACATACATACATACATACATACACACACACATACATAAATACACACACACATTAACACACATACACACATTAACACACATACACACATTAACACACACACATACACACATTAACACACACACACACACACACATACACACACACACACATACACACATTAACACACACACATACACACACATTAACACACATACAAACACACACACACACACATTAACACACACACACACATTAACACACACACACACACATTAACACACGTACACACACACATTAACACACATTAACACACATTAACACACACATACACACACACATTAACACACACATACACACACACATTAGCACACACACACACATTAACATTGTGTGTGTGTTCTTCCTCTCTGTGCTGATAACATGTTTTTCATTTCAGCCAGAAACAATACTGTTTCCTTTTCCTCTCTCTCTGGGTCTGTATCATTTCCTCTAAAATCCTCCTTTCCTTCTTTCCTTCTCTACCTCCTTCTCTCCTTCTCTTTCCTCCTTTCCTTCTCTACCTCATCCTCTCCCTTTCTTTCCTTCCCTACCTCCTTCTCTCCCTCTCTTTCCTCCTTTCCTTCTCTACCTCCTTCTCTCCCTCTCTTTCCTCCTTTCCTTCTCTACCTCCTTCTCTCCCTCTCTCCTTCGTTCTTTCCTTCACTACCTCCTCAACATAAGCACAGTTCATAGTGTATGTTTGTAGGTATAAAGATTATATATTGAATATCCCTTTTCCTGCCTTTGAGTAAGAGATCTTGTAAATGCCATTACCAGAAACAACTGTTTGGAAAGACGAGCAGAGAGGTTTATAAGAGTGTCTTTACAGAATAAAGTGACAACATAATACTGAACATGAGTGTGTCGAGCTTTTGGCCTGCAGGTGAGTGACGGACGGCGTGAGATGCTCGTTCTGCTGGATCAGTGTCATCACACTGCTCAGTGACAGCAACACAGCGAGTTATCAAGATACCAACCTGGAGGAAATGACCTCAGTGCACCGCAGGAAGTGCTCCACTATGCTTCATGCTGGCACTAAAATACACACATGAGACACATTAATATGATTCAGTGAGACTTACACTTTAGGACATCGTTAATCATCAAACCTCCATAAATGCACTAACAAACCAGAGAGGCTGCAGAACAGGTTTCCTTCAGTATCACAGTGATCAGTGACAGTTGTCTGTACATCATGTTACACTGCAGACAGCAGCTGCTAACAGCTGATTCACAGGACTTGTGATTGTAAAAATGTGTCTGAAGAGAACAGCAGCACCAACCTGCAGCTGACATTATAACAGACCATCTGAGGAGCTTTTAGGGGCTCTTTTATTAGTTTCATGTTGGTTCAAACATGTCGACATGTTGCTGTCAGCATGTTTCCATCTGTCACATCATCACATTTTTACACAAAAGTCAAATTTGACACTGAGCTGATAAAATGCATCGTCGCCGACAACAGAAACACGGTCTGCTTCTGACAGTTTCAGCTGATCTGCTGTCAGTTTTCAAACTGCTGCTGCTTTTCAGGCCAAATAAAGAAATCAGGAAATGGGACAAAAAGTCTTTTTATTGGTCTGAGTTGAGAAATGAAGAAAAGCAGAAGTGGTGGCCACTCCTCATCCAGACATCATGAAGAGTTCATCTGTGTGTCTGCTGCTCGGTGAGTCCGACACATTCACTCATTCACTCATTCACTCGTCCATCTCAGGTACGATGGTCTGTGCTCACATCAACCTGCAGCTGAATACACACCTGTCTGAGCTCATTATGGCCACTTCATGTCGGCTTTGAAAGTGCAGGAAGTTGAAGCGCTGACTGAAACACTTCAGACCTTTAACCTCTCAGCTGTTTGTTTCACTCTCAGTTCATGTTCAACACGTTAATATTCATCATGTTGGAATCAGATTTAAACAACAAAAACTGGGTTTAAATATGTGACTGACGTAGATACAATCGACCTCTTTAATGATTAATATGCTTTAAACAACATTACTAATGACGTTTTAAATGAGACATTAAATGAGCTCAAACGCTGGTTAGTTGGTTTGAATCAACAAAAAGGTTTATTGTGTTTTTCTGAAGGTGTCAAAGATTTGAACATATTGAAGCTGTGAATATTTAACAGAAGTGAAGTGATGCTTCAGTGTTGAACCACAGAGCTGCTGCTCTCCTTTTTCATCTGTTCCTTCCTTAAATGGGACGTTTCTATAGTCAGAAACGTCTGGGTTGATGAAATCTGATGAAAGACTTTTACACTCGCAGACAGCTGAGACACAATCAGACGTCAGTGTGAAACCACTGACTGTTTGTGGAAATAATATGAGCTTCAGAGTCGATGATGTGTCAGTTTGTGCTGAAAACATCAGTTAGTGCAGAGCTTCAAACAGAAGTCCTGTTTCTGCTGTCGCTGTTAAACCTGCCAGCTTCACGGAGAATGTACCAAACAGCCCAGTTTAATTAAAACAGACATGAAGTGAACAAAGCAAAGTTCATCATGAAACTTTATCAGCAGGAACAAACTGACAGCGACACACTGAAGACAGTTTTTAGTTGGAGGGAGACGATGAAACAAACATAACACATAATGTCGTAACTGTTGATCAGTGATGGAGGAAGTTTTCACTTCCTTCACTGCAGTAAAAATACTGTATTACATGTAAGAGTACTGCATCGGAAATATCTCTTACTGTAAGTAAAAGTACACAAGTATAATCAACTGGGGACCATAGCAACCACTTAACAACCAGCTGGACGTGCAAACCGGTCCGACAACGAGTCAATAATCAAACAGTCACACGTTAGAGACCCATCATCTCTCCTGTTTGTAGCGGTGACGTTCTTCACTTCAGATATCTGGTGTCTCTTTGGCTGCTGACCTCTGACCTGTAGTGACCTCTGACCTTTATGAACCCTGTCCTCCTGCTGCAGGTGCGTCTGTGCTGCTGCTGTCTGGACCGACTGTTTCTGCAGGTGAGTTCATGTTTAAGTCCGACAAAACATCGACTTTAACACCACAGATCACTTTAACGGCGACCACCATCGTCCCCTGATGGTAACCACGTGCTTTTCACTGTAACCATGACGATGACGTCCCAAACGTTAAAAAAGAAGTCATTTCAACCCAAACTATCATCTTTCTCCAAATAACTGTGTCTGTGTCTCAACCTGACTGAACTGACAGTAATAATCTGTCTGTCTGTCCTTCAGTCTCTCTGAGAGTCTCTCCAAACCTTCAGCAGTTCTTCAAAGGCTCTAAAATAAATCTGAGCTGTGATGAAGACGGACAGACGGTGAACAGAACAGCAGGAGGACAGACTAAACAGTGCGGTGGAGGTCAACAAGACTTTGGGAGGATTGAAGGTTCCTTCTGTGTCATCTCAGCTCTCCTTCCCTCAGATTCTGGAGATTACTGGTGTGAAAACAGTTCTGGACAGAGCAGCGAACAGATTAACATCATCATAGTTAAGGGTATATATGACTGTGTCTGTCGCTGTAACTGTGTCTCTATATCACTCTGTCTGTCGCTGTAACTCTGCCTCTATATCACTCTGTTGCTGTAACTCTGTCTCTATATCACTCTGTCTGTTGCTGTAACTCTGTCTCTATATCACTCTGTCTGTCGCTTTAACTCTGTCTCTATATCACTCTGTCTGTCGCTGTAAATCTGTCTCTATATCACTCTGTCTGTCGCTGTAACTCTGCCTCTATATCACTCTGTTGCTGTAACTCTGTCTCTATATCACTCTGTCTGTCGCTTTAACTCTGTCTCTATACCACTCTGTCTGTCGCTGTAACTCTGTCTCTATATCACTCTGTCTGTCGCTGTAACTCTGTCTCCATATCACTCTGTCTGTCTGTTGCTGTAACTCTGTCTCTATATCACTCTGTCTGTCGCTGTAACTCTGTCTCTATATCACTCTGTCTGTCGCTGTAACTCTGTCTCTATATCACTCTGTCTGTCGCTGTAACTCTGTCTCTATATCACTCTGTCTGTCTGTCGCTGTAACTCTGTCTCTATATCACTCTGTCTGTCTGTTGCTGTAACTCTGTCTCTATATCACTCTGTCTGTCACTGTAACTGTGTCTCTATATCACTCTGTCTGTTGCTGTAACTCTGTCTCTATATCACTCTGTCTGTCGCTGTAACTCTGTCTCTATATCACTCTGTCTGTCTGTTGCTGTAACTGTGTCTCTATATCACTCTGTCTGTCTGTTGCTGTAACTGTGTCTCTATATCACTCTGTCTGTCTGTTGCTGTAACTGTGTCTCTATATCACTCTGTCTGTCGCTGTAACTCTCTCTCTATATCACTCTGTCTGTTGCTGTAACTCTGTCTCTATATCACTCTGTCTGTCGCTGTAACTCTGTCTCTATATCACTCTGTCTGTCTGTTGTTCAGATGTAGATGATCTGATGATCCTGGAGATCCCTGCACTTCCGGTTCTGACAGGAAGTGATGTCACTCTGCGCTGTAGGTCTAGAGATGGTTCCACACAGCCAGCTGATTTTTTAAAGAACGGCAGTAGTCTTGGATCTGGACCTAATGGAGAGTTTATCATCAGTAACATCCAACAGTCTGATGAAGATTTCTACTCGTGTTCTGGTCGTTCGAATAAAGAATCTCCAAGGAGCAGGCTGAGGGTCAAAGGTCAGGACACTGACATCACTTCCTGTTTATATGACTGTCAGTAGAGTTAATAAACTGATCGCTGGACTTAACCAGAATCTACTGATTTCTCCTTCAGCTTCTTCTCCTCCTCCTCTCTCCTCTTCTTCCTCTTCTCCTCCTTCAGCCTCTCCCCCTACTCCTGCCCCACCTGCAAAACCCCATAACACAACAGTCATAGCAGCTCTGGGTTCTCTGGTTCTTCTGGTTCTGCTGCTGGTCACAGTCCTGCTGCTGTGGAGGAAACAAACAGGTACGAAACATTAAAAACAGATTCAGATACATCACATCTCCACGGTAACTAGACCTTCATCAGGAAACTGAACCTGGTCACCACATTTTCTGCAAACCTGCATCACCTTCACTGATGTTTGTTTAAGTTCCAGATTCTCGCTTTCTACAGTGACGACAGTTCATTCAGACCAGTCTTCACCAAACGTTTTCTAAATTTAATCAACTGTTTTAAAACCAGGCTAAATTCAGGGAGAGATCGTGGTTACAGTAACAAGATAAAAGTCATCACAGCATTCAGCAAGGATTCAGGACAAATCTCACCTGCCAACAAAAATGATGCCATAGACCCAACAAAACAATTCCCAAATGTTCCCAAATGTTCCCAAATGTTCCCAAATGTTCCCAAATGTTCCCAAATGAGGTTTGATTCAGTTAGTCAGAAGAATACAAGCTGATGTTGTTCAGACAGCAAAGATGGACATAATCTACCTCAAACATCAACATGAAACTATATTTTTATGTTGATGGATTTATTTTAATGACATTATTGACTGATTTTATTTGGTGCTAATGTTGAGCTGGAAGTTTATTTAATAAAGATTATAAATGGAACTCAAGTACAGTATTTTCTTTGTTATATAACTTTGAGCCCAGAAAATACATTAAACATTAGACCTGAAATATAGTTGTTTCTGTGATATGCAGAATGCTTTTTATCAAAGGAAGTCATTACATATGACTCTTCACTGGTAGCAGTTTAAATAAATCACATTAGTTTCATTTGCTTGAAATTTTTCCCAATTCCTGCAATTTTACCAAACAAAGAGACATAAAACATCACAAACTGTGTTGTAATTTTTGAGAAAAGACGCTGCAAAATCAATTATTTTTGGCTGCAGTAATCACAAAAACACTCAGTGAAATCCTGGAGGGAGAGACATCTCATAGAGGAACCTGACTGTGAGATTCAGAGGCTGCAGACAGGAAACAACAAAGATGAATCAGTCAAACACTGAGTCAACTTTCATCTTTAAACTCTAAAAACAAAAAGTTTCTTAATTTTCACAATGGCAGCATTTAAAATCAGTGTGTGCAGAAGAGTCGGTCTCAGGTAGTGCTGCTGCCCATCAAATGTTCACCTGGACTGTCTCATTTTTCACAAACAAAACTTAAACATCAGAATAATTGAAAGATTTTATAATAAACTGACAGCTGCTCTCCTCCTCAGGAAAGACTGATTCACGTCCACCTGCAGATACCACCTACGCTGACATCACCATCTCTCAGGCAGCCAATAGGAGAGGTAGGCTGTCAATCAACCCTAACTCACACCCTGAAACCCCTCCCCTCTGTAAACCTAATCTGAGACGCACCTCACGTCCACCTGACTCATCTGTTGCCATGGTGATGTGTTGTGTTTGTCTTTCAGACAAACATCCTGCGGATCCAGAGATAGTTTACTCCGGAATAAACACACACACTGCAGGTACACACACCAAACCACACACACTGCAGGTACACACACCAAACCACACACACTGCAGGTACACACACCAAACCACACACACTGCAGGTACACACACCAAACCACACACACTGCAGGTACACACACCAAACCACACACACTGCAGGTACACACACCAAACCACACACACTGCAGGTACACACACCAAACCACACACACTGCAGGTACACACACCAAACCATACACACTGCAGGTACACATACCAAACCACACACACTGTTGGTACACACACCAAACCAAACACTGCAGGTACACACACCAAACCAAACACTGCAGGTACACACACCAAACCACACACGCTGCAGGTATACACACCAAACCACACACACTGCAGGTACACACACCAAACCACACACACTGCAGGTACACACACCAAACCACACACACTGCAGGTACACACACCAAACCACACACACTGCAGGTACACACACCAAACCACAGACACTGC
>CM076467.1:23929473-23931973 GCA_038419695.1 Scomberomorus guttatus
TGTGTGTGTGTATGTGTGTATATGTGTGTGTATGTGTGTGTGTCTGTGTATATGTGTATGTGTATGTGTGTATATGTGTGTGGTGTGTGTGTGTGTGTGTATATGTGTGTGTGTGTATATGTGTGTGTGTGTACGTGTATATGTGTGTGTGTGTATGTGTGTATGTGTGTATGTGTGTGTGTGTGTGTGTGTGTTACAGTGACCAGCAGCACTGACCAGAAGAAGCGTCGGTCCAAGAAGAGAGGTGAGAGCAGAGACGGTTGTTCATGTTGTTCAGCAGGTTTGAATCTTTTCTACGACTGATTCTGATCTTTGTGTCTGCAGAACGTGGTCCTGACCCGCTTTACTGCACCGCCACACAACCACCAGGTCAGTAGATATATCCCTGTTTTATATTACATATCCATCAAATCTGCAAAATGTATGTAAAAATACTTTTCAAAAGTCCTCAAATTATACTGCATGTGATTTAAAATGAACAATATAATGTAAATATAAATGTGATTATTTGTATTACGGCAGCATTATTTTTAGTATTAGAGTATTAGTAGTATTAGTATTATGACTTTTTTCATGTCTTCATCGCGCTCTCAGTGTCGTTTGTATCTTAAATAATAATCTAAACAGTCTCAGATGTAGCGAGGTGTGACGTCAGCTGGTGGTTTCACTGGAGCCGGTTTGAAGCCCAGAGTTGCAGCTTCTGGTCGGCACCATCTTTTCCGTTTGGAGTTTCAGGATGAGGAGTAGGAGGTGTTGACTTTCCTGCTCTGGAAACACGCCCCGCTACCTCAGACCCACGTTAGCTTACTGGGAACACTGAGCGCTGCACACTGGGGCTAACGTTAGCTCCTTTAGCTAAACTGTACTAACAGGGCTGCAACTAACAATTATTTTCATTATCAACTAACCTGTTAAATAACTCCACCTGTGGGTTCCTTCAGCCTTGGTGGTGTTATTTTCAGGATCACTTTTACTCATTCAGACTTTTTGGCTGTAAAATTTAAAGTTACCTTTCAAGTGAGAGCAGAGTTATGACTGTAATCCAAAGGGTTGAAGAACTGTAACCTTCTTATTGTTGGTACATTATTTTTGGGCTTGTGCACAAAGATGCTTCATAACAGGTTAATCTGTCCATCTTTTTCTGGATTAATCGATTAGTTGTTTGGTCCATAAAATGTCAGAAAATGGTGAAAATGTGGATCAGTGTTTCCTAAAGTCCAAGCTGACGTCCTCACATAAACACAAAGATATTCAGTTTACTGTCATAGAGACTAAAGAAACCAGAAAATATTGACATTTAAGAAGCTGGAATCAGAGAATTATCTTTAAAAATTACTCAAAACAATTAATCGATTATCAAAATAGTTGATGATTAGTTTTCTGTCAATCGATTAATTGTTGTTTATCTAATTGTAATGAAGTAACATTGAACGTAGTGAAATATTGCGACAATAGTTTGACTCAGTGTCCTGGAGCCAACTGTCAATCACAGCTGTCAATCAACATCCACATGGCAGACATCAAAGCTACTATACATCTTCAAATCTGATTAATGCAGCAATATTTTCTAAAATGGCCACCAGCACACTGATTAGAGGGTCTGAGTTTAGAGACTGAGACCAGAATGACTGGTTGAAAACAACGACTGACTCAGTGTTTGTAGAGAGAAGTTGAGGCTGTTTGAATGGGAGTCAGTTGGAGCATCAGTGGGTCAGTTCAGACTGAAGATGTGGGAGCTGTTGTTTGGAGACTTTCTCCAACTGCTGGTCACTGCTGGACCTGCAGCCCAACACACACACACACACACACACACACAAACACACACACACACACACACACACACACTGTTTTATATTAAGGTTTTTATATTGGTCTGTTAATGTCAGTGACAGGAGAGAAGCAGGTCCAGGTGAATATGAGACACTAACAGACTGTACTGTCTCTCTCTCAGGTCCTGATGATGTCACCTACGGTCAGGTTGTCATCAGAGGTCAGGGGTTGGCTGGAGTGAGGCCCGGTAACCATGACAACCACACACGCACACACACTAAACTTAATGATACGTCTTAATTTACCTCAACATGTTTATTTTACAACCCAAGTTTTTTTTGGTAGTTTGGTTTTCTTTCCTGTGGACGACAGTAACATGTGACCACGAGATGCAGTGACATCACTATGGGGACAATAAACCATTAATTTATACATGCAGTCCCTTAGTGCGGCCATTCTCAACCAGTGGGCCGCGGCCCACAGGTGGGCCTCAGAGCGCCATCCAGTGGGCCTCAGAGCTCCATCCAGTGGGCCTCAGAGCTCCATCCAGTGAGCCTCAGAGCTCCATCCAGTGGGCCTCAGAGCTCCATCCAGTGAGCCTCAGAGCTCCATCCAGTGGGCCTCAGAGCTCCATCCAGTGGGCCTCAGAGCTCCATCCAGTGGGCCTCAGAGCTCCATCCAGTGAGCCTCAGAGCTCCATCCAGTGAGCCTCAGAGCTCCATCCAGTGGG